>KZ112928.1:0-403960 GCA_002120325.1 Daldinia sp. EC12
ATTAATAAATATATTATATTAATTTTAATTTAATTAAATTAAAAAATAAATTTAAATAATAATATATTTTTTTATTATAAAAAAAATTATTTAAAAAATAAANATTTTTTTATAATTAATTTAAATTATAAAAATAATATTATTATAATAAAAAATAATATATTTAATTATTTTAATTTATTTAATTTTTAATTAAAATTTTAAAATATTATTATTGTAATTATAATTAAACATAATTATAATTATAATTTTAATAAAATCATATTTTAATTTATTTTTATATGATGATTTTTTTAAATATTAAATTTAAAAAATATATATAAAATATAATTAATTATTAAAATATTAATTAATATATTATTATTTAAATTATTAAAAATTTAAATAATAATAATAATTTTTAAAAAATTTTTAATAATAATTATTAATAAATATTAATTAATTTTTAAATTTTATATTAATAAAAATATTATATAA
Source organism: Daldinia sp. EC12 (assembly GCA_002120325.1). Lineage (NCBI taxonomy): Eukaryota > Fungi > Ascomycota > Sordariomycetes > Xylariales > Hypoxylaceae > Daldinia > Daldinia sp. EC12. Next base: position 478 of record KZ112928.1, read on the forward strand.
TATTTTTTTTTATATAAAAAAATAAAAATTAATTTTAATTAAATAATAATTTATTATTATTATAATAATATATTTTAAATGTAAATTTAATATTTTGAAAATATAAAATAATTAAAAAATTTATAAAAATAATAATTTAAATTTAAAATAAATAAATAAAAAAAATTAAATTTATTATTATTTAATTTTATTATATTATAAATAATAAATTATTATTATTATAATTTTAAATTTTATATAAAAATATATATGTAAAATTTTTTTTTTTATATATAGTTTTTAAATTTTATTTAATTAATTATGTATTTTGTGTTTTATAAATATAAATATACGGATTAGCGGTCCGGTAACGCAACCACCGCAAGTGGTTGATAAAATTTGAATTCATTAAGATAAATTAAAAAGCGTTTCCAATTAAGCTTTATTATGTTTTAAGAGATTGTATTGTAATGTCGAAAGGTAAATAGATAACAAGATAATTCTTAATTATTAGATTTATTCAATGAGCAGCTTGTAACTTTTTGATTTGGTTATAATAATGGATGAGTGTAAATAAAAAGAAGTAATGGACTCAAGCCACAGCATTGAATCTTTTCGGCCGCTTAAATGCCAAGGAGCGATAAGCTTAAGTACATGTACTACATGTATGTATTGAATGCTACATGTAGTGTGCTTTGCCGTGCCACTGTGCCACTGTGCCACATGCAAGATACAGATGCAGATAAAAGGTCCGTGTGTAACCGCATATCGCGTCTTTCCCTTGCCAATTTCAACGACCTGGAACATCTTCAATACTGGAACGCCATTCTCAATTATCTCACCCGTCGTATTCTGATGCAGTATGTGACGTCCTTGACTATCATTTCATTATTACCCAAAACTCTTCATAACTTATCATTGTTCATTAATTGTATACTAACAACTTTCCAGCCCTTAGAGTTCAATGACATAGTTTACCGTCTTGGAAATTCCAGAACTCTTCCATCACATCACCCAATTGAATGGATAGTAACCGGCCATTTGAAAAACTCCATTCTCCCTGGTCAAAACTAGCCATGATACGCATATTTCTATGCATCTATGATGAATGCTGTCTCTGATAGATTGACTATGTCATGCCTGTCATGAAACAACCTGAATCATTGACCAACCCATTTTCAGCAAGCCCCTAATCCCGGCCGGCGATCAGACGCCCCTGGAAAGAGGTATCTTTACCCGTTTCGGACATAAGAAACCCAAAGACTGCAACGCACGCTCCACAACTACCTTGCTTAGCCTGCCCAGTTCAAACAATCTGGATGGCGATGGTGCGAAACTCCATTGCTTCCGGCAGGGCTACGAGACAACGACATTGTTATCTTACGAACCGAGCCTAGAACAAGATGGAGGGGTGAAGAAGATTCGTCTGTTTCACCACTACTGACAATACGCGAAAAACATTTTTTCTCTCGGCCGCACATCTCATTACTAGTAACGTATCCGTACTATCGTGTCCTACTTGTCGATTACCTTTTCTCTTTGGTCGCGGCTATTATCGTAAGTATTCTCCTATTCATCACTTACTACGTGAGACATCTAGGTAAGTGTACAGCCACCACAAGACGTACGTACTATGTAAGTCCTTGTCGCATTAAAACTAAGTCTTGATATTCAGCCCCTGAGCAGGAGATCTGTGTGCTTTAACGAAGTAACATCACTTGCCATGTCCTTGTCTTGTCTCCCTGTTCCCTCAAACCCATGACCTAAAGTGGATCGGGTGTATATCGACTCCTTACTATGCGCATTCCTCTCTATCGTGCACCGTCCCGTATTCAACCTCACAACCCTTGGTTTAAGGCTGGAGTCATGGTGTAGATCCTGCCGCGCTCCTACTACTTAAAACTTCGTCGGGCCGTACCTCATCTGTGTTCCTTCTTCCTCCAGACTGTCTGTTTCTTGCATCTTCCTCCTCTAGGACCCAGTCACCCAACTATTGCTTGTTTTGTTCTATTCACGATTCGCTACGGAATAGACCGTCCTATCTTTTTCAACTAAAGCTAGCTTTGAGCCCTTCGTTCACCTTTTTGCATTCTTCAAATTCGCAGGCTGAGCCTCACTTTACGCCCTTTTAATCACCAAGCTAAGTCGTACGACGGAATATCTCTAAACCTACTTCAAACGCTTCAGATCCCGATTCTCAAACCAAAATAAACTAAAACAAACCACCGGCAAGATGCAGTCGCGATTCCAAACCATCCGATCCCGCTTTACCCCTAGCGGTATTCGCACATCTTTCCGCCGCTCATCTACGGCATCCACCTCTTCCACTAGCTCATACCATTCTTATAGCTCTAGCTCTTCGTCACCAGTGAGCACAATCAACGCTGTATTATTCAGGCAACCGTCAATCGCAGACCTGGAAGAAGAGAAGCGCAGCTCCGGGCCCGAGCTGAACATCCTTGAGCCCAGACCCATCGTCTACTGGGGTGGCGTCGAAGAGCGCATGGGATCCTTAAACCTCTAAACATGAGCTAAGAACAAATACTTCCGGTATGGGGAGAAACGGTGTTTTCGAGCTTGCTTTTTATTCATTTTCAGCAACCCGCTATTATAGACCTTGACGGCCAGACGAGATGCTCAACTTAATCATATTTTTATACAAAATGGGGACCCCTGGAGGAGTTTTCGCTGATGACTTTAGGTCATGCACGATGTGATGGGACGGGACTTATTGACTGAGGACGTTTCCCCACGATTACGGGACACGATGACAGACAAGAACTTGAAAGACCAAGATATTACGCGAATTCGCGGAGCACGCACACCGGGGGAAGGGTCCGGTTGGGATTTGGGGGTTTAATGGCGCGCCCCAGGATGGGTCTATTCGGAGTTATATAACTGCTGCTCTCATCTATATGGCAGTTTTTTTTTAGAGATTTTTCCAAACACTGACGAGGAAACGAATAAGAGAGAAGCTTGCTCAAGCAGGTTTATTTTTGCCAAGTTAAACATATGTTTGTCTGAATTGTTTAAATTATTTATTTGTGTGCTTTACCACGTTAGTATCCTTATAATGTGCCACTGTATAATCCGTAGGTCAAACAGATCTTTCGTATAACTAACCTAATCTACCTAACTATCTACCTACTAGGTAGTATATCTTATAGTTAGGTACTTGACAAAAGTCTATTGATTAACTCCTAGGATTATCTGTCTTATATTATCTGGTTCAAGACTCAACAACTTTACTATACTAACTATGTGTTTAATTCCATGTCTCCCTCCACGATATGAAAATAGAAAATGATGAAAGATGGACAGAGCGAGTACCTTGTAGGCCTAAAGCTCAAAGCTCAAAGCTCAAAGCTCCTGCGACCGGCAGTCATCCCGGTTGGTGCCCCGCTAAGAAGATAACATCATAGGTCAACAATATGAATAATATGGCATTCGCCAATGATATAACATCATTCAACATTTTCGGCCTGACTCATTTATTGGCCAATTCATTGTAACCCGAGAGTATACGCTCTACATAGCTTAGTTATAGCTATTATTCAGCAGGGTATGGTTCGGTATATTTTTTTAATAGTATAATAATAATACGCAGGTCGTCGTTCGCTTCTACGGTCAGGTTAGCCAAGACTCTTCCTCACGACCAAGTGCGAAATGGATAGCGACACCAACAGCGAGAGTAGCTTCGAGCTATCCGATGATAGAGATCATGAGAACGGAAATGGCGGTGTCCCTTCGAATGGCCTCACTCGAGCACAAGCTCTGAATTTATACGTCAGCCATGCCTTTTCGACATGGAATGCTCGTGGTTATGAATTTGCTGCCGTATGTCTCTCCGGAAGAAGAGGTTTAGATGAAATAAGTTCCCATTGACTTACTATATTGTCAGATTCTTTTCACCGCGGCTGCATATCCCGATACTCTTGTAGCAGCTGCGCTACGGCAAGTCTAATCGGCTGTGCTGAATTCGTCAAGTATCACTATTTATTAACATAACGCTTGTAGAATGATCATAGTATATTTTGCCATGATCCTGTTCTCCAGCTCGGTTGGGCAATGGGTTCAGAGGTCTCCTAGTAGACTTCGCACCTTACTCTCGACCATCATCTGCAACCGCGGCTCAGTGATTCTCGGCTCCTTTTTCTGGATCCTAATATTGAGCCAAGAGGACCTGGTAGGACAGGAGACCGCCTTTGTGTTACCCACGAACTCCATTCTCAAGGGTATAGGGTTCGCCATCGCGGTAACGTTCGGTATTGTCGAGCGTTTGAGTGCGTCCGGTAATCTCATCTCCATGGAGCGAGATTGGGTCGTTACTGTAGCTGCTCCGGCTGGTAACCCCTATGACTTGACTCATCTCAACGCTGTTATGAGGAGAATCGATCTTGTCTGCAAATTAATATCACCCATCTTAATTTCAGCTGTCATTTCGGTCCTCGGGTCTATCCGCTTAGGTGTAGTATTCACGGGACTTACTAGTCTTATTAGTATTCCCATTGAAGTCTTCTCGGCGAAGCGAGTATGGAATAGCAGTCCTTTACTGCAAGCACCTCGCACCGTACCAACCACGCATCCAGATGCAGCAACGCAAGAGACGTCGAGATCGTGGATATCAAAGACGCGACAGTACTTCCACGGCTTCGAAATGTACTTTAGCACGTCCGTCTGGGTCCCGTCTACCGCTTTAGCACTTCTACATTTTAATATGCTTACTTGGAGGGCTACCTTTATTACGTATCTGATCAACGTAGGTTACTCGCTCAATGTAATTACGATCGCTAGGGCTATAGGTTCTATATTTGAGATAAGCAGCACAGTTATTACCCCCCGAGGTATTGAGTACATGGGAAAGGTGCACCATCACGCATCATCTCACCATAGGGACGAAGATGACGAATCAGGGGCTAGCCTGATTACCGGCGACCAAGAGGGAAACCGAGATATCCAAACTCTGATAGGATTGCAGCGGTTTGGACTATGGGGTATAAGTTGGCAAATCGTAAATACCGTATGTCAATCGCCCCGCGTGATTATACTTTATTTATACCTACGAATATCTACTAACGAATTATGAAGGTACCGGTTGTCCTAGCTCTATGGGCAATATCAGCACAGCAAAACGGGACAGACAACTTATTTGATATTGCCCGGAGGATTGTTGGTGAAAAGGTTCCACCCAACGCAGTTTGGAGTTTCGTCTTGTTTTCATTCTTGGCTTTCTCACGGCTAGGAGTATGGGTGTTCGACCTTACTACCCAACAACTAACACAGACACTTATCCCAGGACATCAACGGTCGAGTTTCGCAGGTACGGAGAACTCGGTCGTAAACATATTTGAGCTTCTCGGTGCCAGTACGGCCATAGCCTTCCCTCGTACGGAACAGTATAAGTGGCTGGCTTTTGCTAGCTTTGTCTCCGTGTTAATTAGCTGGGTAATGTATGCCGGCTGGGTTCGTCGGCAGAGAGGCCATCTGATTCACTGGGAGAAGCTAGCCGGGGGGCTATGTGTGAATGAACGGGGCTGGTGAACAGTAGAGGGGTGGGTGCGAGGATATTCACTGATTGTACCATTAAGTACCATCCCATCATTCACTAAGTCCGGTTCTCACGACTAAGCATCCCCTCGTGGGTAAACCCTACTATAGGCTACGATCTTTTCCTCCACTCACAACCTATACATCGTAACCTTAACTTCGTACTTATTATCTCAAGTATTCACAACCATTCTTACCTAATCCCATATTTTTTAATCTAGAGAATCTCCTCCTTGGCCATTCTTTGTAAACTATATAGTCGCCAGGTGTAAACCCGAACCTACTCTTCTAGAAGCCCGCATAGTTCTCAATCGCGGCCATTCCCGCAGCCATCAACACATCAAATCCTGCCACACCCTGCTTAATCTTCACTGTTAACGTGTCAGCACCGGAATATATTTTCTTTGCATAATTCACACACCCGTGAGCTCCTCGTAACGATGTCTGTCCCACCGAAGACCCCCTCTCCTAAGCCACAGCTTTCACGCGCAGCTCACCATCGACACCGTTCTGAGCAGTCCCCAACTATCGTGAAGCAGTACATTCCAGGACTGGAGCTACCTTCTACCTATCATCATGCTCAACTTCTAAAACAGCCGTCTCCATTCGATTCCCCAACTTTCGACTTTCAAAGCACATCAGCCAAGGAGAACGAATTCAGGCAGTTTTTGATACGAGCATCGAACGACGTTCCTCTTGAAGCTCCTCGTGACCGGCTCTCTTCGTTCGGTAGCCCATCTCCATTATCCCCCAAGAGTCTCTTGCAATCTAGCCCAGCCGGTAGCGGGACTGATGATTCGTACGAGCCGTTCCGTTTCAAAAATAGCAAGCGATTCCTCGCTTTCGAGCTGCACAAGCTCGCGTACGCTGAAGACCCACACTATAAGCCTAATTATCCTAGCCCAGGTAGTGAAGATTTCCTCAAGAAACGAAGCGTGGCCATGGACACGGACGTGAAAAGCAGCGGTAATGATTTGTGTCCCCGGCGGAAAGCTATTAGCATCATCGACGGAGACACAATGGAGGATAAACAGTCGAAAAAACGGGTGAAGCTTTGCAATCCGAATACTATCAACACTAGTAGCCTTGCCGATTCCCAGCAGCCCCTTCACCCGCGAGTTCATCCACTTTACTCTACCCGCTATGGAGAAGGTTTAGGCTGGAACGTGTCGGGTGTGATGAAATAGTACGTGGTCATGTCGCGAGGATCACGAAGACAGAGTAATATATATATATATATATATATATTGATTAATATCGTAAGTCATGCCAAATGTTAAAATAGAGACTGCTGGCAAGGACGAGAACATCTCGCTGCTTGGAAAGCAAAACACCACAAATTCCTAAACATAGCCTCTCTTTTTATCAAACCCCTATCGCTTATATTAAGTACGTCCACATTTATTTTTTGCGTCCCTGAAGCTCGTATCACGGGTCCGATAAGGCTCTTTGTCTCTTGATATACAACTAGTCTCCCCCCTATTTCCCGCGTCTACAGCCTACATCACGTATTTTATACGCATACAGGCATAGTTTGATCCCTGGATGATAAGGTGACACCTAATGGACGATTTTCTATTTATTATTAACAGCTCACGTCCAGTACTTATTCCCACAGCTGTATTTGTGCCTTTCTAGCGTAAGGACCATTGAAGTTATTGGAATTACTTACCGTATCTCTTTTGTAGACAAATTACCTGAGCTGTAAATTTTGTTTGTACTTTCTCGTGTGCAAACCTTGTGACTGGTCTTATCTATTCATACTTTACTTGTCTATCCGCCACTTGGGGTTTTTAATTCTGCTTGTTTGCTGCCTTTTTTCTTTTCGCGTCCCATTCGCGTTATACTTATACGCGTTTTCTTCGTTCCTTCCTCCCATCCCTCTACGACTGTTCCAACCGATTCGGACCTGTTCTACAGATATTTTAAACGATTAAAATATTCGGTGTTGTCACCTTACAAGGTTTCGCTTTCGAGTTTCTCCTCTCCCACATCAATTCATCAATCTCAAACACCTCCCTCACCTCCCTTCTCCCTAACAGGTATACTAAATACCTACGGGTTCTCCCTTGAATGACATTTGATATCCTATAACGTACTGCAGTCATCCATCATCATGTCTCCTCCCCCACGCACCCCGTCCCCCCAGCCTGAGAGTCCGTTGGAGATCCCAAGCTACACCACTCAGCTCCGTGCCCTTTCTCTTGACACCGACGATGATGAATTTGATCATGGAAACTTAGAGCCTGCCTCACCCGCGAGCCGTGCTCTACTGACTCGTCATTACGAGGGACTCCAATCACGTGGCGACAATACCCATCATCGCCGTGAATTCTCGCCTTTCGACTCGCCTACAACTAACTTTGGAAGCAATTCTGCTTCCCGGGGACGCCTTGAGAAAGGACAAACAGGATCTTACACGCCCACTTTCATACCCACCATCCGTATCACGTCACCCGGATCACCGTCCCCCTCCGAGCGTGGTGGAAGACATCAGTCTCACCTCAGCTCGACCCCTCCCGCCTACACCTCTATGAATGCCCGTGAGGAGGATCCAGCACGACGATTCTTGGAAAAGGAGTTCCACGATCTTGAGTCCAGCAACTCCGCTACCGGTCACCCCCACAACTTCTATGACCCCATGGGTCGTGCCCAGCTCCCTGGTCGAGAGACCAGCCCTCGAGAACGAACAATCAGCTCTGCTAAGAAGCAGAATGCGCTTCCCCATGGAGACGCTAAGATTCGCCATGATGGCCAGAAAAGCGAAAAATCGGTTGCCCGCTCAGGGGAGAGTCGTAAGGGTGATAAGAGCCCAGTCTGCCAGGAACCAACGAATGACCATACGAAGAAGCAGTCCCCAGCTCCTGGAACTAGTGGGTTTGTCAACTACAAGTACCCTCGTTACCCGCCGCTTGTCCATCCGTTACGAGCTCACCCTGTACATCTCCCGCCTGGAGCTCCGCCGCTACACAGCACCAGACGCGAAGATGAAACAAAATAAGAAATCTCGAGGATAGGAGCGATGACTACTTGGGCTTCGTTTGAATGTGAAGTGAATAAGGTAAGTTACTAGGCCTGATCTTATTGGCTATTATACATACTAATAATCCTAGGGTCACCCGAGCCCCAGCAGCCACTTAGCCTCTGCAGAAGGGCGTGGCCTGTATCTTTCGAGCTTTGAGATGAGCAATGGGCTCTCTACATCGCAGATTGGCAGGCATCGGTTGTATAGCATACTAGGTAGGCACCGAAGTGGGGACTTTAAGGGGGTTGCTGGATGGGATGAGATAGGATGAATGACGTGCCGGAAACCGGGTTCGATAGGCCGTCTGCTGATAGCTAGGGAGGCGAGTATGTTCATGATACGGACCCTTTTCAGGTCTCCGCATAGAAGTAAATAGCAAATATGATACCATATTCCACGATCCTATATCGTTTTTCGTAATATCTCACCGTCTCCCATTATATACATAGGTGCATACACCCACTACCTCAGGTACGACACTTGCCAACTATCGTCTTATCATTCATATCTCGGGTCTAGTAGTCCACCCGGCAACTTTCTAGTATGTTTCTAGTGTCCTTATCAACGTACTTGCGTACATTTCTTGTAGAACAAGCCACCTGAGGTTGCTTATCAAGTTTGTCTCTTTCCTGCACGAGCCAACCAATTGCCTACCACCAACGTACCTTCTAAATAGTTTCGTGATAGTATCAAATTTCACTTTGATAACATATCTTTGTACAGCTTTTCTCCCTTTTCTGTCCTCTCTCTCCTCTACAAAAAACAACTTCTTCTTGGACTTTTTGAAATTCCTGCATCGCATCTGATACAAATCAAATTTCAGAACCCAAGACTAATTTATCTCTACAAACTCCTGGTGTACGAGTACATCCGCCAAAATGCCTTTTACTACTAGGACCCCCTCTCCGCAGCCCTACTCTCCTAACTACGAGCTAGACACCATTCGGGCTCCTGCGAGAGGGGACAATGGCTTTACTCTCGCAGTGGCTCATGAAATGGATGGTGGACGCAAGGTCAAATTGACATCGCTCTCGGGCCATGAACTACCTGGGCATTGCTACAGCGGCCTCCTAAGACCCGGTTCCCAATCGCCATTCGATTCGCCGACATCGAAATTCATGAGCGCCGCTGTAACAAGGAACTTTAAACGGCAAAAGAAATTCATGGAATCCTCCCAAACGTTGTATCGGCCAGGCAATGGCTTTGCGATACAGGGCAGTCCTACTCGCCCCTCTCGCAAAGGCCCAGGACGTGGCATCGGTCCCTTACCTTGCTACGAGGCACCCTTGCCCTTTCCAGACAGAGACGGAGAGGATCCAGCTAAACGGTTTATCGCTGAAGAACTGTACCCGCTGGTGGGACGCGAGGAAAGCCATCAGAGCGACCCTAGCTCTGCACCGGTCCCAGGATTTTGCGGTACAGACCCATGCTCGCGCTCTCCGAAGAGAAAAGCCGACCGTGATATCCGGGAATGCGACTCGGAGCTTGGAACAATCATAGAGGATGAAAGTGAGGGGCGCCAAGGCCAGATGCTCGAAGACACACTTGCTTCAGTTCAACGTCCTGCAAAAAGAGCAAAGCTTCATCCGGACTCCCGGTATGAGGAATTCCAAAGCCACAAGGAGGCTGACGATCCGCATATGAGTTCGGTGTACAACACCGGGTATAGAGATGACCAGGACTGGGACCTTTCAATCCTGAGACAGGATTTGTGATGTTACCACTCCTATAAACAGGTCGTTCGGGGAATGAGAGACTTATGAAACGCCCGCTATTTAGCGCGAGTTTGTAAGTTACCCATTGAAGATATCGCATCGTCAGTATATGCTAACATCTATTCTAGGCTTCTCATAGCTCTCCAGCTTTGTCAGTCCCTTGTCGTAATTTCTACTGAGACGTACACGGACGGCAGACCCCCGACGTGACAGGTTTAACGGCATAGAGCCAACCTCGTTGGGACCTTTTGTTTCTCTTTTCACAAAAAGAAAAAAAAAAGAAAAAAGAAAAAAGAAAATGACAAAAAGACCAGGGAAGGAAAAAAGACAACCTATAAAAAAGGCACGGTAGCATAAAATGCCTGCCTGATTGGGAGGCATTATCCAGGTATAAAAGCAGAAATTTCTTACCTGATCATCTAGTGCTCCTAATATCACTGGTACTGGTACAACAGCATAAAATGCCTACCTGAAAGAAATACTGTTGGAGGATGTTGGTAGCTATCAAGAGTCTAGTCTGTCTTAGGAGAAGACAGACTGGGAGAGTTGGAAAAGAGGAAAAAGGAAGCCTGAAAAAGGCTGCTTGTTTAATGGATTATGACGAGACTCTGCTACCAATATATCTTCAACCCCTGTACCAAAAGATGCTAAGATGAAAGCATCATGTATACGACTTGAAACCCTAGTTTTCTGAGTTGGTCTTTGGTGATTTGATATACCTAGTTATTGTAGACCTTGGTCGTTGTTGTGATCACGTGATACAAATTACCCCTGAAGTGACATCGCTAACTCGACACGTAGGAGATGTTACTATCCTAGAGAATATAATGACTTAGACATATATTTGTTCATCTCATATTGTCGTATTAGTCATCTTGCAAACTTCGCTTCACATAAGAGAAGAGCCGCAACTTGAGATGATTTAGTTAGACAGGATTACTCAGTTACACATGATATTCTTGAAGGCATTTAGAGAGAATAGCACTATTTCACAGACGAGATGAGTGACTGTAGTAATAAATCATTAGTCTTGTTTTCAGATGGTGGTCATAGTATCGTGGTACACGGGTTCTAATCATGTTTTCCGATTACATATAAAAGTCCCTTCAATTTTCGACACAAGGCTAGCTACCTGTTATGAACTTCTCAATACTTCCGTTCCTCTACATGATAGTATAATCTCGCAGTATCCAGAGAATTACACATATACGTTAAGAGCCCCCCTATTTGTTTTGGTAGCTTGTCGCTTTATTTACAAGCCTTGTAAGGTGTCGATTAGCTTACAATTACTGAGAAGACGCCCAATTTTCGACGGGTCTTGTTCTATCTCGAGTCTATAAAGGTTAAGTTACGCTCTAAAAGAAGCCTTTGTATCTGCAAGACTTCGTGGTGACTGACATATACTAAACCAGTAGCATACTTGCAGAACCTAAACCCCGTGTTGATAGCTCCATCGATCCCAACATGCACAACACCGGCGAAGCCCAAGATGATGCCAAAACTACCGAAGCAGGCACCGGCCCGGATAATATACAATCAGAAGGTCCCGAGCCTGGTGACAACAACCCAGACCCAGCCCCTGAGCCCACCGCCTGAGATTATCAACTTAGAGATTCCAGAACCAAACATAGTCATACCCTCAAACCCCGAAGCGGGACCATCTCCCTCATTAAACGTCGAGCCCAACCCTTCTCAATTCCAGGACCCCGAATTAGATAAGCCCCTTTCCCTCACTTACTGGCTACTCACCGGCGGCACCGGTACACCACCTACCATGAAAAAATTCCTCCGCATGACGAGCGAACGCAACGCCGTCACGCGAGAGGCGGAATCCCGAGCAGTTGCTCGAAGGCGAGCCCTGGAAGAGCGCAAGGCATACCTCGCCGCTTGGGATAAGGAATGGGGACCCGGAGGTGTAAAGGGGCTACTGGCTAGGACATTTGGAAGTAAGAAGCAGAAAGACAAGACAAATAGTTAATATAACTAGCCCTATTCCATTAGTAGAACGTAGTAGAGGCAAATATAAAGATAGAAGAATACTTTTTACAAGCTTATCCTGATCTACTGATCCCGATCCCCTGGTTAACAGTAACAGCGCAAGGAAACATACTCTACAATCACGACCTAAGTGTCAGTAAACATTATAATCACGTAACGATTCTCACTTGGGCAAACATGGACATCACGGTGCAAATCTTAACAAGAACAAGAATTGATCTGAACCTTAATGAAAAACCTCGATTAATGCAACGCAAATCTCACTGCCAGCCCCCCCAGCCTTTGTCCTTGGTCTAATCCGAACCGGTTAACAGTAATATGTACAACTTGAGAGAAGTTCCCTCTGAACTGCCTATCGACAGCCAACTCCGGATGGCCATCCATCAAAACTTCTCGGAAGAGTAGCAGGCTGAGTTGGCAAGGCCTCATCGATAGAGACAGCACTAAACTCGTGAAAACCCGAGCAGAGCATTATGATTGCCGCTAAGTAGGCGGTAGTGACCGAAAAATTCGTAAATTAGGCATAACGCCGCCAGCGCTTGACGCCCGAGACTTTTTACTATGACGTGGTGTGCCTAGCACACGACAAGGGAAATGTATGACGAATGCGTCAATGTAGCTGCAAGCTACCGTAACCTGGAGGGCCAGGTATAATGGAAAGACTTCCATGCAGCATGTGGAAGTCAATTTGTTCATGGGTATGAAATTTGGACGTCCGAGTAGAAAAAGAAAAACGTCCATCAGCTCAGGTGGTAGGATCCGCAATCAAGATTATGAGAGTCATCGGCCAAACGTCATGCAAGCTGGTATCGTAAGGCCATCATCCAATGAGACCCTGAGTATCCTGACACTCAGTAAGGTCCTTAACGTAGGAATATCATAGTGAAGTGGAATGGTATGTGTATTAATAATCTTGTTCCTCTTCTGGTTCCGGTTCCGGCTCCAGCGACGAAAGATCGTCGACAGACAGTTTTGTGTCTGTGATACCAAAGATAGGTGCGTTCTTCCTGGCCCATTGGCGCGTAATCAAAGATGCTATAGATTGTTAGTTGAATGGACAAGTATAATCAACAATCATCACATACCTTTCATGAACTTCTTGCTGGCATACTTCTTATAGAAGGCCTCGTGACAGATAGGACGAGCTAGGTAGTCGACCATAAGCTCGAATACGGGTTCTATCTCTTCTTCCGTGTATCCCGAATAGTAAGTGATGGTGGGGTCCTAAAAGGCGTTAGAACATATTACAAAAAACAAATTACTATAACATGACCACTTACCCATTCACCACGGTCAAGGATCATGCGAGCGAGATACATGGCACCGGCAGCAACATGGCTGGGTCGGTATGCCAGGAATCTGTAGTCGACGATGCTAATTTCCATAAGGAACTTTCCAATGGTTCGACATTGAATATCATAATCGTCTGCCTTCGAGATCCGTCGGAGGAAGTTCATTGGGTTCGGGTAACTCAGATCATAGTTCAACGTCTCTAAGATGAACCTCTCTGCACTGAGAATCTCGGCGTCGCTAAAGCCATCATCGGATACCATTCTGTAGTTGCTGACATGGGGTGATAGCACCTCCTCGTACTTTGCTGCGATAAACATTGCAGTAATGCCGACAAGCTGAACACGATCCAATTGGACGACCTTCTGAGATAGGAATCGATCGATGATGTTGATAGCAAGGAAGAGGGTTTCGGGAAGAAGATGGAATCGAGTATGGACCTCTATCATCCAGTCTACTAAAATACTTCGTGTCTTCCACTCCAGCTCGTCCTGGTGTACTATGTATTGCGGGTTAGGCACTGACTTAGACTCCAGCTCGCGGAGGTAATCGAAGATTTCATGGGCATATTCAGCCACCATCACAGGGTCATCTAGACCCTCTTCCTCCAAATCTTTCACGCCCTCAGGAAGGACAAAGCCAACCTCCTCTTTAAGTGGTGCCTCTTCCTTTTGAGAGGGCTTCTGGGCTGCTGCTTCTGGCTTCGGTAACTTAGATGCAGGGCGCTCGAGCTTTGCGGGTTCGGGGCCCACAGTGTTAGCCTTCTTACGAACAGGCTCCTCCAAGAGGACATCTTGCTTGATCGTTGTCGACGTGACTTTTCTCTTGTGAGTAGTACCGAGAGCACCGGAACCAGATCCTGCTCGCTTCACCTCGGGCTTCTTGGCCTCCTTGGCCGCTAAAGCAGATCGAGTTGAAGTGGCACGGGAAGTAGCCTTCTGAACTCCCGTAGGTTGTGCAGCCTTGGAAACTAGGCCAACTTTGCTAGCAGCTTTCTTGCCTTCAGCGGCCTCTCCTTTTCCAACGTTGCTGACATCACCAAGGGCGGCGCGCTTTCTTTGGGCAGTAGGGTTCGCGTTAACTGCGGACTTCTTGGACTGAAGTGCCTGCTTGGCAGGCTGGGAAGAAACATCGAGATCGAGGGCAGCGGCCTTTGCACGCGTCATACGCGTCGCATTTGCAGTTGCATTTTCGTCGTTTTCATTGGTAGCGACACGCTGTCTGACAGAGCGTGCCTAAAGGCAGGTTAGCTCATGTTAAAAAAACGCGATATAAAGCTAATCCTGGATAGAAATCGCGCTTCGAAAGGAAATCAGTGAAATAACTAGGCTTACCGGAGGCATCTTGTGGATTGATGATATCGCTTAATGTGGAAACCACAATTAAATTCTGACTGGGATCTAGAAGAGTAGAATAGGTTAGCCATATTTTGAATGTGTAGGTATGTACATATATGGAGGGTGGGTGGATATATGTAGGGGAATGGATTAGAGATGTCGCCTCAAACACGCGCGTTTTGTCGCCTGCAGAGACGATGCGATGTTATGTCGGCAAGAACAATAGGTAGAGAAGTCGACAATTTATGAGAAAAGAAGAGAAAACAATTCATACAAGTCAATTGAGTGTTGAGACTGTTATAGCGAGGGTGTATGCCGGCAAGCTCAAAAACCAAACCAAGCGCTGAACGATGCAGATGCGGATGCAATAGACAAAAGACGCGATGCTTGTGGAAAATGTTCGTGAGACGTGATTGGGGAGTAAGATTGTGAGAGTGAAGGGCAGTGGAGTAATGAAGGATTGGAAGAAAAAGAGGCAAGTTGGGTTTTTGCGAAAAGGTATGTAAGGTGGATGGTTCAATGTTGACAGTGAGTAGAGGAATAGTGATGTTTTTGAAGAGTGCGGCCAATGTTTGGCTTTTGGGTGGGTTTCGAAAGCAAAAGCGTGGAGGTACACAGTTACGGGACTTTGACGTGAGGGATGTGTTTGTACGTACCTCAGAGATACACGGTCCTCTAGCGCGAATTGGATTTGGGGGGAATTTTGGGGGGGGGGGGGGGCTCNNNTAAGGCAGCTTCTAGGGCAAGAACACACCCCTGTTCAGAGCTGTTGTTTCCCTAAGTTTAGGGCCTTGGACGTTCCTGTCTTGATACCTTCAAGTCCGCAAGTAACTGAGAAATACTTTTTGGCGTACACGCGCGCAATTCGGCTCAAGCCACCCAGAAAGTCGATTGTTGATAGACTAAATGGTATATTGAAGAGGCTATTGTTCTTGAAATGAAACTAGCGAACGAAGGTTCGAAAATTGTACTTAAGGGAGGAAGAATGGTTCAGAATGATCTTTTCAATTGGGTGTTTGGGGAATAGAAAATGGTAAGTAAAGTGAGCAGGTTAAGTAAATTCGTGAAGGAGAGAGGCTGGCAGTGGTTAAAGAACTGCTGGAGCTCCATCACTGCACGACGCGATCTAAAGGATCTTACACGGTACGAAAATACATAATACTGGGTCCTGACACCAGACGACGGTTGTTGCGATCGTTACCGGGCCCGCACTTGCTCTTTTTTTCCTTGGATACGTCTTAGATACGTGACTGACCCCACATGCCCGCTTGAATCAACAGAAGCAACGGAGGGGCAACGGTCCTTTCATTGGCCAAGTTCCCCCAACCGGGAGGATTCACTGCTTTTCAACCAATCCGCTGACGTGATCCCGTGTTTGCAAGGGTTCTGTACCTTACCTGTACTTAACAACTCACTGTAAAATGTGGCTGAATCTACTGATTTTCCCATGTTCTGAATCATTGAAACAAACCCTTCAGCCTCATTCACCTTATGTACATAGTACATGTACATACATAACCTTACATAACCTAGCAACACCTCAGCCTCAATGCTGGAAAAAAGTCGGATGATACCAGCACTAGACCAAAATTCAATTAAGCTATGGTGCCAAGACTTTTTCACCCTTGACCTCGGAAGAATTTGAATTCAAGAATAGCTTCAATTTTTTGAATTCTAGTTCCCCAACTCATACCCTCCAAGGCCGGCCTAGCTTTCCTCTGCCGAGAGCGCATTAGTCGACATATATGCTACCGCTGGCTGTGAGATGATATAATGCTACAGCCGCGGATAGTGTCCGTCTCAGCCCGGAGGGGGTTGGCTGCTAGCCAATGCTCTCTCAGTCTGCCCCTCCGAGGCTATGCGACAATTCGCGCGGCTGCACGTCCCCCTAACCCTGAGGTCGACTATCTACCTAAGACCCCTAAGGATGAGGAAGCACCCCCTAAACCTGCGAGGCAACACGTGGGCTCCGGACTCAAATCTGGAAAGGAATCGACCTTAATTCTACGTACATATAAGCCTAGGACCCCAGGTGTGCGACATCTTAGGCGGCCCATCAACGATCACCTATGGAAAGGCAGGCCCTTCCTTCCATTAACCTTCCCCAAGAAGGGTATGGCGAAGGGTGGCCGTAACAACAATGGACGTATCACGGTCCGGCATCGTGGTGGTGGTCACAAGCGAAGGATAAGAACAGTGGATTTCCACCGCTGGCTTGCAGGTCCCCACATTGTCGAACGAATTGAGTACGATCCAAACCGTAGCGCCCATATCGCACTGCTCACCGAGGAAGCTACCGGCAAGAAGACTTATATAATAGCAGCTGAGGGTATGAGGGCCGGAGATGTAGTGCAGAGTTATCGGTCTGGCATCCCCCAGGATCTTCTCGACAGTATGGGTGGTGTTATCGATCCGGGTATTCTGGCTGCTAAGACGGCGCATCGTGGAAACTGCCTGCCATTGCACCTTATTCCCGTTGGAACTCCGGTGTACAACGTTGGTTCTCACCCGAAGGGTGGTGCTGTCTTCTGCCGAAGTGCGGGAACCTTTGCTGTTGTCGATAGTAAGGATGAAGAGGTAAGGGATGATGGAGTTAAAGTTATGACCGGTAAATATGTCAACGTTAAGTTGCAGAGTGGAGAGATCCGGAGAGTCAGCAAAGATGCTTGTGCTACTATAGGTGTCTCGAGCAACCCTCACCACCATTACCGACAGCTTGGTAAGGCTGGTAGAAGCCGATGGCTGAACATCAGACCAACTGTACGTGGTGTGGCTATGAACAAAGGTATGTCAAATGCGCGTTAAGGTCCATGTTAGATATGATATTAACTTTCTATTTCTAGTCGATCATCCTCACGGTGGTGGTCGTGGTAAATCCAAGGGTAACCGACACCCGACAAGTCCTTGGGGTACACCGGTATGGCTCGCCCAATATTGCATTAAGAATCTTAGCATTCGATTACTAACTCATGACCACAGTCTAAAGGTGGTTACAAGACACGCAGGAAGAACAACCCCAACAAGTGGGTTGTGGTTCCTCGGGCACGAAATATGGGCAAGAGAAGAGACAAGAAGGGCAAAGAATCATAGAAATGTCTTTCTTCGAGCGAGTCCCATACACTCTGTCTATATATACGACTTACAGTCTCAGCAAAGAGAGCGAGACCTATGTATTGAAGTGTACTATATTAACCGAGTCGTCATGCAACTCTAGCTATCGATAGCTAGGTATCCTTATATTTCTGTGCAATTTTGATAGGTAAGTTACCATTGGACGTAAACTTCAATGAGACGTGCCATCCCATTTTATTCCCACCCATAGGCCAGCCTTTCTTCTATTATATAGCCTAAATGCGTGCGGTAAGGCTATGAGCGCGTATGCACCTTAGCAACGTCGAATAGGAAAATTACGACTTAGCACGTAAGAATACATCCTCCTCTATGCCGCCAAGATACTGCAGGAAACCCTATTTTAACGCATGTCCATCATCCACTACTCCCGGATACAATGAAATGCAGCCCGAGGCAGTAATGATTGTGGCAGAGGCTAATGCTACTACAGCCTTCATGTAAGGGGTATGCAAGCAAGCTATGATATGAGTTAAAAGCCAACTACGTCTGCAATATTCTTTCTTGTGTCGTTTATTACTCCAAGGAGCCGAAAAATTTCAGTCTATAGCCTTTAGGCTTCGTGACAATTATCTCTCGCAATGAATACCCTACGCTAGCGGGGTATCTCTTTGACCATCCCCATGAAAACCCATGAGCTAGCGATTGTTGTTATTCAAACATGGATGTAAACAAACATGACATGGGTCTTATGGATCCTCTTACCCCTGCCCGTCTCTGGTATGAATTAAAGCCTTGTCAATATCAAAGTCATTGAGCTTATATCATGCACATCCTATTAACAAATATCTAGAGATAAACTGACTCAGGCAGGTACCTAAGTATCTCTACCAAAACATATCGATACATACAGTTTTACTTTTACTGAGAAGAGTATCCGGGTTTCATATCCCAAGCCTTTCTACCCCTCTACCCCCCAAAAACATACCTACACACGCCCAGGGCAGAAGTCTAGCAAGCCATTACATCACCTACGAGACCTGCCTATACCAATTCTGCACGGGATCCCCAAGACACTCGCCCACCGTGACGGCCTTATACCCGCGGCTCTGGATACCCTTGAGCATGTACTCGGTCAAGTTATGAACGGTCTGCTCGTGGATATCGTGGGAGATGACGAGGGCGTCGTCCTCGTCGGGGGACAAGCCGACGAAGAACTCGTCGAAGTTGTCCTTGGAGTTCTGGATCAGGCTCGGCGAGTCGTTGAGGTAGTCCGCCGTGTCGAGGTCGAAGTATATCACGTGGTACCGCAGCGCCGCCATGTCGTCCTCGCACCCGCTCGCACGCGTGCACGAGCTGTACGGCGGCCGCATGTACGTCGGTATGAACCCCAGGATGTTCCGGAACGCCATCTCGTTCTTGATCATCTCGTCCCGTCGTCGGGCTGATGTGATGGCGCTGAGGTCCGCGTGAGACCATGTGTGAGATGCGATTTGGTGGTTATCCGTGTGCATGCGCCTGAACAGGAATAACGTTAGAAATCTAAGTTTTTGACTGATATGGTGGGTACCGTGGTACTCACTTAATGATAGACGGCCATTGGAGACTTGTGTTGTCGATCTCGCCCTTGCCGTTATTAATACCGGTGATGAAGAACGTCGCTTTAGCCTTGTACCGCGCGAGAAGATCCAGGAGCTCAGAGGTGTACTGGCCCGGTCCGTCGTCGAAAGTCAGGGCTACATCACCTTCATTCTCGCAGTCGTAGATCCCGACGCCACCAACCGCCACACTCCCAAGGGGTGACCGATTCAGCGTCGACGTGTTAGTACCGCTTGGAATTTTATTTGCGTCACACGCTGGTCCGTAATCGAAGAGACAGTCCGGGGCGTTGCAGTAATCGGGTGTGGTACCGCAGTATCTGCCAGCGATACATGAGCGACAGAAGCTCTTCAGGGAGATGGGATGGGGTGAGCTTACCCAGAAACAGAACAACATTCCGTTGCGCCGCACACCTGATCGTCGAAATCGGGTCCGCAGCGCCCATCGCCTGAACTTCCGCCGTTGCCACCACCTCCTCCCGGAGAACATGTTCCAAATGCAGATTGACATCCAACACCGCAGTAGTCACTCGAGTTACCACAGTACCCGCTAGGCGCAAGTTTCAGTACAGAGTGCGAAAAGAGGATGGTCACTCTAAAAATTACTCACTATTGAGAGCAGCAGTCTCCAGTCGGGCAGATATACCCATGCTCCCCAGCACCCGTATTTCCACAGGTTAGATCTGGGGAAGTACCTCCGTCGCCCTCATCGCCTCCGTTTCCGTCCCCGTCGCCGCCGGACCCGCTGCACTGACCGAATTTCTCCTGGCAGCCGGTGGCGCAGTAATCTGTGCTGTTGCCGCAGTACCCGTACTGGGAGCAGCACAGGTTGTCAGAGCACGTGTAACCCTTGGTTCCGGCCCCCGTGTTCCCGCAAGTCAGGTCGGGCGAGACATCACGCTGGCTGAGCGACGGCTGCGGCGGCGGTGCCACCACGAAGGCGAAGCCGAGCGCAAGCTGACTTGCGACAACGAGAGACACTCTGATACGCGAATACATCCTTGCACTGATGGTTCCCTCAAGCGAGCGTGTTCATAAAAACGAATGTAAGGAAGGCTAGCGAATGATTGCTGAACCGTCAGACGGAGAGGGGAGAGGGGAGAGGAAGAGGAGAGAGTTGAGTAATGTAGAAAATTTTCCAGGTACGTGGGAAGTTGGCCGCTTCTAATGTATTTACACAACAAGTGCGGCTGACCATTCAGGGCGGCGCCATAATCGGATGGTACGGGGGTGCCCAGTCTCTCCATCTTCTTTCAGCTCTCTTTTTTCCTTCTCGGACGACGACCACGGCGTGCCACAGAGCCACAGGACCACAGGGCCTCGGGAATTACGACCCGGGGAAGGATAGGGGGTCATCCCGATGGGTTGGGGCGCGCACGCGGGTGCGTGAAAGGGGGAACAGAAAGGAAAAGAACCAGAAAAAAACCAGGGAGACATGGGGTCATGTAATGCATAAGTTTAGACGACCCGGAAAGTCTACGAAAAAGTTATGATATCGTGGCTGCATGAGAGAGATACCATACGACGGACCATATAAAAAGTTTTACGCCAATTATATTGCTCGGACAAAGTTCAATAAGTCCGTATCTCCCCTCCACGTTGTTGGGCTGTTTTGGCCAGGACTTTTTCTCGAATGATGATGTGATAGAGAGCGGATCTTGGGGGTCTAGATCGCCAATGAATCTGAGGCTCTTCTCTTTCCCAAGCCTACCGTTGCTAGATCGAACCAGATATTGCGTAATCTAAGACGTACAAAAAAAAAAAAAAGCAATTTCCATGTTCAGCTCCATATAGACAAGAATACACAGGTGAATCGGAAGGTACCGCCATTGCACAACAATTAGGTACACTATAACTTCGAGTCTTGTAATGTCAACAATTTTTTGTTTTTCTCAGCTCCAAATCTTACTAATGGAAACGGTTTAGCTACCAAAAGGGGTGATTCATCTTGCAGGTTTACATCGATATTTGCTGCGAAACCAGCACATCACGGCTGGCGACGTGCAGGTTACATGCATGCTCGAGGCCCTGCGTTGGGCTATCTGGCTGGCTCTGCCAAGCCGTTATTGCAGCCACCAAATACGAGATCACATTGTTTTTTTTTTCCTCCTCTTCCTTCTCATGTAGTGCTACGCAACAAGGTGGAAATGATAAGTAACGTTGGAATGATCTTATTTTTCTCAAGCCACTATTGTTACCTTAGATAAAATGAGCTCCGATGAAGGGTATATATAAGTAAGGGTCTGGTTTTTCATCTTCCTATGTAGAACATGGTTTGATCATGACAGGAAAAGATGAGGTGAGATGTTATCTGCTCCCAATAACATCTTATCAACAGACGACTTTACACATTTTTCAATTGAAGAATATATCAAATATGATTATTGTATCACACAACACATATGATAAACATGTCTTTAGTTAAAGACAGAAGATCGAATAAGTTAGCTATAGCCTTGCTGGTTATAGCCTTATATTTGACGGCACGTGAACGAAAACCGACGAAGATCATCCTCTCCTGATATATTTTAAGCGAAGATTTAAACATACGCAGTTGGGGCTTTTACCCTAAGCCATGGTAACACACGTAGATATGTAGTGTCTATCAATTAGGATTTAATAGAAAGATAGGCGAGAGATTGATGAGATGACGTCCTAACGGCCGCAAACTGCGGAGGCCGAACGGGGGCCGAGGGGCACGAGGAGTGGCAGTGAGAGCTATCCGTGTATAAAAGTCAAGATCACAGGTTTATATGAATTGCTATTGTCCATTAAGTGGGTGCACAGGTTGTTCAAGTATAAGCCACGAAAGCCACGTAATGAGATGCGACTTGTGTCTTATGTTGCCCCCATGTGTCCTGGTTGTGCTTGTGTGGTGTAAATGGAAATGGTAGTGTACATTGGTACAAAGAATTAGTTAGGTAGATCTAGTTAATTAACATTTGAAAGTTAGGTGGTCTAGATACTGTAGTAACCTTAATTTAGTCAGGTCGCTTTTTACTCTATTAATTGCCGGTAAAGTTAAAATAACCTCCCGCGCCTTGTGTTACTCTCAGATACATCCCATCTAGTACCTATTTATGATGTAATGCCGTAACCGTCCGTTAGAATATGCCTTGCGAAAGTCAATCCGTGCAGATATATTCCGGAGTGCATTTCACCTAACTAAGGCTTCACGATATTTGGAATATACCCACATCATTTACATACCTAAGCGCGCTCTTATGTATGACATGCCGGTTTTCCGTTTTACAGTATCTGTAGAGGATAGAACAGGACAGGACAGCATAGCCCTCTTTGTAGCAGAATATATATAAGATTTTAGTGTCTCATTCTGTACTTAAACACTTAAAAAAACCATCGCATCTTGTTAATGCAAGACATAGGACCTTGTAAATCGAATCCCACCTATTTATTCACTCCGGATCAAATTGATCTTATATTTCTTGCTTGTTACACATGATTTTCTTTCCCCTCCTCAAATCTTGATTTTCTTCAACTACCCTATCTTCTTGGATAAAAACCTGTCTAAGACCCGAAGCAACACAGCAAAAGCCGAATTTACCTATGTATTCTGCGTAACGACGAACAAATTCCATTAAGCAAACCCTTATTACACCAGACACCAGGCACCACGCTTATGCTACCACTAAACATACACTGCCACACATCGCCATTGTCCGACTTTCGCTAGTTACCTTAAACTAGTCTTAGAAATTCCAATAAGATAAAATACGGAGCCTAAGGAGTGCCAAAACGAAACGATATAAGGAAACCCGATCCGCGCGGCAAACCCCGTTTCCAGCTCTCCAACCGTTAGGCACTACATACACTACATAGTACTCTTTTAAAAAAGGCAGGCCCCCTTCTAAAAAGAAATTATTGAATTCCGTCAAAGGCTGCTAAGCCAAGACCCTGGACCCACGCAACCTGTTACCTTATTGGGCTTGGCTCGTCTCGACTTCCCTACCCTCAAGGGCGCGGCATAAGACGATCCTTATTGGCATACGTTGGCAGCGAGACGCTGTCGTCTTGCAATTGGGTTGATTTTTTGAGACTTGTTGAGACTTGAGTATTCCGGGTCTGAGAAAGGACAAATTAATAGAAAAGGAATATCCCCGAGGGAGGGCAGTGACCAAGCAAACAAAATACCAAGAAATTCGGGCGGTACTTTTAAACTTCTCTCTCCACCTTCTCCATACATACAAACATCGTCATCTGATGTACACACACATACACACGCGACCTAACTTCGCATGTTGTATATCGTATCCATTTCAAGTCATAAAGGGGAAAGCGGATACATTCATTATTGATAATGCCCCAGGCCGACAGCGCCGTCCCCTCCATCTCTCCTTTGCTTTCTCATCCTTACAGCAAAATGCCCGATCGCAGTAAGACAGGCTTCCAAAGCCGTAATAAATCTAAGCTCAGCTTCATCGTCATCGGCTCCTATGTATTCGACTGGTTAATACTCATAGTCGTCGGCATCGTTGGCGTCATTCTGGGTAATGTCACTCCGAATAAGAGACCCTTCAGCTTGCAGGACCCCAATATTTCGTGCGTACTGGCCCCCGTTCGCAATTGTTGCAGAAAACCCCCCCACTGGTGTAATTTGCTAACCTGTCAATAGCTTTCCTTTCACCGTCCACGAGACCGTCAACTCCAAACTCCTTCTAGTCTGCAACGCCGCCATTCCCATCGTCGTTGTCCTAATCGTCGTACTCATCTTCGTTCCGGGTCCTACCGTACCTCAAGGCACTCCGAAATCCTTAATATGGAAGCGAAAATTGTGGGAGCTACATACGGGATGGTTAGGCCTAGCTCTTTCTCTGATATCTGCCTGGATCATCACGCAAGGGATGAAGAATCTCTTCGGCAAGCCGCGACCGGATCTGCTATCGCGATGTCAACCTGATCTCCAGAACGTCGCTAAGTATATCATTGGGTTTCACACGCCCGCGGACGACGGTTCGTCAGATGGCCCATATAACGGCCAACTTGTTAGTGCGGATATCTGCAAGAACCCGGACCGCGATCTATTAGACGACGGCTTCCGCAGTTACCCTTCGGGGCACTCTAGTTCCGCAGCTGCGGGTTTGATATACCTTTCGTTTTTCCTGGCCAGCAAATTTGCCATCACGCTGCCTTTCGTGCCGCAAGACGCGGCAACGGCAGACACGAGCACGGTCACTGCGTTCCCGTCTCGTTTACGCAACGTCGATACATCTTACGAAGCTGTGCGAAACAATCAGGACCTCGATAGATCGGCTTCTCCTGTGGATCCAGCGACGGTCAAGCAGATCGGGGCCCATAACTCCGCTGTTCTCTCCACCCGAAGACAAGCGGCTGCGCCGCCTCTCTACCTGCTCGTCCTGACTGTCCTTCCCTTCTTCACGTCCATTTTCATCGCCAGTTCGCGTTGGTTCGATTTCCGACACCACGGATTTGATATCCTATTCGGTTTCATCATCGGAACCATCTGCGCATGGTTTGCATTCCGATACTATCACATGCCGATCCGATCCGGAGCTGGATGGGCATGGGGTCCTCGCAGTCACGACAAGGCGTTCTGGGCAGGCCTAGGATCGTGGAGCTACGCGACGGATAAGAAGCACTGGGAAAGGCCCGTGGAGGGAATCGAGAGAGTGCCGGGCCACCGTGCCGATGACATCGAGTTAGGTATGCGGTATCGATCGAAGACGGATAATCCGTCTCACGCAGACACGTCAGAAGATCCTGCTTTGGCGGGCAACCGGATGCGAACAGGGAGTAACACGGAGTTTTAAGGAAAGCGTGTGCTGTTTACTTTTATTTTCTGGCCGGGCCGTTAGGCGTACGAGGGTGGTATTTTCGCACTTGTAAACGAATATCAAGGGTGCATTATAGAAAGGATATGAAGCAAACTGGCTGGAGCAATACTGCCAGAATATGAGAATGACTCGGTGTCTTTGCCCAAATTATAGCCGTTCAGAATCATGGTGACTGTCTCGTTCTGATGAAGTGAAGTGAAGTGAAGTTAAGGGAAGGGAGGTAAGCTTAGTATATATATATATTAGGTAGGTTCGTCCGAGGGTCTAAAGGTAGGGTAGTACGACGTATCAGCCTTCGCGGCGGGCGTTTCGTTTATAACGGATCTAGCCGCTACTCCCTTCATAAGTGCTTTATCGTTTATGTCGCACAGTCCCTCCTTGAAGTTTAACAGCAAACCTTCTCTAACTATACGTACCCGAACTATCGTAGCACTTTGGGAGGCTCGGTCAACTCTAGACTAGCCTCTTTCCTCATTCTTTATCGTACTATACTTTTGCTACCGTTTGGAACCGTAGTTTCTCTATTTATTCATATAGTCGCCTATCACGGAGTCTAGGTAGTCCTACCAGAATTACGTCGAGTCTCTCTTGCCGAGGTATATTAACACATCTCACATGGCTCGAGTGAGCAAGGTGACACAATCATTTCTACCTGCTACCATGGTTATAGGGAAAGTCTATCTATATACCTACCTAACTAACTATACGGCCTTATCTAAACTACACTATAGAGTTAAGCTACTAACGGTGTCTTTAGATGTGATATTTGCTGTACCTTAGTATAAATATCTTCGCTCTCTCCCACAAACATCTCCGTCTCTCCTTCTTCTCTCTTTTCTTCCCCATCTTGGTGCAAGGGCTTTAGGCGTCACAGTGAGGATTCAATCCGAGTGCATCTATTTGCTGTTTGAAAACTATTTTACTGACCACTCCTATTCTGGGCTTTGATCCGGCTAGGGAATTTTTGGAATCTCCCCCTAATATCGTCTTGATATGTGTTGTCTTTTTTGTCTTCGCTCTGTCCCTGGTTGGATGGACATGAGGAAGAAGATGGGGTAGCTAAGTGGCTAATAGATTTAAACTTTCTTTTTTTATTTGCTTCATCAGTAATTATATCGTGTTCCTATTCCTCGCGTAGGGCACTACATGTACAGCATGCTATCAATATGGATCCAAGATACAGTCGCCAAGACATCGTAACCTACATGCAAAAGGTCTCTTCAATATCACATCATCACATCATACCCACAGGGACAGGAATCCCGTATCATTAGTGAGGAAGTTTATTAATATCCTGGGGGAATCTTGTTGTAAAAACGCCGGTGGAATGACAGCCAAGTCCTTCTTCTCAAACGCCAGCATAACATCAAATCTGCATCTTGACAATGAATGCCGCCTTATACCATCCACTTTTTGTACTCATGCCTTACATTAAAATCGTCGTTGAAGGCATGGGGACAAGACATCGTACTACACAAACAGAAGGATTTCGCGCTTTGATTTGGTCGTAGGTATCGGAGGGTTTCCTTTTTGACTCTTTCTTGTATGGATAAACTCCGACACGCCATACGCTCGTATTGTCTGTTGATAGCTTAGGTCATGCTCAGATAAGAAAAAAGATCCGGTCAGAACCATAACCTAACCAACAACGTGCATAGCATCGCCTTCCATTCCTTCAAGTTCTATATCATCTTCCTCTTCGTCCTCCTCTTCAAGATCCTCATCGCCCACGTCTTCCTTGAATCCGCTCTCTATCTCCAGCTTTCGTAACCTCCGCAGCATGTCTGCTCGCTGAGTATTTTGCCAACGGATCAACGCAGCCGAGGCGTGTACCTTGAAACCGTAGACGCGGGGTATGTATCGGTCGGCGCTCTTCGGGGGGACTAACGCTGGGTAGACCTGGAACATGATGTTATGGAAGGAGGTGCCAAAATACGCGCCGTCAATAGCGGCGTGTCGTGAGGACTTCGGGTTGTAAACATCTTCGCATCGAACGCAATAGAGCTTCACAGGCTTTTGGTGTGGGATATCGGTCTGGCCCATGGGCAGGAGGGGGTGTGAATGGCAGAAAACTCGCGGGCATTTACCGAAATCGGCCTTTTTATATTTGTCAAGCTAAAGAAGGAAAGTTAGCTAGGTCATATGAAACACAACGAAACGGTACGAACATACCATCTTTGCGAGACCCCGAGTGGTCACGATATACCGAGCATGTATCAAACCGTACAGATGCCGAGCTGATTTCTCAATAGTCTCCCTCATGTCATCATCGCAGTCGAGGTCGAACACATCTGTGATAAGGTCGAGAGCATATTGATAGTACTGGACTTCGGTGTTGAGTCCAGTCAAATTGAAGCGGTCAGTAAGGTAGTCCTCGTCAATCTCGCAAAAATACTCGTTTCCGCGCGAAGAAATAAACTGAGAGCGCATGGTTAGCACTGGGGATAGGAATGGAATCTGATAGTACTATGTCCAGAGACTCTAAGTTTAACTTAGGTCGGCGTAGATTGAGATAAGATGTAGCTTTAGTGAACGTGCGTCCAAACTTCAGGTACTAACAATGGACTTTATCCAGCTCATATAGTAAGAATATGCAGGACTCTCCGATTGTACTGGTTCTGGGATAGGAGGAGCTTCCGGCGTATAAAAATTTGATGGAAACGTAAATCCCATGATCAATACTAGCTAAAAGAAAAGAAACATAAACCGGTGATAATATAATTCCCCTGGGAAAGACAGCAGAAACAGCACCGGTTCGTTGGAAAAGGAGTTCTCCTCGAATCAAATACAGGGAAAGAGCTGCTGTCGTCGATACTTCTGAACAAAGAAGACATCTCGAATCGAACAAAGATAGGGAGCTATAGAATTCCTAAAATGGAATGCGCGCTCTCTCTCTCTCGACGGGACCTCCTACGCCATTGGGCTCCGCTACCCAACAAAATCCACTTGCATACTCTGGTTGGAAGAAAGTTCCAAGGAACCACGTGCACTTACCCAGTCTCGCCAATAGCTGGTGTAATCACTATCAGATTCGGAAGCGAACTCGTCCATCATGGCCACGTCGGGCAGGTCTTTTTAAAAGAAAAACGTCACTGGGGGGATTCGCAGTCGACGCGACGTTAAGCGTGACGGAGGAATTAACTGTGGCGGAAAGGACAGAATAGGGGGAAGGGTTCAAAATGAGCTTTACAATAGATAATACTCTTAGGTCGCGCGTCGTGTGGGAATACGGAGATGGAGGGGTTCAGGCGCAAACGAGCAGCCAAAATTGATGAAAGGCCGTCAAGGTTCAGTGGGCTGGGCTTCAGTGGGCTAGTGGGGTCGTTCAGTGGGTCTAGATTTAAGCCTCAAACAGCCTCACATGTGTTATCCGGGGTTTGTGGATTCTACCTGCCCAAGCAACGTCGTAGTACATAAATACCTATGTACCCAACATTGAAGGTAAGTGCATATCAAACAGTACCAATCATATAATAAATTAGAAATCAACCGTTAATATGTAGGAATTATTGGCCACATAAGATACCTATATACTTTAGGTAAGCAGTTACAACAGAAAGTCAAGATAACTTCCATTGCACCTTTCAATATCAACATGTATCAAACGCATATATTCAGACCTGGTCTCCTTGCGCTAAGTCATTTAAAAAAAAAAACAAAACATAATTCAGGTACGTCTAAGCAGACCAATCTCGGTCTGTATTCTAACTAAACCCAAGGGGTTTATAATACAATCCTTTAGTGGCACCTAACTATGTATATCATGTAAACCACTTTTCGCTCGTTTCCGTTTTATCCCAAACCCCTTCTATCATCATATTGGACTAGCCGTTCCTAAGCTGCTTATATCGCTCGTTGAATGAGCGTCGGAACCCGTCTCCGAGTTCTGTCTCGTAATGCGGGAGCTGCCATTAGCTTTCCGCGGTGGCACCTCGAGCCTAGACATTATGTCCGTATCA
The DNA here is from genome assembly GCA_002120325.1 of Daldinia sp. EC12. Lineage (NCBI taxonomy): Eukaryota > Fungi > Ascomycota > Sordariomycetes > Xylariales > Hypoxylaceae > Daldinia > Daldinia sp. EC12. The sequence goes on from KZ112928.1 coordinate 29,808, forward strand.
TCCGATTCCTGCTTGACTCGGATGTTCACTAGTTCCATTGCCTCTCTTAATGTCTCTCCGCTTTCGTCCATCGCCGCTAGGAACCGAGCTAATTCTTTGCAAAGTTCCCAGTCCTCTTCCCGGATTGCTCGAGAGAATAGTCGCACCGACTGTTCCGATGCTGCACTTAGTTCATCGAATGTATGTAATATTAACAAGTAACCTCCTGCTGTTTTTAGTGAGCCGCGCTGAAGCGACTCTTCGAAAAGCTCTTGTGGTGGGGGTAGGTATGCAAAGAGTGTTCTCCAAGATCTAACCTCAGTTTTCCTTGTGCATTGAACCACAATATCTAGGTACTGTTTAAAAGACGATAAGAGAGAAAGCACCCTAGGAAGAATGGCTGCTTCTGGTTTAGGTGCTGAGTCGACTTCCTCGTCGAGAACATGATGTAGTAGAACCTCTAAGGCATGTGCAAAGTACTCGAGGTTTTGGTATTGTCGGGCCAATTTGAGTGCCGCCGCGGCGTTATTCGTCACTAGATAAAATCGTAGGATTTCGGGGAGGAAAAGATGAGTCTAAACGTAATTAGCATAGCACACGAAAGGATGTATTGCTTGCATACTCTGATGGAGAAACGGAAGAAAGAGAAACTGATGTCCCTTCGTTGGACTAGTTCAGGTTCAACTCCCAGCACAATCCCCTTACCCAATAGGACGGAGAGAGGATAGAAGTCGATGGGCATGGAGACCGTAGATGGTAGCTCTTTTGTTGGCTCAATCGAAGTGGCTCGGAGAACTTCCTGCACATCGGGCCAGACTTTTAACTCCTGGCCCTCGAATACCCATAATGAATTTCGAAGACTGTTTTCCTCGACCTCCGCAGAGAAGTTCACACTGGATTCACCCAATATGTTGACGGACAATTGATCTCTCATGCTGACGTAGAACTCTACGTTGTGAGATATGACACGCATGTCATATTTAAGCTGCCCTTCATTATTCACGGATGGCTGAAGAAGGACGAGTTTCCCATCCACCAGGAATAATACCGAGGCAAACGTAACGTCTTGCGAAGGATCTCCGTCGATCATCTGGTTCTCAGGTAATATCCAACTGAGGCCCCTCACCCTGGCGGGAGATCTAACAATACCGTGGAAAGCTATTTGTCCCACTTGTATGGGCCTCACCGCACCGGAAACGGGTGCAAATACAAAGTGATAAAGGAGGTTATCGTAAGTGTAGACTAGTAGAGAGTCTTCCCCGGACGGAGTAATCAAGACAATAGGTGCTGGCATTTGCTGAGTAAACATGACGGTTGAACTCTCTAGAGCAGCTTCTCTGGAGTATAGCCGAAGCTCATATGATCTATTCGCTTCAACAGCTGCTACAAGGATGTGCTGATACCAACACATCCCACCTCTGACCTGGAACTCATTCTCCATGGCCTCATTCGCAAACGTCTTCCACCTACCGCTATTAACGCTGTAGTGCGCGAGTCCGCGTTTACCCGCAACCGCAACATATCTGCCATCGGAAGACACGACAGTACACTTGATCGGCCATTGGTTCAGGAGATAGTTAGCGGGGATCCTAGCGTTATGCCATAAGAAGGGTTCGGCGGAGATACTGGTGAGATCTGGAAGATCGTAACCTCGGTAAACCATAACGCTAGATGAACTCTGTAGTACGGTACGGAAGAGGTTAGGAGGGGTGTAGCAACCAGTGACTGCACTCCGCGCCATCTCAAGCAACCAGATAGACTCATTCTGACGAGCAATCATCAAGATCTCGCAAGCCCCGCCAATCCAACTGGCTTCTGTAATGCCGCTCAACCATCTCTCCTGATTAGAGGAAGTTATAGAGGGATTATGATGGAAGCTGTGGCTGGCACTCTTCCCAAACACGCTCCACGTTGCCCATCCTTCTTCATAGCCGGCAAAAAGACAGTACCCATCTGGGGAATAACTCAGAGTTTTTAGGGGACCTGCGGATTCAGAGGAGACTGGGATTCGGTGAACATGAGATGGGGGGATGTTGCCAGCGTAATCCCTGGCAGAGTATACGCGGATGCTCCCGTCAGTACATCCTACAGCGATCAGGGAGAACCTGGCGTTGACGACTGCTTTAACAGCATGATCGCCGCCGCCTAGGGGCGAGTGGAAACAATAACCTTTGAACAGCTTCTTTGGGTCGAAGTCGGGGTTGTTTTTGGCCTGGCTAGCTGAGATCCTTTGAACAGCATAGGCTTTCCCGTCGCTTGTCACCCAAGTGGAAAGGTTCATAGGCCGATCGTGGGTCATTTCTTTGATTGATACCTTCTTCTCCAACCAACCCATGCGGCTCACCAGCTCAGTGCTCGTTTGACTACCGCTGCTATCGGGGGTCCACTTGATGCACTGAACAGCCGCTGGCTTCTTGGTAGCGACTACTAACTCGTCATCAAGAGCAATCGCATGTTCAATCCCAGCATCTACCTTAATCACCCTACGAAAGCGTAGACTGATGTCACGAACCCCAGCTCCTTCACCGGGTCCTAGCATGATCTGGTCGGGTGTATTATTACCAGGACCCCCAAAGTGACTTTGTCGTCGCCTCTGAATATTACTATGATCTGAGAAGTGAGGTTTGTAGACGCGAGACTCGGCATCGGTCGCAAGTGAATACGTAATTAAAAAGCCTAGACTTGTTTGAACGACGAAGATGACGGAATCGGGTCTTAATAAGAGAGCGACATTAGTACCGTAGGATTTGATGGACGCTTCCGATCGAACGACAATAGCTTGAATGACGGTGGGCTAGAAATGGACGTTGCCATGGTTAGTATGTGAGATTTAAATACAAATATATAGCTATAGAGTACGAACTTTAGTCTGCCATATAGTCATTGTAGTGGCCGTAATGACGGCAAATAAATGGCCGGTCCTGGACACTTTTAAAGCGATAATTGGATCTCCAGTTGGAATAGAACTTCCTGCAGCTCCTGTAGGATGCTGCTGGGAAGTAAAACTGCTGCCATCGTGATAGATATCATGTTCGACGGAGTTTATAGCTGGTGTAGCTGGAGTCCGGAGACCAGGTGTGAGAGGTGGTAGATAGGTGTCCGGTGCAGACTTGTCTTTTTCCTCGAGAAGCACGGGAGGAGGCGGTTCGGAACTCGATAATGAGTCGGTATCGGCGGTGATAGAGGAGACGCCATCGTTGGATATGGTGAAGTTCGTCTTGGTGGAAACTTGACTGGTGGTTGTCGCATAGATTCTAGGAGTTCCAATGGGCCAGTACATGGCTAAAACAGGCCCTTGGAACCTTCATCCGTATACCCCAAATATCGACAAATCATAGAAGAGGTACAATAATTATATGAACGGCCAATTATGCCGCTATCTGAAAATTGCGTCGGTTGGCAACATCTCGAGACGTGAAGATGGTTGAGCTTCCGGAGAAGGCTGGTTCGGGTTGATACATAAAGGTACCTTTGATATGTGCATGTGAATCAAGGAAGAGTACTAAAGGTACCTTTGGTAAGGTACATGTAAGCGTTAGTAGGTACCTTAGTAGGTTAGTATGTTCGGTGCGACATGAAGTTGCGATAGTTACTTACAGCAGCTACAGCGATATACATTGAGATTAGGTGAAATATATTTGTTTAAGCGAACAGAGTAGACTGACATGTAAGACAAAGTGGATCCTGCGTCCGGGTCCATCACTTTAGATCCCTGAGGTACCTCTGTACCTGATTGCCTTACCTCTAGCTTTATTGAAAGCTTCAAACAATGAACCTAGGACTTCGACTTATACCACTTTCAACGAGAAACTTATATTTTTTTAGTATCTAAATACTGCATCCCTTCTGAAACATCTCATGACGTGCCACATATTGGTATAAAGTTATTCCTCTGCTCCGTCCAACATAGCACCTTTACCTATCATATCAACTCCTGAAGTATCGAAGACATGGCACGCATAGCACCGAGAACGTCAGTGGCGCCTGACAAGTTCAAGAATCTACTTCCAACTTTGAAGCCTACTATTTACCACGACCCAGCTGTGAATAAGACCCCAAACAAGTAAGCCTCGCTTTTATTGTATTTCGTCATTTTGCTAATTATTTCCGCTAGCATTCGCACGATAGCCTGGAATCCACCGGGCACTTATATTGCGACAGGCTGTTTGGATAAAACTTTACGCGTTTGTACGTGATTTATCCCTAGCTCATAATTTGACAGCAACACTCAAGAATATCCTCTTTAGGACAATTTGATTGGGATTCTATCTTGACTCTGATGTGGAATGCTAATTCTTGATTGCTGGCTCAAGGGAATGCGGACAAACCTAATGTTCGTCAGACGACCGAGTTGAAAGGTCATACAGCATCAATCGAAAAGGTTGCCTTCAATCCTGTCAAGGAGCTTGAGTTGTGTAGTGTGAGCAGCGATGGAGTGGTTAGGTTCTGGGATGTCAAGACTAAGCAGGTCCTGAACGAGGTTAAAGGCCTCGGTGAGACCTTCACTTTAGCATGGGCTCCTCGCGGCGAATGCGTTATTGTTGGGAACAAGGTAACCGATTCTCATCCAGCCGACCTTTCCAAATCCTAACACGCAACTCTAGGAAGATACACTCTTCGTTATTTCACCGACTCAAAATACACCAATCTCCTCACACCAACAGTCTGTGCAGACAAACGATATTACGTTCTGTTGGAGTGGCCAAAGGATATTTGCTACCACTGGGGATGGAAAAATAAGAATTCTCTCATTCCCAAGTTTCGAGCCTGCCTACCAGTTTGACTATAAAGAGGGACCGGATGCCGAATTCCAATTAACTGGACATACCTCATCCTGCATATCTGTGGAACTACATCCATGTAATCGGTATCTAGCCACGGGTGGAACTGACTCCCTAATTTCGTTTTGGGAAACAACGGAATGGAATTGTGTCAGGACCGCGACGAAGATGATTGGCCCAGTTCGCACTCTTAGTACGTGGAATGAAGCTTTACACTACAAGTTATTCGCGCTAACTTAACGATATAGGTTTCTCTTGGGATGGCCTCTATATAGTGGGTGGAAGCGAGGAAGGTGAGTATCACTACGTCTCCTTTTTGATAAGACTTTAACTAAGTTTGCTTTAAAATTTGGAGGGACCGGGCTAGAGATCTTCAACTCGGAAACGGGAGATCATCTGTGCACATACAAGACTACGACAGCTTCTCCTGTCATTGCCTGGGCTCCAAATCGATATGCACTTGCGTATATCGACTCGGGAAGTTTGCGAGTAATAGGAGCCAGCGCCGGGGGAAAGTAGGAATTTTTCTAGACCAGCTTAATCGATTACTCGATACGACGACAAGTGACCGACCCAATCCCGGTTGATTAGTTGAGTCGCGTACGATGGATTTAGGGGCGTGGTGAAGCGTAGCTTTTTTAAAACTGCCTATTAATTTAGACAGATAGGGGATAGGGTGGTTAATGTTGCTTATTATTATCATCATTAAAAGACTTGATAGACAAGCGTTGGCTTGATAGTAGTTAAGGGGGCTGTGTCCGATACGACCTATGAGAGGCTATTTGGCGAGATAATATGTCGCTAACAATCCTGAACCAACAAATGCAATTTGCTGGAGAGGCGGTACTTTAATTACAAGCCTTAGGTATTCAGAGGTTATGTAGTTATTGCTTTTCCGACTGTTTTCGCTAAGAAAGCTTCGGTAAGAGGGGTGTCATATAGTGAACTCGTATCGCAATACTCCGATGCATTTTATATTGAGATGAGGTGATAGAGTGATTGTGTCGTATAATATGAATTGTTTCTATGCAAACTGCTTATGGTCGTCGACTTGGCACTGTTGAGAGAGAACCTTTTTTTTTGGTCATTTGTTATTTAAAGCTTAGTTAGATGCAGGCTTAACTTAGCATAGCTTGAATAAGCTTTGCGGACTGCGTTGTCGATATTATCTTCATTTTTAGATACCGCATAAAGCCGTGTGAAACGTTCCAGTCTTAAAAAAAAAAAAAAAAAAAAAAAAAAAAAAAAAAAAAAAAAAAAAAAAAACTCTCCGCTAGCTTCTCAAGTACGAGAGAGCTTCGGACGACCTTGGATATAATAACCAATTAGATTAGATTACAGCTTACATGCGCATATGTAAGTACCACATGAAGTAGTTAAATATTGTTTGATTGTTGTGGTACCAGATATTCTGGGGGGTTTAATGAAGATACGATAACAATCTGATAGTAACGCAGATCGATCTGTTGCAAAATGAGGCGTCAAGATGGACAACAATAGAAAAAGAAAAAGACTTAAGTAGAAACCCGGTGCCCCGCTAATAATCTTCAGTGGGTTAATCAACTCCAGTAATCTGGCTGGAACCCACTTTGTTTAGGTACTTCTACCGCTATCTAGACTCAGCCCTACTGCGTTTCTACTGCGTGAGGTACATAAGCCCCAAACCAGTTTCTCTTACATTAGTAATTCACTGTTAGTTAGTTGGACATTTCCCTTTATGATTGGCAGGACATAGCGATAATAGCGACCGGGATTCATTCCCATATGCCTCTAATTTTGCATGAATGTGTTTGCGTGCGTGTGTGTGTGTCTTGTAAGGGACAGTCATTCTTCCTGTTGCCTATACACACTACCTTACCTACCTTAGTATGTATATACTTGATTACAACCTCGGGGTCTCGTATACACTATTTTCTTACACGACAGAGCGCGTGGCTAACTGTTGATCCCATCTTGAAGCTGGGGTGGCTGTTCAGCCCGACATGTTCATCAACTTGCTTGATCTCAAGCTACAATACGGTTAATACCATTGCAATTCCACTTATAGAACAAAGATTCCATTAACTAGGACTCCATTCCCCACATTACTTGACCTGGGATCCCCTCTCCTAAAGTCGGGACCCTCTTCACAGCTTTCATACATTTTCTCCCATCTATTCGCCAATGCTTATCGACTCGAATCCCGACCGTAAGATTTGAGAATTATACCGTCCAGACTCAACAATATATATTAAAGCGTCAAGATAAAGTGCTGAAGAGAAGAGAATAATTAATAGGGGAGAAAAATATTATAGAAGGGTTTGGATTGAATTATTTCCACCGCCGATATCTCGTCTAAACTCCGATCCTCGAAGCGGCGCGTATGCCCGAGACGCTATAGTGGCTTGAGACCGAAGCGCATCCCGAAATAAATACGGCTCTCCCGTTCCGGCGTCTTCTGCCGACGCACTGCCGATTTTTAGCTACTGCTCCGCGCCGTCTAATCGGGTCTTAGATTATGTCGACCTCGACCGGCGAGGCCTCTGGCGCCGTGGCCAACGACTCCGTGTCTCAGGGCGCCGACAACAGTCCAACCACCGACACAAGCCCCCCGGCCGCACCTCAAAATCAGAATAATGGTAATGTTCCTAGGCCAAAGCGGTTGGCGTGTATGATATGTCGGAAACGCAAGCTCAGATGCGACGGCGTAAAGCCGAGCTGTAGCACATGTACGAGGTTGGGACACGCTTGCGCTTACGATGAAGTGAGACGAAAGAGCGGTCCTAAAAGGGGATACGTGAAAGCTCTGGAAGAGAGACTGAGTAAGTAACAGTTCAGGAGAACGTATTTTAGAATAATAAGTGAACGAGGAACTAAAGCGTCTCACTCTCGATTAGAACAAGTCGAGACCCTCCTGAATAAAACCCAAGAGCCGTCTTTTACCGTGGGGGCTGATACGAGCAAAACACCAAACGTCACCTTCGATCAAGCGAACCGCAATCAACGAACCGCTCCGACGCCCAGTTTTAACGTCCCAACTCCTCAAATAAATATTTCGAGGGATCGTGACATGGACCAATGGCATTTCAATGGGGACTCACCACAAGCAGCCGCCGGTTTAGATGAATTTAACTTTGGCGGAAATATAAACATTGGCAATGTCGATAGCAGTTTTCCGTGGGAAATGATTGGCCTTGGACTAGAGGAACCTCTCCCGCCGCAGGAAACCATCGATGAACTGTTAGAAGTCACCTATCGTATATGCACATGGCCCCCAACTAACGAAAAACCCCTAGGCATCAGATTTACTTCGATAAGATCCATCCGTCGTTGCCTATGATTCATAAATTTCGGTATCTAGCAGCAATGAATTTGTATGGCATACCCTTTGCGTCCCTACCATGTATCTCCCCTCCACCTTTCCGGCCCGTGTTTATGTTGATCTCATACTTATTTAACTTCTAGGGCTCCGAACCAACGACCACCCGTTGCACTACGATATGCGATTTGGACCCAGGCCTGTGCTGTAGCAGACAAGTTCGCGGATTTAAAAGAACTCTTTTATCAGCGCGCCCGTAAGTATATTGAGGCGGATTATGTTAAAGGCTACGGCGAGCACATGATCTCAGTAGCTCATGCTCAGACCCATGTCTTACTTGCCTCGTATGAATTTAAGATGATGTATTTTCCGAGAGCTTGGATGAGCACAGGTGCCGCCGTGCGCCTATGCCAGATGTAAGTCTCAAACTCAACTTTTTCGGACGATTACATGCTTATGAGTTTCAGGATCGGACTGCATAGACTCGACGGATCGGGCCTTGATGTGAAGCAATGCCTCCCACCTCCTCGCGACTGGACGGAGCGTGAAGAAAGGCGACGGACATTTTGGATGGCCTTCTCCCAAGATCGGTACGCAAGTATTGGTACCGGTTGGCCTATGACGATTGATGAACGAGACGTCATGACCAATTTGCCATCTTCAGAGGAGGCCTTCGAAATGAGTCGACCAGAACAGACACAATCGCTTGCGGACGCGATGTGCCCAGCTGGAGCCGCCAAGCTTTCATCCTTCGGAGGCATTGTATTGATGGCCTGCTTGTTTGGCCGTAATCTCGTCCATCTCCATAGGCCAGATGCTGATGATCGTGACCACGACCTCAATGGAGAGTTTTGGAAGCGACATAGGAATATGGACAATATTCTGCTTAACACGTCCCTTTGCTTGCCAAACCACCTTAAACTTCCCGCCGGTCTAGCTAACCCCAACATCGTATTTACTAATATGAACATCCATACCTCGACAATATGTCTTCACCAGGCGGCTATATTTAAGGCCGATAGAAATAAACTTCCGCCGTCTGTTAGCGCAGAAAGTAAAGTCCGATGCATCACAGCCGCGAACGAAATTGCTAGCATCATGAGAATGGTTTCTCACTTGGACTTGTGTGCGGTAAGTTCTCCTTAAAGGTCATGGACTAAAATGAGCTATAAACCTAACAGCGATATAGATGAACCCGTTCATATCTTTCTGCTTATACGTTGCCGCAAGGGTGTTCGTTCAATACTTGAAGAGTCGACCAGACGACAGCCAGACAGCAGATTCGCTACGATTCCTCCTTGCTGCTATGAATGCGTTGAAGAGGAAGAACCCCTTAACGGAATCATTCTTGGTGCAATTAGATGTCGACCTAGAAGCATTGGGAACGCGAATACCCAAGCTCAAGTCCGCCTTCCCAAGGAGTGCGGATAGCGTAAGTCTCCCTTCCGAATGATTGCTGGATAGATTGTCCTGAACTGACAACTTCAAGCCTGGTTCTGGTATTAAGATCCCAAAAATGCCTTACCAGAAAAATGGCAATAGAGATGGAAACTGCCCATCAGATCCCGACTCCGGAGGTGGCGGTCTCCTTGCTTATCGCCACGCAAACGTAGGGAACGATAACCTGCCAAATACTTCAAATAATCTTCAATCTGAGAACCTACATCCAATAAATGGTAGACAGCTGGTGGACGAATTCTCGGGTCAAAACTGGCTTGCGAGAGAACAAAATCCGTCTACTCGCGATCAGAGTGCCAGTAACAATAACTGCAATCACGCAACAATTCCGCCTATAATGTTCCCAGGTTTCGTAGAAGGCGCCGGAAGTGATTCAAACGACATGTCGGCATCTTCAAACACAGACGGACCATCAAATAGACCCACGCCAAACTCGAGCAGCGCCTCGGACAATCGGCAAAGCATGGGAGGGCCTGGTCAGATGGCAAACTCAAGCGGTAGGGCATCCTTCGATACGAGTCCTATTAGGTCTCACCAGACTTTAGGACCACAAGCTGAGATAGATGCAACCACAGCTGCTTTCTTCCAGATGGGTGGTGGTACGGGCATGACGCCAGACCAGACGTTTGGCACAGCAGAAACTTCGGGGCATGGCTTTACGCTTCCAGAAAATTGGGCCGGGCAAAATGACATGACACCGGTAGCCGAGGGAGTTCTTCAGCACTTATTAGACGTACGGATGGAGTTGGGGTGGGATTCAAACACATGAAGCTGTCAAGGGGCACTGACTAGTCAAAAGTTGGCTATTCTCTCGATTTCAGCTGAAGAGGGATAAGACAGGATTGGGTATGTACAGGGTTAGTCGGCGGACTAGGCGCTTCTATTACGACTTGGATATATTGGGGCGTTCTAGGTGTTGCACGTGCAATATCGACAAGGAGGTTTACCTTCATTTGAAACTTGTATAGTAGACTTCCATGACGTTGACGCATGGAGGGTTGGATTTTCTAATACGTCGATTACGAAAAGGGAACCCTTACCTCACTTACCCATATACTCCATTCATCATTCATATTCATATTCATATTCATATTTACATTATTCACATAGACGAATAAATGACGAAATCCTACGATACCCATAAGAAGCGAATATTTTACAAAAAGACAACTAGGTAGTTGGAGTAAAAGCTGAATAACTACCTAACCTAGATCCAGATAGTAGCTATAGTAGTGCTACATTGCCATTCATTGACGCGATGAATGGGAAAAATGTATTTTCTATTATCTAATAGTCTTCTCTTATCTTTTGAGTATTCACGGGAATAGCCTAAGAGGTAGGCGACACCGATGCTTTCATGCCTATCACGTACCCAGATTAGAAAAGCTGCAGATGCGGGCACGTAAGCTTGCTTCGTATCACGACACCAGAGTTACCAGAAAGGGGGTCGTTTTCACGAGGTATAATCCAACGTGGCTTGTGATGAGAGGTTGATTCGTAGAAAAAGGGGAAACCGGACTTTTGGAGCATTAGTATTATTAGTTATTTGATTTATTTTTTTCAGCTTGGGTCATGTTATGTATGTATGCGTCTCTCGGGAATGGAGGGGGTGAGGGGCAATTGGATATTGGATGAAGTCTTGCAAAGGGTGCAAAGGGTTATTAGTAGAGAAGATAAATAACGGATGAGATCTTATTAGATCGTCAGGGTCCAATTCCGCTGTTACAACACGACTATTGGCCGAGGTATATATTGTATGTATGTACCTAGGTATTACCATTACACCTACATATCTCTACATCTCTACATACATACATGTACTTAAGGTAGGTATGTACTTACCTTCTATAGTACCTTACCTTATAGGTATATGTAGTGCGGACGGTATCGTCCTTGCATTGTTACGTCGGTATCTATAGTGCAGCTTATAGTGCAACTTATAGTGTAGTTTATAGTGCGGAATATACTATACAGTGCATCGTTAGCGTAAGTTAGGCCGTTCGTCGGCTTGTGGGGCCTATGGGATTGATGGGATGATAAGGTACGAGCAGCGGATAGACGGCGGGATAGACAGGTGTTCGTTTGCTACTTTAGGACTAGACTAAACTTCCCAGGGAAGTAGGTCTGGCCGCCCTGCGACAAACCGGGACCCTAACTGGGACCAACTGGGGGCCATTGAATGGGGCAAGGACCCGCAAGGCGGGGCAATTTCGTGAGCTGCACTTTTCAGCTTCTATCGGCGCTTTTGGCAATTTTAGCATTTTAGCATTTTCCATCTGATCTTACATTTTACTTTTATACGTTCTAGGTAACTTCTAGACTCTTTCCCGCCTTGCCGGTATCGTCCGATTACTTTAACCCAATTTGCTAGCTTTTTTTCCTTACCTAACTTGGCCTACCTTGGACAAGCCAATTCCTCCCAAAAACTAGCAGAAGTCAAATCATGACGGCGAAGACACTTCGCCCACGACATCCGACTTGAGAATGGGGTAAAAACAAGCTTGGTGGGCTGCGCCGAGTTTGTTCAGAGGCACTAAGCAGCATCGTCACCAAGCAGCAAACTGACTACATGCCAAAGGGCATAATCATGATGGACCCCGCCTCCATCTCTTTCCCACAACCGCCGCCGCCGCCACAGCAGCAGCAACAGCAGCAGCAGCAGCAGCGCCAACAACAACAGCCTCAACCACCACAACCACCACCACAACCACTCCCACCAGGAACCGAGGCTCCGCTGTCACACGAATTACACCATCACAATCATCTACCACAACAATCGCATCACTTCCGTGTCCCCAATCTGTCATCGCACACGAGCCTCGATCTGTCTACCCTCGATACCTCCGATCCCGTCTTCCAACAACACCTTCAACGACTACAAGCCGTACCCGCTGTCCCCGTCGTCCAGGGCGATTATGCTCCACACGCTCAAGATGGTTTCGACCATGAGCCAAATGCCACTCACATGCTCCAGCATTCCCACAACGAAACGACCTCCGACCTCCGCCGAACTCCACATCAACACCATGCCTCTCTTCCGCCCTCCTCGCACTCGGCGCCGCCCGCTGCCAACCAATTCGGTATCCTAACGCCCAATGGCATGTCTCCGTCGGGTGCTGTGAACCAGCTTCAACAAGACGAGGATATGTACATACAATCGGCGCAAGCCAATTCCTCTACCGCCGAAGCCTCTGAGCAGAGACCACATGGCCAATTGGTTAGCAGGATAGTCGTCGACCCACCCGATCTTCAAGCTTGGCGCGAGAAGTTGTTCAATGTCGACGATACGATTATCTTGACTAATGACCAGTAGGGAGCGGGATTTTCTTCGGAGTTAAAGTCATAATTACTAATTACCCGCTAGATTCGAGACCTACTTTCCTCATATCGACAATGTCTACTCGCATCGTTCTACGCAAAAGTACAAGCGCAAGCCTTTTATATCGCATTACTGGGACTGCCGAATGAAGGGACGGCCGCCCGGAACGCCAAAATCGGACGACCCTTCTAAGAAGAAGCGCAAGCGGAGTGCGCGCGAGAGGGATCTATGCGATGTCAAAATTAAAATTACCGAATACTTCCCGGGAGCCACGATCCTGCCCGGTGATGGGGATGCCAGCCTCAGTTTAGTCTCGCCGAGTGTTTACCAAACTTCACAGCAACAGATGTTCAACGATGGTCTACCACGGCCTATGGATGCTCCTGTAAATGGAGAGAGATTCTGGACAATACAACGAGTCAATGGCAATGGCGGGAACGGTAAGGGCGATGGTGTTGCTGGTCCTCACAAGCATAGCCTGGCAAAGAGCGATGAGATCAAGAAGTCAACCGTACAGAGATATATTGCCGCGCAGGAGAAGGAGGCAAAAAAGATCCAGGTGGGTTGTTCCTTGTACCATAGCCGCGATTACCTTTATACCCGATTTTATATATGGAAACCTTTCTGTCAAGATCCAAGCGATCTGTAACGGTAACCCCTCCCTTTAGCACAGCGGAGAAAAGCAACTGCCACTGGGATATAGTGCATTGTTTCGCTCAAGTCTCTTTATCCACGCCCGATAGTCTTAGATGTTAGCTTAAAACTCCTGGTACTAACTCACTCCTATAGAAACCTTTACCGAGGAGAATGTCAGGGGCTGCGCTTGCAACAGCAAAGAAGCACTCGAGGGAACACGAACTAAAACTCTATGCTGCTTGCTTTTGGTAAGCTGTTACAATTAGATGCAGAGAGCCTTGCAAGCTGACGAGCTTCTTTGTAGCCCCTTTTCACAAAGAGTATGGATCGCCCTGGAAGCAAAGGGTATGCAATATCAATATTGCGAGACGGATCCATTCAAGCGTCCAACCCAGTTACTAGAAGCAAATCCGCGCGGCCTAGTTCCAGCTATTCGCGAAGGTGACTGGGCCAGCGGCGAGAGTGCTATCATTCTAGAATACGTAAGTCAATATAGCTTTGTAGATGGCTCCCTCAATTGCTAATCAACATACCTCTTAGCTTGAGGATCACAACCAAACAGTGCCACTCTCCCCCACGGACCCCCGACTTAAGGCCAACTGTAGACTATGGATCGACCATGTGAGTTTCTAGATAATATAGACCGTGTATGAGGTAGAAGGGAGCCTGGCTGACTGGTCTAGATCAACGCAAGGATCGTTCCGGCTTTCTTCGCTCTTGCAAGGGCTACCGATTTCGCAAAGCAATCAGAATATGCGGAGAAGCTCCAGAATGAGATAACGGCCCTTGTCCAGGCTGCTAATGACAGAGTAGGTCTCCTATCCCTTACTTTTATTCTTCAGGATCATTTCTAATCCTCCATTCAGGGGCCGTATTTCCTTGGAGAGGACCTATGCCTTGTAGACGTCCACTTCGCTCCCTTCGTCCTTCGGATGTCTCGCATACTCCGCGAGCTTCGTAATTGGGGCGATCCCGTGCCGGGGACTCGCTGGCAACAATGGGCCGATGCCCTCGAGCAGAATCCACATGTCCAGGCCACAACTAGCCAGAAGGAGCTCTACATTGAAACCCTGGATCTCTTTCTTAACAGCCGCCAACCCCACGGCGAATACTTCGGATCATAATACAATAATGGGATTCATCACCGCCACATATTTTTTCTACATACATATTAGGTACTTACGCATTGCGCATTAAATAACGAGGTCGTTATCGCATTCGAGGAATACATACATACGGTACATATCATTATCATACAGCAACAGAACCGGGCTCACCAGGCTTGCCTAGGGCTTCTTAATTTTTCTATCTCTTTTTTTCTTCTTTCGCAGTATATCATCCCTCCCTTTTATCGGACGGTGCTCATGCCGAGAACTTGCAAAAAGGGCAAACATGGGAAAGGAGTTCATGTGGGTTGAGTCCCCCGTTTTGAGGGGGAGGGGGGAACCCAGCTTCGTCACGCTTTATATAGTAGGAAGTACATAAGTGTTTATTTATTTATTTGCATTGTAGGTCATGTATTAAGGATATACACACATATACATATCGATCTAAGGTTACGGAGGGATAAAGTGGATGGATGAAATGAATGAACGCGGTGGATTTTTCTTGGGAAAAGTGTGCATAGAGGGTTTTCGCTTAACTGCTATCGCACATTCTTTAGAGGTTCGACATACATATACACACATATACATACATATTTCTCGGAGTAACTAGTTGTTTTTGGTTGATGCTATGTGGTCTCGTTGTAATAGTGCTGATTCAAGATATGGCTATAGAGGATTGTAGGTATGGCCTGTGGTCTTATATTATGCTGATGGCACTCCTTCCTTATTGGCAACTTGAAACCTTTCAAGTATGGAAAAGTCGTCTGATATTGGTTGTTCTTACGTGCTCAATTATAGCCACGAGGTCAGCATGTTGATCCTTCATGCTTCGAGATCATCGGCATTTATTAGCTGATCCATTCGTTCCCTAAATTTTATATGAGATAGAAAATATGATCTTTGGAATACAACGGCGCAGTAGATATCAACGCTTCTGGGGCTGAAGTAGCTCTCATCTGACCTTTAAGCCGCATTCCTACGTAATGGAATACACAGTATTCGGCGTATAGGACTTGCCCGTCTCGTCCTACTCTGCTAGTTACCATATATTTACAAGGATGTAATCAGTCGTCAGTTCTAGGCGGAGGCTGAGCTGTCACATTCGCCATAATCGAGCTAGTGATATACGTCTAGTACGAGAAATTTCCCATTAGGAGCGGTGAAAGCTGTCAGGTTCTAGGCTAGTAGAAGCGCGCAAGGGGTCTGTCTTCCTCATGTGCTACTCGCGCGAAAATATGATCTACGGTTGGGTAGATATGCCTTGCAGCGATGGCGAACTACCTACACAACACCACGACGAGAGTGTGGCTAACTTAGCTGTACGAGATCGTCGCAAAAATGAATCTGAACTGAAGTTCTTTAATAAAAAGGAAGAGCTGTAGCAGTGTGTTATATAGCACGAACTAGCTCATAGGCCACAAATAGAAAAAGGTGACGTTATACTGAGACATTGATAAGACACTAACTACACATGAAATATCGTCTAGATTCTGATTGTGTAATGAACACAACGCCCAACAACATCTTCATTTGTTCGATGTTGGGTAGCTAGATACGATGTCTGTTGTGATACGGCATGTTTAGCTATTAGGCTATTCCACTAGATTCTATACTCACCTAAGTAATTGGGTAGTAGGTATAGTTACAGTTACAGTTACAATACCTAACAAGATGAAGCCCTCGTACATACCTAGTACAGAGTGTAGGGGATTACCCTGTTAAAATGGTTGGGAGGGATTATGTGCCTCGTAAAAACCGAGCTTGCTTTTTAACAACCCGATGACGTTAGTTTGTATGCAAATTCAGTTAGCACATACATCGAGTAGCCACTTAAGTGCATCGCTCTCACCGCGAGGCGCAGCCATAGGACCTTCGTTTGAAGAATCTGCCTGGTGTCGGTAATAGCTTACGGCAATATATGTTCTTGACAGGATCTGCTACTAAGTAAATACAAATTTAAAAATCGATAGAAAGACAAAGTTGATGAGTGATATAGAATGATATATATCTTTTTTTTTCTGATTGAAATAATGTTAATAATAAAGGTTGCTAGCTTAATACCTCATGTAGGTAGGTAGGTACTTCGTACTTGGATACTCGACGCTGTAAGACTACCTAGATTTGCTTTTAAAAGGTCTCGCTTGGTTACAGGGGTTGACGTCAGGTCACACAGAAGTTCAAGCTTGTTTTCGCCCGGCGCAGTAGATAATAAGTTGCCCCGCTCCAATTGCAACGCACTAACAACACCACCATCACTGGCACTGCATCATATGCGCCTAATACTGGACTCGCCCTTGCCCCCCCCGCTGCTTGTAATTGCTCTGTGCTGCTGCTCTGCCGCTCCTGCTGTTCATTACTCATAACTTCCCAACTTCGACACTTTTTTGAATCAGTTTAGAGTTTGATCCGTTTTCAACTACACAAAATCCATCAATTCGCATATACACTTTTATCATAACTAACACGCACTATCGCACGCCAATAATGTCCGCCTATGACCCTTATGACCCTCCCCCGCGCGACTATTCTCGCCGGTATTACCACGATGATCGCCGTGAGAGGGCGAGTCCCCGCTACACCGAAACCCAGGAAACATATTACAGAGTGAACCCGACGAGCCGGACCGCGCTTGTACCTCGAACGAGGGAAGACAGTGACCAGCTTTCCGTCGAGGAGGTTCACAGAGATTTTCCCCCTCCTGGTTACTCCCGAGATGCCCGTAGAGCTAAATCCGCTGACCCGGGTTACGATGATTACTACTATGATTCACGCCACCCATATGACGGTGCGCGGGATCATCGTCCTCGTAGGAAGCCCGCCAGCGTTTACTACGAGGAGGAGGAGAGAACCCGTAAGCGCGTTCTGTCTAAACAGGAGAAAATCATTGCTGCTGTCGCCGGTGGTTTACTAGCCGCCGGCGCTAAAGAGCTTTGGGATCGCCATGAGGCGGAAAAGGAAGGTGTCGAAGTTCATCGAAACATAGCCGCCTCCGCTGCAATCGGCGCCGCGGGCGCACTCGCCGGCTACCAAGGTGTCGACTATTACAACAAGCACGCTAATAAAGATGACAAGAAATCAACCTACATCGTTCACAAGGGGCGAGATGGTAAAGTTATCGAGTACTATTCCGACGATGATGACGACGATTCCAGACATCAAAAGGGCAACAAGTCTTTCCTAGAAAATGCCCTGGCTGCTGCTGGCCTCGGAGGCGCTATCAAGGCCTTGACCGGCGGCTCTGAGAAAGATTCAAGAAGCCGCCATGGAAGTCGCCGTGGTAGTCCCGACTCGTATCGTTCGCGAGGTAGCACAAAGAGCTCGAAGGATACTCCTGCGGCCAGAATGCAAAAGGCTGCCAAGGCATCGCTTGTTGCGGGCGCCGCAGAAGCTTTCCGAGTTGCAAAGGAGCCGGGTGGTTGGAAGGGAGAGAAGATGAAGCGAGTTCTCACTGCGGCCGCCGGTGCTGCAACCATCGACGCTGCCCATGATCCTTCCAAGGATAGCAAACGCCACCTGGTGGAATCCGTCATCGGTGGTCTTCTTGGTAACCGCATGCTCAATGGCTCTAGGAAGGATATTGAGGAAGATAGGAGGACAGGCCGGAGCAGGTCTCGCTCTCGTGCACGCTCCGAGGGCGGCGGAGGACCTGGTCTTGCGGCGCTAGCTACGGCAGGACTGGGAGCTTTGGGCGCTAAGAAGCTTGTTAGCCGGAGTCGGTCTCGGTCTCGTCCTCGTCGGGATAGCTACGACTCATACGATAGTCGAAGCCCTTCTCCCCGAAGGCGCCGCAGCCGCAGCCACAGCCGTAGCCGAAGCCGAAGCCGCAGTATCGTTGATAAGACACGACGTAGCCTGGCTAAAATTGGTCTGGGCAATGGACCTGATGACAAAGACGATGACTACTATGATGACCGGTCTTCTCGCCGAAGCCGGCATAGGAGTCCATCAAGCGATCACTATGATGATGACTACAAGTCTCGTGCCTATATGAGAGGAGGCCGAGGCCCTGCTAACGACAGATATGATGACTATGATGAGGAGGAGCGTTCTATTGGCAGCGGACGACCACGTAGCTCGTCCCGTTCACGCGGAGGTAGGTCTAGTTCTACTTCTAGTAGCGATCTTGGAGATTCAGATGAGGATAAGAAGATGACGTCGAAGATGCGGCGTAAGCAACTCATTACAACGGGGTTGGCAGCTGTTGCTACCATACACGCTGCTCACAACGTGTATGGTAGTATGGGACAGCGCGACGCAAGGCACAGAGCAGTCAAAGAAGGTAAACTGAGCCCGGAAGAGGCTCGCAAGTTGAAAACTAAGGCGCTCCTGCAAGATGCGGCCTCGGTTGGCATCGCGGCACTGGGCGTCAAGGGCGCCATCTCGGAGCTCAAGGAAGCACGAGAACAGGCCAAAGCGGTTAAAGAATGGAAAGAGGAGAAAAAGAGACGTCACGAGAAGCGGATGGAGCGACTTAGACGTGAAAATTCCAGCTATAGTGGCAGGTCCAGGGCTGACAATTGGCGCTCTTCAGCTCCGCCGCGGGAGAATCGGTATGACGACGGGCCCCATTATACTGATGGGAACCCCTATTCTGCCCTACCTGCACCTCCGGAGGGTTACGACAGGAGATGATAGGTAGGGTAAGCCACCATTATGCATTGACCTGCATAGAGCCTACTCTTTTTCTTGCCGCCTACCTACATATAGTGGGTTACAGAGCATAACACCTGACCTGCACTATATGCGACTTTACGACTTTACGATTTACTGCTATTTATGAATCTGGAAAAAAAAATATATACATGATTGGTGTGTAGAAGGCGTTTGGGATAAGACGAAAACTGCTTGCCTCGCATCATTGCTGAACCAACCCCGGCTGCTTTTGAGATAGAAACAATTTCTCGCTCGTCGCATTGCTTTCTTTTTCATCTCTCCTGAATCTCTTATGATATGCGAAATTTTATTATCTATGATAAATTACTTGAGCATCTCACTGATCTTGATTAATGTGTGACAGATGGGCGCCACCGCCGCCACCACCACCATCGCGACGATTAATGTACCAATATATCCCGCTTTAATGCAGCAAGGGGGCTTTCTGTACTACTTGATTCTTACCTGCGTCACCGAAAACGGACCCAGGCGTTTGGAGCATCAGCCCTGCTGCAGCACAAGCGCGGAACATCGATGTCCGTAAGTGGGCATTCACTCGTTAGCCGGAAGCCACGGGTTTGGGTCTGCTGCCACGAAATTCGATCTGAGCGTTCGGAGCCAGTCAACGGCCGTAATGAAGATGTGCAACGAGGATTGTGACAGGATCTGCAGGGTTTCTTATTGGAACTCGGCGGGATCTAGAAAAAGAATGGATTCCGACGAACGGGAAAAGAGGGAAAAAAAGGGAAAAGTGACACAGGCTAACGCACGCGTGGCATATAAGGATGGGGATTCGATAGAAGTATTTGATTGGGAATCATGAACGGGATCTAAAAGGATATACTTACTAACCACCTAAGTACACGTACCCGGGGAGAGCGGTGTGTATAAATGGAGAGAGGAGACAGGAAGAGGGGAAATTGGGGTTTGCAAGTTTGCAAGTTTTCAAGATCTTGGGTATTTCCGGGGCGGGAGAACGCTATTTTATGACTAGTTTGATGACGACGATGACGACCTTGAGACTATTTTTGATTGGACGATGTCACGAAAGTCTTTCCCCCTTTCTTTTTTAAAACACTTTGTTATATCTTCCATTCTTTTCTAGACCAACTATGACAATTTGAATCAAGAGCTATGTGTTATGCTCTTCTACATAGTTCCATCTATATTATTGTGTGCGTGATCTTCATGAGAGTGATACCTGACGAGTATTATTGGGTCCAAGGGATAGCCCTATCAGACAACCAGGTATCTAAGTTGTCATGTGGACTGTATATGACCGCATTTACAGTCCCCTGCTTGCATCCGCGTATATATGCACCTATATGTATGGTACATATAGGAATCCTTACCTGCATATATCGAGATAGATACACTTCCAGGTTCTCATATCTACTGTAAGTAGGGCCGAACATGCCGGTAGGAATGGGTACATGCGTTAAATACGCTTAATCATATACAGATATCTCATGCCATCTTTTGCTATCAATATTCTTTTGGAGAGAGAGAGAGATTCTGTGCTACTCTACGAGACATATGTATGTATATGTGAAAACGCAGTCTACTTACAGCTCGGGGAGATCGAGAGAAGCGGTACGGATCGAATAATCTGAAAGCATGGCGTTCATTAACTTACCAACCTACATGAGGTACCTCGAATCGACAACTTTCTCCCCATTTCCTTATTTCCCGCAAATAGAACAGCTCAACAGCTCTGGTTGCTTGTTATTTACTACCAGCTTGCAAGACCACGCAAGCCTCCCATATGTAGGTATATATGCAGGTATACGGCGGTTACCTCCTCGGCCCTGCCAGTTGCCAGTTGCCAGCACAGGAAGAAGAAAAAACATATCATGACATCATCGTGCTGACCGCTTCTCGCCTCCTTTGAACCCCCCGCGTCCCAGTCCCAGTCCCCATATACACACTAAGGTAAGTTAACCCGTACCTAATCTACATGTATGTATGTATGTATGTATGTATGTATGCATGTAACTACATCCCACGATAATACAATACAATACGATTTCATTCCTGGATCGTGCTCCCCCATGGATAGATCGGAAAGAAAGAAGAAGAAAAACGTGGGTAAGCCTCTAAGTCCTAACGGAGAACTTCTCCTTTAGGGAAGAATATGCGTGAGTGCGTACGTGCGTGTGTAAGGGCGGAGTACAAGTTGGAGTTGGGAGTTGGGAGTTGGGGAAGAACTTGACCGAGCTCTGGTTTTCCCCAATTTTGGGGGGTTCACGTACCCTCTCTCTCCCCCTCAGTCTTGTCTCGTCTTGTCATGCGCCTCTGGCAGTTAACGAATCCATATTTGCTCCCGCACGTGTACAAGTAGCTTTACTACCTACCTAGGTACCTAGGCAGGTACCTAGACAGGTATCTAAGTGTGGTAGTATGTAGGTATGTAGTATGTATGCAGGTCATCAAGTGTTTTGTGTTACCCCTCGTGTCCCCCCCTTTTCTCACCGGTTGTATAGTACCTATTCGGGAGTTGGGGATTAATAGATGGGAAAGGAAACTAGTCAGTACTCCGTCTATGGCCTGGGGTGATATGAACCCTATAAGTATAGTAGGGGTACAGGTCTGTACGAACTTCGTCTTGCCTTGGGGATATCGAGAACCCCGGGATGTAGTTCCTTCAAGCTCTATCAGTGGCTTGGCGAGCCGAGCCGCACGGCTATCCTCCCCACCGGCATTCTTGGCATGATTCAGAGAGAGACTGATGTTATGGGTACTTTGTTCTCTTACAATAATAGGTAACTAATGCAATTTCTGGTCCTATAGAAGATCAGGGGAATATAGACGCCAGCAAGATTTCCAAGACAACGAGATTTGACTGCGTACCAGTGATCCAATATTCGACCAGTCCGCAGAGCCTGTATTAGATTGACTTCTCTGCTTTAAACATGTAAAATAGCCTATTATGTACAATATTGAGTCGTCAATCTCCTCGGTTTCTTTTTCTGGTACACCATAATCAGAAAGCGCTCCATCATCTCGATTAACTGACGGCGCCACCTCCTTGTTTCCAGGCCTGAGCCATGGCAAGCATCTTTGATAGGTCTTGCTTCTGTTCGTCGTCTGCCGGGAATACGTAATCGATATATTCCTCGAACGTGTCGTCTTCCAGTTTGCGCCTGCGCTTCGTCCTCCGCGGCATCTGCTTCTGCACCTTCTCGATGTCCTCCGCCGACCCGTGCGTGCGCTCGAATGATAGCCATGCGTTGAGTAAGGAAACCCTTTCTTCCTTGAGCTCCTTCTCCTTCATGCGCTTGTGAGCACGCTCAAACACGCTGCGGGCTCTAGCCTTAGCTTCTTCGCTGACAGGTCGTTCTTCCTCTTCGCCCGCTTCTTCTTCGTCTTCTTCTGGTATGTTGATCTCGAAGTGTGCGTAGCTGATCCAGACCTTGACGTGATCTGTCTTCTCGAGTAGTCTCTCGTACAAGTCACGCGTCTTGTCGTACTCGCCCTCTTCTTCCTCGAAGTCTATGTACGCCTTCCATAGCAACTCTGGCATGTCGAGGACAGGCTGATTAATAGCGAGCTCGAAGATGGCTCTTGTCCTGTCGAGGTCATCCAATCCTCTTTCAAGCTCAGCGAACTTGATCCAAGTCTGGCAATTAGCCGGATTCCACTCGATGTGCTTTTCGTAGAGGGTTCGACACCGCACAAACTCAAACAACTTCAACTCCAACTCGATATAGCCCTTGAATAGTTTATCCTTCGGACACATGCCAATTGCCTGCCCGAGTGTCTTCCGTGCGGTTGTAAGTTGCCCTTGTCGAATCTCAAACTGCGCCCTTAGTAACCAAACCTTCGCAAATGTAAATTTCTTGTGTGGTATTAGGTCGAGGCATAGCTTATAAATCTGCCGTGCTCGATCAATATCCTTTGCTTCCATCTCTTCCCAGATGGCGTAAAAGATCCATAAGTAAATATACCGACGCCAATGCCTCTTTTCCTGCGTAGGTGGAATTTGAGCCACGGCTCGCTCGTATACGTCTCTTACCCTGTCGGCGTCACCTAAAGTCTCCTCTAATCGAGCGTAGTCGAACCATATGTCGTAATTCTTGGGGTTCTCCTTGATCTGGTCTTCGTAGTGTCTCCTTCTCTTTGACAATATTACATCCTCTACACCGTCCTTATCACCGTACTGCTTCTCAAAAGTCGTATATGCCTTATGTAGGCCCATAGACTTTGAGCGCGGGAGGCGATCTAGGGCATATTTGTAAATAGCTCGAGCTCGCTCATACTCCTTGAGCTTCGTCTCGAACCTCGCGTAAGCAATAAAAAGCCGTTCGTCCACAAACTCGTCACCTAGTGCCTCGACCGCAGCACCAAAAACTTCCCTAACCAGATCACTCGTCCCATACTCTTCTTCGAATTTAGCCCATTTAATCCAGTTGCGCGGTTCCGGATGCACTATGGTGAAACGCTCGAAGATCTCTCGGGCACGTTGGTATTCACCGTAGCGCTTCTCGAGCTTGATATACGCACTCCACGCAGCCTCATCCGGTTCCCAGGCCATCCACCTCTCGAATACTTGTCTCGTACCAGGGATATTGCCCAACATCTCCTCCATATAGACATATTTATACCATAGCTTATCAACCCTAGGCAAGATGGTGACGGCGCGATCCAAAAGATTCCTCGCATGATTGATGTTCCTGTTCTTCATCTCGGCCTCGATGTATCGAATCCACAAGACAACAGAAGTCGGGTCGACATCGAGGGCTCGTTCGAAAATGGATCGCGCGCGCTTGAATTCCTTCTGTTCAAGTTCCCATGCAGCATAGCGCATCCAATTGTTCATATTAATGGTGTTTCGGCGAACGAAGCTCTCGAACTCCCTTCGCTTCCGACCCTGGAACTCATGGAGCTCTTCTAAGTCACCAAAACGCTGGGTAGGTGCTTGTAGAGACGTCTCCTGTCGGTCTACTGCTTCCCGGAGTAGCTGTTCAGCAGAGATCTGAATAGGCGCGGCGGCCTTGTTCTTGACCCTGGGAGGGCCGCGTGAAGACTCCATCTTGACTTTTTAATGAATGATATCTGTAGGGCAATTGATGTGGAAGTCAATATGAAGAGTAAAGAAGGATGGGGAATTGGGAGATTTAATGTGGTATGGCTATGCCAAACCAAATAGTTTGGTTTTAGGCCAAAGACAACTTCAACTTGTTGTACGCTGTATGTTATAAGAGAAGGTTGGCGAGGCTGATTAAAGATAACGGACGCGACAAGATCAGTTCAACTATTAAAGTGGGTCTAATCCTTGTAGACACACGGAAGATTAGGATTTACCGACCGTTAAATCCACATGGCGAATGCAGTGATTGGATAGGAAGCTCAAGGCTCCATATTAAATTACAGTCGCGACTAAGAAGGCAAAGAAGGCTGCGACCAACTTCTACATCTTTTTGATTTACTGGTCGCAATTGGAAATCTTCCCATTTTCATACAACAAAGAGCCATCGAGTTTTCCTGGATTACTTCTCACCTTTCATATGAGCGTACTGAACTGCATATTCGTTTATTTTTAGGCCAACGGTTTGCCTCCCCCGAAATACGCGATCGTCTGACAATAGATTATTACTCTTCGACACCATGTCGACTTTAGCGGAGGAACTACTACAGGATTTCGAGGACTCGGGGTCTGAAAACGGGGAGGAGCAAAATGACGCCGGTATCGACCTCGATGGCCCAGCCACTGGCGCTCCAGCAAGTCACGATGATGGTCAAATGGTTCTAGACGGCGATGAAGAGGAACCCGACGAAGATGAAGAAATGGGTGGCGTGAGTATGGGCGCTGTCGAGCCTGTGGAGGATGAAGAAGCCACCAAGGCCAAGGTTGAGAAGATGCAGCTAGGCGGAGTCAAAGATATCCGCAAGGTCACTACTGTTATGGACAGGCTGGATCCTTTGCTTAAGGTTAGTCTACTCCCTACTCCCTATTCCCTATCTTCACACTACGAACAGTGATGGAATGTTTACATCTCCTGTCTTGAGCTATAGACCTGACCGACTGGTTTCGACTTTATAGGATATCGCCTACTACCAATCAAAACCACTCACTCCACACACGACGAACATAGGTAACATCGAGGACAACCCCGAGTATAAAATCCTCACTGAATCCAACACTCTCTCCACTCAGATCGATGGCGAGATCATGAAGGTCCACAAGTTCATCCGAGACCATTATTCCGCTCGATTTCCCGAACTTGAAACGCTCGTCCAGAATCCAATCGAGTATGCTAAGGTCGTAGCCATCTTGGGAAATGGACCTATGGATTCGGATAGCATAAGAGCACTTCAGGGCTCAGCTGACAATCCTTTGGGCGAATCGCTTAAGTCGGTTCTAGATGGGCCTTCGCTGATGATCGTCACTGTCGAAGCTACAACAACAAAAGGCCATGAAATAAGCCAAGAGGAGCTTGAACGCATTTTGAAAGCCTGTCATATGATGATCAAGATGGACAGGGCCAAGAAAACACTTACAGACTATGTGCAGTCTCGAATGAATATTTTTGCCCCTAATCTTACGGCTCTAGTTGGATCTCTAACTGCTGCGCAACTTATTAATACGGCAGGAGGCTTGACTAACCTTTCTCGTGCCCCTGCTTGTAATCTTGCTGCTTGGGGCTCGAAAAGATCGGGTAATACGGCATTCGCCACCAATGTAGGTGTAAAACAGCAAGGCTATCTGTACCATTCACCAATTATCCGGGGTATCCCAACCGATCTAAAGAAGAAGGCAATGAAGGCAGTAGCGGCGAAACTCGTCCTAGCTGCACGTGCAGACACCGGTCACACGAATCCTGATGGATCGTATGGTGAAGAACTTAGAGCTCATTGTTTAGAGAGGCTAGACAAACTAACTGAACCGCCACCGAACAAGGGCAAACGAGCCTTACCAGCCCCGGATGATAAGCCTTCACGTAAGCGAGGTGGACGGCGGGCTCGCAAGGCCAAGGAAGCAACAGCGATGACTGAGCTACGTAAGGCTCAAAACCGTATGGTGTTCGGTAAGGAGGAGAAGGAAACAGACTATGGAATTGGAGACTCTACTACGGGCATGGGAATGATTGGCCAAACGAACGACGGACGAATTCGTGGAGTGCAGATTGATAACCGGACACGAGCGAAGCTTAGTCAAAAGCATAAGGGTTGGGGAGGAGCTACGCCTATTGGAGGCTCAGCTTCGTCATTGCGCGGCTTTGGCCAATCGGCTGGCAACATTGACCTGCGTGGTAAGGGTCTACGAACTTCAGGGGTAGGATCCACCATCGGGGGAGGTGCTGGTACAGCCTCGTCTCTCGCGTTCACGCCAGTTCAGGGACTAGAGCTTGTAGATCCCAAGGTCCAAGCTGAGCTTAATCGTAAGCGAAAGGCGGAGGAAGACCGCTGGTTCAAAGGCGGCACCTTTACCCAGGTCGCCGGGGGCGGGACTGCCAGTAGCGCCAACGGTGGCTTCAAGGTCCCTGAGCACCCTAACAAGAAAGTTGATACCGGCGCTGGTAAGATGGGACCGCCGGCGCTACCCGCTAAGAAATAGGGCGGGCGAAGTCCTACGCGCAGCTTATAGGATCGCGCGGAGTAAAGGGTCTTTTTTTTGTACGACTTACGTACACAGACGAAATATACAACAAGAAAAGGCATGGAGTCTATCTAAAGGGACGGTGGGGTCAACTTGCTGGCTTACTTTCTGTAGCATGGGGTCGGTTGCATGGTAATGGCGTTCTTAGGATTGGGGGGGGNGGGGGGGGAGGCGACTATCGTATACTATGTACTAAAACTACGGAATTGAAGCCGAATCGGCTTAGTCTTAGTAGTTTAACTTCTTTATCATAACAAAGTGTGCGTTCCTTATGGCACTTGTTTCTACTTTAGAAAGAAAAACTTAAAATTCTCCAAGGCCGCGCGCACGCGCCGCCTTGGATCTGAAATTTGAATAGGATACCCCGGCCTCGCTTGCGCAACTCTTATCTCTTTCTAGGCGTTCTCTTTGCCTGTGTTGAAGCATGGAGCTGGCTCCGGATCTTGTCGCCGCTCGTACTTTGACTCTGACTATGACTCTGGCTGAAGTATAGTATAGTATCGTATAGTATCGCAATAGTAGTTATACATACTTAGGATATACATAGGTATTCGCTCGCTGCGGCGTCACAAGCTAGTTTCTTTTACGCGGTATCTAAGTATCTGACCAACCTAGCCTTTAACCTAATATCGATCTAGGGTATGTATGTATGTGTAGGTATGTATGCACATAGGAGGGGAGACTCACTCCCGGTCTTCATTTTTTTTTCTTGCCTTTTGACATAAGCAGCCACGGGGTCACAGGGCGCCACGGGCCTAAGGGAAGGGGGAGAGATAGAGATAGAGACGGATAGATAGGAGAGGGATAGAGAGAGAGAGAGAGACAAAGTCAAGTGTCACGACGTCGGACGAAAAGAACAGGGACCCTGGAAGGAGGCTCGCACAGATCTCGATCGCCGGGTGAAAAAGTCCTTTGGGCCTGGTCTAGATTAGGGGGGGATGGGGAGAGAATGATAGATAGATAGCTACGTTAGATATCAACATATGTTATTTTTTTGCCTGGGGGCGCGGCGTGCGCGTGGTTACACGATACGTGGTCCCCCAGATTTCGTAGCGCTGGCAGGCTCGCAGCGTTGCAGCGCCCTACGTATTTGGCATAGGCATATGGACATGGTATTGTATGGTATGGTAGGTATGTATAAGTGAGAACAGGTATGTAGCATATGTACCGTACGCAAGGCAAGAGTGGCGGTTCGGTACTACTACTGCCGGTAGGTGAGATAGAAATATAGTGTGTAGGTATGTGTATGTGTGTGTGTGTGTGTGTATGTGTGTGTGTGTGTGTATGTGTTATGCGTATGTGGTGAGCGTACGACGGTTGCTGTCGTCCGAAGTCGCACGTGAAGAGATGAGAGGTGGGAAATCAAACAGGAAGAGAAAAAAAATGGTAAAGGGTGAATATGCATAGATAGGTTGGATGGGAAAGGAAAAAAAAAACATAACGCGAGAAGCGGGAAAGTGGGAAAAGGAAAAGAAAGAAAACGTGTCGAGAAGTGCGTACGAGATATGGTATTCTGGTGAAACTCGCATATGCCACCACCACCACCATCACTACCATTGCCACTACACATCACCATCACACCCTCCCAAAACATGGGAATCTGTAATTCTGGCTGGTCGGAACCATGGAGTTTCCCAACATTCGCATCCCCGCGGGAGCGGGAAATCCCAGAGTAATTAATAACTGAACTACGTCTTTTTGTTTGCTTCTTTTTCTTTTTGTTGTTTACACCGCTCCATCCATGATACCTTGCGGATTATACCATACCATACCATGCCATGCCATGCCATGCCATGGGTGCGGTGTAATTGGTAAGGTATGGATGGTAAGGTAGTCCTAGATATGATGTATTATGGTTATGGTTATGGGCGGAGACGTTCCGAATAGTTGCATTTTCGAACGTTATCCCCTAGGTAGCTTAGTTTTCTTTTCTACTTCTTTGATACTACTACTGCTGCTGCTGCTATGGTTTCTTCTACTTCCTTCTCTTTTTCTTTTACATCTACAGGGACTCGGCCGGTGAAGAGTACATACATTGACTTGCTACTATGCGCCGTCTACCTATCTATAAACATAAGTACATAAGTTATAAATAATAGAAAACACTAACTTCAAGGTTGTTCTTGTTCTAACTAGTTCAGGTGTTCTTTTCTGGGTTTCGTTCCGGATTCCGTAGGATGGGGTTCGAACTGCTGAGCGCTGATCCCTTCGAAGATCGTAACATCAAAAACAGGATTTCGTCATCACTAAATCAACGGTGACATATAATCTCTGCCATAGATAGTATAATACATACAATACATACATACATATATACATACGTAGACAAGGTCTGGTCTAGTCAAGCAAGCATGGGGGGGAAGGTAACAAGCCCAGAGCGCGGGGTAAAAAAGAACTGGTACCTTTTAGTTCTCTTTTTTTACCAAGAATACCACACACGGACCGCAACATGTGAGGAGACGTGAGGAGGAAGGAAAATCATATCCTTGTCTGTCGTATCGTGCGTATATTGTACTAGAGGGGTATCTAATCGTTCGGTACCGGTCGTACAACACGTAAAATAAACTATGTCCATGTATATTATGTCTAAGTATACCTAATGTAATGTACGCATGGTCGTTCGCGAGTCAGGTTCGTGCAGTTGGCTAATATCGATATAGAAATGCCCCGGCTCTTGGGTAGTGTGGAGGTATCTCCAATGTATACACCACGTAGATAATGCGTATGTGAGTGTGTGTCTCTCATGTGTGTCTGTGTGGTAAAAAGGAAGAGAAGAGAAGCGACTAGGAGGGAGTTTAGTTACGGGATCTGGGTCCCGGTCGATCAGTAGGATGAAGCTTGTGAGTGAGTTACATGGAATAGTGCAACTTTTTTTTTATTACACATGTAATAGCGAACTATCAAAAAGAGTAATAGCTTTGGCAAGAAAAAAAGGGATCGCCGACCGTAAGGCTGCGCCGTTGTTAACGAACACGAGGCGTATCCTGTGGGCCGGGTCAGTAGAAGGGACCTAAGGACCCCAAGGACCCCAAGAAACCCCACGATCGTGCACAAGCTCGGTAAGGGTTGTATGTATTGCTGCATATCCCCGAGCGGCCGGTGGTCGTCGCAAAGTTGCTCGGTTTTGTCGTGGCCGCGCGGAGCTCCGGGTCGAGCGACCTTCTTTAACGGCATGTCCCGGGAACAGCATACCGCTTCGGACAGCACGGTCTGGGTCGATATACAGGCGAGCATCTCCCCATTTAAATAATGAATGTGGCATCGCCCATCCCTCTACACGACATGTCTACATTAGGTATGTTTCGTACGTAGTACGTTGTCGTGAAAACCTTGGGTAACTTCTGCAACTTTCTCTGCCCCTGTGGCTCGTGGCAGAGCTTACACCTACCTTACAGAATTTAGCTATCATCTATGGTTCAATTCCTATTGGTCTAGTTGCTTGGCTGTGGTATTTCTGGTCTCGATCCTTACATTTAATCCATTATCCCTCGGTATAGAAGTACCTATATTGATTTACTGCATGGGGCTTAGTCTGCCACTTTAGATAGACGTTGAATCTGGTAAGTATCGTCCCGAACAACCTTCGGCTCGGCTCAACGTGATATACACCTTGTTGGTGATGTTTGCCTGTGTGGTTGCGTGTCTGTCTAGATGTACGTAAGTAAGCAATATCAAGGATTAGAAAGAACAGGAGTCTAGCCCAGATCCTCAGATATATTGCATGTGCAGCAAGTAAAATGCCATTATAATCTCCTATGTGTATCTACGGTTTGCTTTGATCTTATCATGAGATTCACATGCGGCACGTACGGCAAACTAGTCGGGTCTATGGATGAAGGAAGCACTTTGACCGGTTTGGCCGCTATGACTCGATCAAACCTACATGCATATGATAAGCATGTGTGAATGCGAAGGGTGTAGCTAAGGGTATGTAAAATAGTAATCGAACGGCTATCATAACGTGATAGGTGATGATGTGGAGTATACCGAGTCTGATCGCGATGGTTTTTCGCCAACTCGACAACTCTTTTATCAGCTTATGGACTGATGCTCGAATGTTAGCGTTTGTTCGTGTGGGCCTTTCTTATGCCGTCTAGACCTCGTCTTGTACATATCGTACATATCTCAAAAGGCAGGGGTTGAGCTCCTGGGGCTGGACTGCTGGGTACGGGGTTCCATCCGGACATCCAATGGCCTGACTGAATTTCGCATTCCCCAAACGGATGCCATCTCATACCCGGGACACGGTCCAGGCCTTTTCAGAACGGAATTAAGTGACAAATAAGTACGTATTATGTAGATGAATATGTGGTCTTGCAGGTTAACAGGTTAATAACTTGGACTAGTTTATACATAGTTTATACAAACCGAATTGACACGAGGAAATTCCGAAGCTTCCAAGCCTTTTCCAAGCCTTACAAAGCCCTGAGAAAACTCTTGGGGCCAGTCGACGCCCAAGATGCCGAGCCGGAAACAAGGCATCCACGGACGTGGAAAAGTATCGAAGGTGGAAGCGATAGCCTCGGAAGCGCGGCCGTTTCGCTTGCAAGTTGTGGACCTAAAGCTCCGAAGCCTCTGCCCCGTGTGAACTTCAAATTTTTTTTTTAATGGCGTACTAGTTTCATTTGCGTCATCGTGACAACCGCCTATATCCATATTTATTTTATTATGTACCTAGATGCGAAAGTATGTATCGAACCGGTAGAGACGAGTAAAAGCGTAAAACATGCGTATATTCGAATACGGAGCCTAATAGATAGGTAGTAGGTAATGCACCCGTCATGGGTAAATTGATAGGGTATGCAGAAAAAGAAAAGAGAAAGCTCTGGTAGGTTACGAATATAGAAGAATGTATAATTCAAAATAGTTACACCAACTACATGTAGGTATTCAGAAGTCAAGTTAACTTGGCCGGAAATAGAATTTTCGAATGACTCAAAAAGCCAAGAATATATAGCGAAGAAATAAATAAATAAATAAATAATTCGTAATAATATATTCATCGGCGCCATCGTTAGATAAGCTTATGAATTATATGTAACATACCGTTTCTAGACGATATTGTTCTTGTGTGTCTCGGCGGCACTCGAGAATAATACATAACATACATCCGGATAACACAAAGAAGATATCCCGCAGATACAAATAGTATTCGTTTATCGTAATTGTAAAACCCGTTAGACGAGGGTAATCCGAAGATCTGAAATCCCATTAGATCTCATGAAGAGTTGTCCGCTTCCGGGTGTCAAAAGGCTTGTATTCTGGTTGGTGCGCATGGGCAGGGGGGGATTAAAACAAACCCGCTTCCAGAATTCCAGGGACCACCATCGTACCATAGGCGGTGCAGTTGTATACCTAGTGTACGCGTGAGCTGGTTCTGTTTCGCAGGGCCCGGCAGCGCTAGTTGATGAAAAAAATATAGTGTATGTAGTGTATGTAGTACTACCTATGTAGTATTATGATTATTATTAGACCGCCAGAAGCTCTTAGAATTTCAACGCGGCCGGCGGACAATTAACGAAATCCAGGGGAGCAAAAAAAAAAAAATAAAATAAAAATAAAAAAATAAAACCCCAGCAACATACACTACACTACCTACATATACTATATCTATTGCATTAGTACACTACAATTACTATCATGTACCCAAGGTACCAGACGTACATTGGTCAGGACCCTGGCTGTCAAACGATAAGTTGGCCCTATGAAAGATACGAAGTTCGCGCCAAGAAATTTAAAAGGTGTGTTCCTGTAATGTGGACCTCGCCGGCGATCTCGCTAGCAATCGACGATTGCCCAACATTGTTTCGATCTCTGTGTTGCTGATGCGCGGAGCCAGTTCCTCAACCCCTAGAAAATTTGTTGCTACGCTTGCAGGCCGGCATGCTCCTAGGGCGGGTTGAAGGAAATGCTGGCCGTATTCCATTCCACTCATTCTATTCCGGTAGGTAGTACTCTTTATTAATTATCATCCGCATCGTTTTGTTGTTATTATTGTTGTCGTTGTTTCTGATCGTACCGATGCGGCCCCCTTTCGATGTATGCACATGGGGGAGGGGGATGGGGATGGGGTATCATTGTACAATAAAGATTATCACGAGAAGGGATCGAGAGACTCGAAAATGGAGGCATGTAGTACACTACTACATACATACCTACCTACATACGTGCATACATAGGGAGGGGTAGAAAGGAACTTCTCAAACATACATACCTACAGGTCAAGGTACATAATCTTAGGGTTAGCGCATGCGCTGAAAAGAACCCTTGACATTTTGGTCAGTCTGATCAAGTCAGGTTCCAAGAGTCGTCCGGAATACCCAGATACCCAAACATTAAACCCCTACTCCTGCAAGGCTTCTTGCATCGTGTACCGTATACGTGCTATAAGTGTACCGTAGGATTAATGGTTAATGCTGTGTGCAATCTGGTAATGTGCATGTAATGTAGTAGGTATGTAGGTATTATCAGGGTTATTATCAGGGTACCAAGCAGCAAGCCACGGCTGAGCCTCGTTTTGAACGTCGCACATACATGTAGAGGATGTACATTATTAACATCGTGGGCGTTGCGGAAGGGTTTTAGAAACAGCCTCACTACAAAGTCCCTTAATACCGTAGCGTACATCTTTTTTTTTCTCAGGGTATCATATTTTTCAGGGACTTGGCAACGGGAGAGAGACCATAATAGTAACCCATAATAGCATGGACAAGCCTGTTAGGCCCTAACAAGGCCTAGCAAGGCATAAGAGTACCCAGACTGATTAGAACAGAACAATTGAGAAAAAAAACCAAGTTCCAAGTGGGGCTCGACTGTTCCGCTTTCATTCAGTCCCTTGCTAGAGCTTTGCGGCCCTCCATCAGGCGGAGACCGATCTCCCTCCAAAATCGAGATCGCTCTTAAATATCCTCGGGGCCCATCGCCAGAATTGCTGGCTATCGAAACAACCGCACACGGACACACCTCTCCTTCGACATTTGGCATCGACCCGCTTTGTGCTTACCTTGACTCCGGGGCGTCTATTCGTGACATCATGATTTTCCTCTCATTTCTGCTACTTTCCTTTGGCGGACATTAACCACGTTTAGGAAGCTATTCAGAAACCCGACTGCAAAAATAAAAAATGTCCACTTTCCTTTGGGGGTTCTCGATTTATACTTTTCCCCCGCACGCGGCATAAGGAAGGGCTAAGAAACTAAAGAGCTAAGGAAGGGTTAAAGTAAAGGGCTATAGGAGGTAGGTAATAGGTAGGTAACTCCTCTCGAAAGGACCCCTTAATAACAAGTCAGCGACTGCAACACATCAACTATACAGGTTGCATGGGTAGACTTGCCGAGTTGGCGCTGTGTGAGACCCGAAGGTACATAGCTGGGCTGCTAGGTAGGTAAAATAAATGTGGCTAATGTATACACTATCTGCTTTGTGTCCCACTTGTCCACACCAGAAAGAAAAATTGATGGAGTGGATAGTCGAGGGATCGAGATGGGAGGGAAGTGGGGTGTGAGTGGAGACCCGCCGAAGCATCGAATTCTGAGAAAAACGGAAAGGGAAAAGAAGAATGCCATGAACGGCAAGCGGATGACAAAAGTGACCAAAAGTAACCTTACATGCCTCGACTCGACCTAGCAGCCAACTCAAGTTCCAGTTGTCCTCATTGCTACCAAAAGCCATTCGAATAGAAATTTAAATAATAAAGTAGCTCATAGAAAAAGTCGTAATATCATTGTTATTTTTCATAATTAATTATCATGCACCTTTGCAGCTGTTATCCGCAATGGAGACGTACACGAATGTTAGTGGGTTTCGTTGGAGTGCATGTACATAACTTGTTCTCTGTCATCATGGACTGGGCACTTTCGAATCCATATGCCCTTACCTTAGATGATCTGTGTCGCACAAGGTTACCGACATGTACCTTTTCTACTTGTTCCATGTACCCCGAGCTTTCCCCCCTGTCTCCCTTTGACGCCATACCTCTTGGCAAATTCGGCGAATAATCTTCCATTTGTATTCCGACTAACAGATTGAGGCGTCGAAGGCGTCGACGAGGCTATTTACATGCATCGGAACTTGATGCATCAAGGGTATCCCGCCGTTCTAAAAACCCTGAAACTCTACCTTCTCTGGCTAGATCGATAGAAAGTAAGGGTTTCTCATTTCATCCTCCAGTCCTCCAGGGGCATTTGCTCCGGACCTTCTTAACTATGTTATTATATCGATCTTGATGGATAGAACATGCTAGTAGATATTGATCGAAGAAAGGGACAAAGAATTGCAAGGTCTCGTATAGACACTCACTATCTTCCAAATATGTAGTAAGGTGAAAATGAAAGAAACTAACTAGGTAACTACCCTTTTCCCCCCTCTGCATAAGCTTACCTTCTTACCCTATGACATGCCGCATTGGTATGTAAATTGGGGTAAAATATACCTATCCTGTACGTGGTTATGTTATATCTTACTTGACCCTATTTAGTAGAGACCCTTCAAAGCATGTATTCGAACACTACTCCATACCCTAATAATCAGTTAAAACGGGTAGTAATATAAGATGTGGATGTAGGAGACGACGAGAGCTAAGGTAGCGCAAGTTCAGCCCCAAGTAGCTTCGATAGCCTCCTACGTCACTTTCAACATGAAAACCAGACAGCCTTGACAATAGCGCACCTGAGGCCCGCCTTATGGGATTTTATTTCTCCTTGCGGGTGGGTTTTGTATGGAGACCAGAAGCACGAGTTGTTCCTCAAACTGGAATGTCAATCAGGGACCCGGGCGACCGGTCTGGTGGTGCTGGCATCCTGAAAATAGACACTAGATGAAGCGAGATATGCTAGCAAGATCCGAGCAATGCAACATCCAGAACGTGCCTGCTGATCACCTGTAGGCAGCGCAACGCAAGGTGAGCCACCGCAGCGTACCCGTCAGCCCGTCTCGTCCGTGGCGTCCAATTCGTCAAATACCTTTCTTCACCTATCCTTGTAGGGGAAGAGGTACGTATCATTAAAACTCCACGAGCTCGGCTTTGAAGCTTTATACGTATGTAGGTACTTCCTGGAACGGATCAACAAGAGATCTCCCTGCACAGCAACGACATAAACATGTTTTAAGTGTCTAGAATAGCGTTTGCAGAACAATAACCGCTTCGTTTTCGTCCCCGGCCGAAAAAAAAAAATTGACTTTGCTTCGGCAACATGGGGAAAAGTTATCCCCTCAAATGCCTCATGGCTCATGGCTCATGGCTCAGTTTAACTTTGCGGTTGCGCTTTAGTAAAGTTCTACTTCTGCGTGCATCAGCCCAACTGCGTAAATTTTATACAGACCTACATGGCATATGGACACCTACTGAGGTACATTATGTATATAACCTACCTTAGTACATACATATATGTATGTAGTTCATAGTTAGAGATAGGCAAATACGAGAAAGTGTTTGAATAAGGACGACCTGCATGCGCAAATATTTCAGAATGATGAATCACGGCTTACCATCGCGATAGATGGCTCGTGATGCAGGATATCTGGACATATCTGAAATGCCTACCATGGCTGGCATGGTAGCTACATCCAATGCACCAAAGTGCATCAAATGGTAGTAACAGAGCCTTACGATGTAACTGTGTACTAGACGGTACTGGAAAGAGGTGGATGTAACTAAACAGTTACATGTAAGTAAGGAAATAAGCGGTGACGACGATCTTTTTTGGTTGTTCTTCGGCACTAAGCAACCTAAGCAACCCAAAGCACGCCAATGCGTAAAGGGTACATTTGTGATACTCGCAATACTCGGTCAGGTACAATGCCTCAGTCCCATGTGTCTGCAACCGCCCCCCCGCTTCCTTCTGCTTTTTTGGAACCACTTGCTAGCATGTAGCGGGACCCTTGATCCCTGTAAGCTTTGTGCAATGTACCTAGGTACTCCTTGTACCTTTTAGTTTCGTCCTTTTTGGTTGGAAATGTGGAGGAAGCTGGGAACTCGATGGGATTCATGCCTTTCCCATGTTTCCTTTTTAACCAACTCACTTCCCATCGTTACTCGCACGAAAAAGCTCTTCTGATCTTGCTTCACCTTCCAACCTTTGTTCTCGAAACCCCCCTCAAAAATAGCTGCAGTACCAGTCAACCATACTCCAGCTTAATAGCAATTCATTACAATTACCTTCACCTTATACTTGGGATGAGAATAACCCAGCCCAGTCTAGCTTGAGCTTAACAGCAAACACCCACCCAACCCACACATACATCACACACACACACATACGCACACATACGCACACACAAAACCTGTCGACCCTGCACGATCTTTTGTCAAAGATCGTAACCACCATCCCCGCCTCATTCGTCTCTCGGTCGTCATTTCGACTCGTGCCAGTTTTAGCTGCCGACTACAATAAAAAGCTTCTATGAGTTCAGAGTGTGCTTGATTAAACACAATTCATTGAAGACGTTTGTCTGCTCACTTCGCACAATTTGCTCCGCCGTGCCTTACCCTACTACAGGGGGTGTGAGTTTTACATACATACACCACTTACGTTTAAAAGACGGAACGACGCAAGGCAGCGCTTGAATACAACCACGGTTCAAGCAGTTAATAATCAATTGAATCCTGATTCCGCTTTCTGCGCCCATCCCCACATCTACAGACACAATGCACGCCCGAGACGCCACCGGCCGTCAGGTCTCTCTATTAAACGATGACCCATACGCCAGCCACCAGTCATACCACACGGCTATCCACTATCAATCCACCGGCGACCAATCGCCGCCGCCCCACACTCCAGAACTTCTCCGTTCGGATTCGTACGACTCCAACGCCAGCTACGATGCTTACTCACCTCTAACGCCTGGACTATACGACTACTCGTCGCGCTCGCTGTACGATGATTACCTTCCTGACCAGCAAGTTGGCATGAAACGTCCAGTCTATGTTGCGACCAGCCGTTCCAACTCATATGAAGACGACAGCTCTGCTAGTTCGGCGGCACCTGAGAAAACTGGCAAGCGTTATCCCTGCCGGTATCGTGATAGTCACGGCTGTGAGAAGACCTTCACTACCTCCGGGCATGCCTCACGTCACTCCAAGATCCACACTGCCGAGAAGGCCGTTCAGTGCACCTACCCCGGTTGCCACAAGAAGTTCACCCGCGCGGACAACATGAAGCAGCACCTCGAAACTCACTTTAAGGACAAGTCTAGGTCTTCTGGCTCTTCTAAATCCAAGGGTTCATCTCTATCTTCGTCTTCCAAGCGTGGCTCAGTATCTTCCAAGTCTTCATCTTCTCACAGCAGCGCACCATCTCAAGACATCCAAATGTGGGAGTCGGATCAGTACGGCCCTGACGCTTCGCTTCCATCCCCGGGTGGAGCTTGGGATATGCGTGGTCTCAACATCCCACTCATGGCTCGACCAGGTGCAATGAGAACCAGCAGCGGACTAGATGCTCTCGCAGCAATCGCTTGCCAGGAAGGTGCTTAGGACTTACCTAATGCAAATTTTCCTAATTTCTTTTTCTATTTACAAGCCGGCTCAAGACCAACATCTAGTAATGAAGGGGTAATGGACGGGTTTTGTTCCTGCTTATGTGACGGGGTCCGGTACGACGGGATATACGTTATAACACGGCGTTTGGGGGGGTATATCTGGAAACACAACTCATGAAGGCATTATTGATACCACGGTGGCACGCATACGATGGGCTCACCATTTTACTTTTGCATCTTTTGAAAGACGGCCGGGAAAAGCATCCGAGGAGCCTGAAGTGCTTCTCACGCTTCTCTCTACTCACAACACGATAACCGGGGCCGATTGGGTTTGTCGCCCCCAGTTTTTTTCTCCTACTTGGAAAAAGGATGGAGCAGGTGTATAAACTTCAACGAGGGAGAATACATGTGTACTTGCATATACACATGGGGGGGGGGGGGGGGGGGGGCGGGGGGGCCGGGGAAGCGCGCCGCGCCCCCGCCGTAAAAGGGTCCACATACTTCGTCGGGCGGCATTTTGTCTGCTATATATAAATGACGTTGGAGTTAGGCATTAGATACCAACGTCCGCCCGGAACAGAAAAGGGGCGGATGGCATACGAAAATGAGACGCAAATGTTTAATGATAAAACTCGATTTTTTTTTTAACACTTGCTACGAATTATTTGGTTGAAAGTGACTATCACGAGATCCGCAGTGATGAATTAGTATGTAAGAGCCGAGGGTCCTTACCGCCGATCCGGCACACGGTCCGGGGGAGTTCTTCTTTCGTAGGGCACGCCCTAACTAATTTCTAACGTCATGATTGTTTGCTGACAACGCATGAGGGTCTTGGATGATCTCCAGGGTTCTATGGTAGCAAAACAAGCGAAGGGGGGAGAAAAAAAAAATACTAAACTAAAAGTGAGCCCTAGCCTCGGTTGAGGAAAGTTAACTAATGAGAAGTGCAGCAAAGCAAATTTGCTGGCCGCCGGTTTCTACTACCTATGTATTGCCAGTCCCTGATCTTGGCATGGACCCTGATGATCCATCCCCATCCAACTTTTCTCCCTTCCTGTTTTCTTTGTTATTTCCCTCCAGGGAAAGTTGCAAGATGTGAGGATACACTGTACAAGTTAGGGGGTTAAGTAGGTTTCCCGGCCGAGTTCGATCTACGTTCTACGATGCTACGACGATCCCTCTTCGGTACCGTTTCCACGGTGCGGCCGTTGAGTAAAGTGAGTTGAGTATTTATTTATTTAGCCTATCCCCCTTTCGCTGTTTCGCATAGTTAGGTAGGTACATACATGAGAAACCCTAAGTGGGAGTTTTTGAAGGGTGGGAGAGATTGTTTGATCAAAGTTCTATTGCATACAGTAGCGTCTAAGCACGATAGCCAATATAGTAACCACCTCCAAGGGCAACGCATGTGGTTTCGAAGTATGTAACCCGTATACTAAGCCTCTAGAATCTAAGGAGGGTCGTTTATTTTTCTTACTTGATTTTTCTTAGGCGCATAGGTAGGCGTCCCGTACGTAGTCTACGGAGTAGCGTCGTCCGCAAAGGGGGGCCGCACTTTTGGTTTCTGGTTCTCCATCGTGGGAAAAACGCACTATTATTACGCTCCCAGGGACCCCTTCCCCCCTTTCCCCCCCAATCGACGTCATCTTGCATCAGTACGTCATCGCGATTTAACTTAATGGCCCGCCCCCCGGACCTGCCCTAGACCCTGTCCTATCCTGCCCTTTCCTTTTTTCCCCCTCCCCCCCCTCGAACCAATTCTTTTCTAGTATTAGTTAGTCCCTCCTTGCTTCTTTCTCACCCCCGGACCCGATTCCTGACTGGCCTTGGAAAACTTTCACATTAAAAAAACAAAACAAAATCCTTCGAAGTCTCCCCGGCCCAATCATTAAATGACAACCACCCCGTACAGACGGGTAGTTTTTTAGTTGCTTTCGTCCAGAGTTTCCCCCCCCTCACCAAAATTCTCCACCGCTTGTTTCCGTCTCGTCTCGTCTCGTCTTCGTCACAAGTCACTTTCCCAACGATCTGCTTTGCGAAGGATCGTCGGTGCTGACAAGCGGGGGTCACCCCTTCGCGCCCCCGTGCCTGTCGATCATCGGTTTTATTCTTAATTTAGGCGATATGGGTTTTTTCTTCCTTGGAAGTGGAACTCGCCGGCAATCCCGAGGGTTTTGAGCAAATTATTAGTTTCGCTCGCGGGAATAGCTTCACATCCCGCCTCACTCGTATTCTGACCCTTGTCTTTTTCTTTACCAAATAAACCCCCCCTAGTTGTTATTATCTACAACAACGTGGGCGGGACAGGACCTTAACACGCGTCCGGGTCCCGGATTACGAGCCCGGATGGGGAAAAGCAGGGTTGTTTGGCACGCACGATCGTCGCAGGTCAGTAAAGGTGAAAGAAAACGGGAAGATGTTGATGGATCATTTCTATAGCTGGATATATCCTTTTCCCTCTTAAGGTGACATGTTATTTCTCAGATTCACATTACCCCAGATCGTTCCCAAACCCTTCTCCCGTACGGCTCTCTAAATATGCAAATGCATGTAACGTTTGTATCTATATCCGTACGTCTGTACGTACGAAAATAGACGACGGGCTAGGCTATCACGTGTCGAGCTCACCACAGCTCGTCGTTGTCGGCGCACCCCCTCGCCATCTCGTACTGCTCGTCTGTGCGGCACACAAGGGTCCTGTGCCTGGCGCCCTTGGCGCCCACGTCCTGCACGACATTTGAGATCTTGGCCGCGTTAAGCGTGGGGTCGATCCCGAAACCAAGGCACGCGGCCTGCTCGACCACGGCTGCTCGCAGCTTATCGCTCTTCTCGCCGATACCGCCCGCGAAGACTAACGCGTCCACCTTTCCGGCCAGGGACACGTAGTAGGAGCCGATGAAGGCGCTCACGCGGTCCGCGAACAGGTCGAAGGCGAGCTTGCACTCAGGCCGGTCCGACGTTGCAATCTTACCGAAGTTGGTGGTGCCCGTAAGTGCTTTCCATCCGCTCTGCTTGTTGAGGATCTCTTCGGCTACAGAGATGTGCAATTCCTTGGTCGAAGACGGCGATAGCTTACCCACGTCACTCGCGTAGTGGAACACCAGACTCGGGTCCACGCTACCGCTGCGAGTTGCTCCCGGAAGCCCCGCTAACGGCGTCAGTCCCATGCTCGTGTCCCAACTATGGCCGCCCTTAATGGCGCAGGCGCTGGCACCGCTGCCCAGGTGCAGGGCAATGATGTTGAGGTCGGCCTGATTCTTGCCGAGATACTCGGCAACAGCCCGCGTAATAAAGGAATAGCTGATGCCGTGGAAGCCATACTTGCGCAGCTGGTTATTCTTAGCGATCTCCTGATCGATGGGATATGTGCAGACATGCGGGGGCAGCGTTGCATGGAACTGCGAGTCAAAGTAGGCGACATTGAGGGCGCTGGGAAGCTCGTCCATACACGATCTGATGATGCGCAGCGAGTTGGCATTGTGCAGCGGTGCAAGATCCGTTAGGCGCTCTAGATGGTGGTAAGTGTCTTGCGTGATAATCTTGGCCGTTGTATAGTCGCCTCCGTGAACCACTCGGTGACAGGCGACTGATATATCTCCTTTGGCGGATATCTCAGGTAACTCCTGGTCGCCGGTAAAGGTATTGAGAAGGATTTTGAAGGCGTCATCTTGGGTCTCGACGTTTTCTTTCACCTCCTGGTGGTCGAGTACTTGGACATCGCCCCGGGAATATGTAAGCTGCGCCGGCGGTGCCGTCAGCCCGCTAATCTGAGCTTCGGCGAGCTGATTTGGAGGCTCGCGGTGCTTGGCCGTATATACGGAGATC
The DNA here is from genome assembly GCA_002120325.1 of Daldinia sp. EC12. Classification (NCBI taxonomy): domain Eukaryota; kingdom Fungi; phylum Ascomycota; class Sordariomycetes; order Xylariales; family Hypoxylaceae; genus Daldinia; species Daldinia sp. EC12. Next base: position 71,941 of record KZ112928.1, read on the forward strand.
TTAACGGAGCTTGACCCCGCGTTGATGGAGAGGATGATCTTGGTCATAGTTTCTCCCCACCCTTTTTTTTTTTGTGTTCCTTTGAAATATTTCTCGGATCCGGTAACCAATCCTCTTCCTAATGGATATTATGGCATTCGAGAACCTATTGGAAGCATTCGCTAAATATGATGGTAAGTAACTCTTGGGTAAGTAAGTATCCGATTGATGGGTATAAGTCGGGATGAGTAAGGTACACCAATATGATATGAGCGTAATGGAAAATAAAACGATTGTAACCGTTACGACCTTGTTAAAGAAAAAAAAAAAAAGGTGTTACGATGGTCTGGTTTTATGTATTTTCTTTTAATTATCGTTGTCGCCCTATAACAGTCGTGAGGTTTTCCCCTGTGCTGAATAGCATAGCATAGCAAGTAGCAGCAGCAGCAGCAGCAGCAGCAGCAGCAACAGACTTGTAAGTCAGTCCTTGGCTCTCTTTTACCCCGCTACGACGGTTTCCCCGGGGCGGGTTGTTAACCAGACCATGTGCACTGCACCACCATGTGCCTGTGCAGCATTATTACCTTGCATGGCATGATCGTCCCATGACGTCTACATATGAATGGCCTGACTTTTCTGCCCAGCTCTAGCCACGCATTAGCCTCTCTCTCTCTCTCTCTCTGGCTTTCGGCTGGTCGCAAGCGCCGCAATCCGATGCTTATAGGCCTTTTTTAGGTTTTCTATTGTGCTGTTTCTGTTTTGCTTACAGATCCGATAGCGTGAGCGCGGCCGGGTGCCGTCGTCGAATTTCCCTACAATGAGTCTTATTCTGGCAACGTCCTTGGTAATAAGATAGGATAGGGCAGGATATTCGGTCCGTGGCACAAGTGCCTGGTAGGATGCAACATCGCATCATTGATTCTTAGCTTCTTTGCTCTTTTTTTTTTTTTTTTTTTTTTTTTTTTTTCGGCTAGAACCGCTAGATGAGATAAGAAGTGTTTGGTAATGCTTTCGGCTCGCGTTTAGTTGGCTTGGTTAATACGGATTGTTGTCCATGTTGGGTGTTGACGGAATGTGATTTTGTGGATGCTTACGTCCAATGTACAAGGCGATTCATAAAACGAGAACAACGTTGCAACATAAAAGTATTTTCTCTGTAACTTTTTATTTAATTAATATCTCTTAGGCCGAGGCGAAAATGAAAGGGAGTTTACGTTTTCGGTGATACAGCAGAATGAATATAATCTTGGAGTTGAGCGGTAAGACGTTAGTTTGTCTTACTAGTTGCTGGCGCCTATAACCCAACGTTCAATAATCTGAGGCGCGGCTAACTTAACTTATTTTCTACATTGTAGTATATATTCAAGCCTTGAGCTAGACGTATGCCTCCAACTAAGGAAGACCCAAGGGGTAGAGGTTTCAGCGACATCAACGAAGGAGGATCATGAATATTAATAGAATAGCTACACTTTATTGAGCTCTTGAAACTATATAGGACCGGACGCATTGATAATTTATAAAAAGGGAGTGTGTAAGGTTAAATGTATAGAGATATGAAAGGAGTCTGGTATAGCAACGGCAAGGGCAAGCACATCGCGAACGAGGATCGAAACATCGTAGGTATCTCAATAACATAACTTGGTAATATACATAGAGCTTCTCTGGTATTAGGTACGCTTGCTGCCCTATGTGGTAGATGTATATCTAAATTGAAACTTCCGTAAATAATTTGTCCCAGTTTGCGAGCGAAGGACACTCCTAACCCCATGGCCTCCTTTCCCAACTCTGGGATATTTACTAGCCCTTCCATGATACATGGTTCTTCCATCCCGTCGAACCTTATAGAGAAAAAAAAAACAATTCACAAACCTCTAACTATCGAATTACGGAAACTTCCGCTGTGACAGGACCGTATTAAGCAAGGACCATTAGGTAACTTTATTGCTATTTATCATTGCTAGTAAGACTTATTCGTCGTATCATATAAATCTTCAACTAAAACCACAACCAAAACCACACACCCATAATAAAGTCTCCTTATACCCAGGTACCTTAGGTAGGTATCTTACATGGACGCACGAGCAAGCGACTAAGTCTTAGGCATGTCTCACAGTTAGAGTGTTAACAAGTAGTTCATCCCCTATTCTCTACACTTACACCTCACCTATACCATGGTGGCATTGCGTAGGTACATACCAAGTATCCAGTCACGTATTTCCTTCAGGACGTTATCAGAATTCCAGGCGTCAGGTTACATATACCAAGTACCTCGGTGTAATGCTAACATAAAACACGTATATATATATATATATATATGTCTGTAGTGATATATAATAAATATTTTTTTTCAGTATGTACGCACAAAGGTTGAATGTATATATATATATATATATATAGTGGCGATATCCCAAACCAACAGACCGCAAAGCTGCAGCGACAAAACGGCGTTTGCCACTAATTCGCAAATATATGTAGAAAGAACACACCCACAATCCACAGGAAAGCAACCAGACGATATGCTGACAGAAACCGCGACTCCTGAGAATTAGCCGTCTTCTTCGGAGCGTAGCTTGTCTTCCTCGTAGTTTTCTAAGCATGATTCAAGTAGCGACGACGAATTAGGACGAGGAGGCGATGTAAGTGGTGATAAGCGATGAAATTGACGCGGTACGAAATTTTTTTCGGAGTACCTAGATGCATCACTCGGATATCTAAAGGTTCCGTTGCGTTTTGTTTTTGTTTTGTACTTTCCTACTCATACATGATATAAACCCCATAACAAGAGAGGAAGACCTTTTTGTTTCTCCTTTTATGACGTCAAAGTCTATTGACAAAAATTTCCCCATTCCGTGAGGCCTTCCCCTTATGCGAACAATCCACGCCGCGAATGCAATTGCGAAAATGAAGAAAGAGAAATAAAAATAAAAATAAACCAGTGCTCAATACTTTTGTCTAGCGGCGAAATGCTAACCTCTGCGAGCGCAGGGGCGTCTAAGGGCCAATAAATCCGCAAAGACGAGTAACCGAGGGAAGGACTAAAAGAACCTCACTGAACACAAATCACCACCTAGATTTGATTCTTAAAAGAATCCGTATTCCTCTGCCATCAAGAGGGTGAGCTTGCTGTACTGACAGTCCCACCCCAATGTAAAGGCCACCACCATATGTGGCAAGTAGCTTGCTTCCTGGAGAATAAACGTAAGAGAGAAAGGAATTGCGGTACCGAGCCCACAGTAAACAAGGGGGCTTGCTGTGATGGTGATCAACAAGACAAGGCCAGCCTCTTCTTGTTTATGTGGCAACCACAGAAGGGGGGCATAAAGACGTATGGTTTCGTGATCCTTCCATTTTGGAGGTTTAAGAAAAAATCCGGTTGTCGGACACCCATCGTGTGCTACATACTAATCGCTCGTAATCGCCGACGTGGTAAGTCCACCGGCCATAAGTCCATGGATAGATGAGACTTACAGCGCATCTTATTCAGACGTATCCAGGAGGTTTTCATTGAAAGTAATCGATCATTATCGGTGAATGGGTATCCGTCCACTAACCGCACCAAGAAATACAGTCGAAATCATGGAACAAAGCTGTTCTTGCCCCCACAAGCCCGAGTTGAAACCAGAGGAACAATGAAATTTCAGATCATTTAGGTCGGAAAACATAATTCACCAAACCATAGGTCGGTAACGTTTTGCAAGACCCATAAGATGTTGACGCGCCGCATAAACTTCATCATTTGGTGATTCATCGTAACGCTGGAATCCTGTAAGGCAAATATATGTCTTAGGAACGTAATATGGCTATCTAAGCCTTATGGACTATTCTTAGAATCAGCCCGAAGGACTGAATTAGTACGCCTCAGTTTCGCTGCTGGCACTGACTCCGTTTGTGGTCGGGTTATCACCCAGGCTAACTTGTTCCTGGCTTCCATGGTCGTGAGAACCATTGAGGGGAGATCCGATTTGTTCGCCCGTAGGTAGAGTCGTACTCTTTGCGTCGGTATTATCTGACGCTAGGCCATTGTCGAAGGATGTGGATGGGGCCTCACCCTGCTGGCTCATCGTACCCATTGTGGCGTTACCAGTCGGAGAAAACTCTGGAACCGCCGCAGAAAGCTGGGAATCTAACGGACGAGTATGGCCATTAATACCATTGCTAGTTGGGGAGGTCACGCCGTTGCCATAAAGATAAGGCGCGAAATGTGCATCCGCATTAGTTGGCGAGAATATGGGAGGCGCTTCACCCCCATATGGAAGCACCTGAGGATAGTACAACATTTGGCTGTTGATTGGACGATAGCTCTTTGGGCCATCATTTTGGGCGTGCTTGAATCGCGTTCCAATGTCAAGGACCCACTGCTCCCAATTCTCACGGCGTCGAACCTTGTCATGTCCATCGTCCGTTATGACAATTTCGATATGGGGAGAGTGGTCACAGGCTATGCGAATAACCTGATAGTCGGCTATTTCTTGCATTCGTTTGAAGGAAGCTATGACGTTCAAGGGCACGAATCCTTGAGAATCCATGCACCTTCGAAGGTAGGTGTCCTTGCAGAGGTTGTCGATAGAGAAGTAATACTCGACTTGTGATAATACTCCACTTAATAAGTGAGCAGGGTCCGTGTACCCACCGTACACACCATTACCATGCGGATATACTGGGGCTTCATACGCCATGTTCATTGCTGGGTAAGGAGAGGCTCTTGAAGACGGGTGTCTAGCGTGCTGTGCGCGATTGCTTCCTGAGCTAGGCCGACTACGGTGCTGGCCTCCTGCGGTCTGAGCTGGATAAGCGCCTCCATATGGCATTTGCGCGTAGCCATTGGCATATTGATGACCGTTTTGTCTGGGGTTTCCATTGCTCGGGTAATTATATCCGTTGGCACCTTGACCAAACTGAGACTGCGAATGCCCAGCTCCGTTCACAGTAGAGTGACCTCCACGACCACGGCCACCACCTCTTACGCGCTCGCTACGGCCCGTGGAATTTTGGCCCTGGAAGTTCGAGTCTCTGGCGCCATCTCTTGCTGGCTGTGATGACCTCAGCGTATCATCAGCTCGCTGGTTCGAACTTGTGACACGAGCAGGAGCATTCTGGTTCGAGGTTCCATTAGGTGCCGAATCAGGTTGGTTTTGCTTTGAGGTATCCGCCTTTGAACCGGCCTAAAATCATGGTTAATACTTGGTTATATAGCTTCTGGGCAGTTAAAAACAAGCTTTAAACTTACGGACTGTGCTTCTCCCGAAGCCTTCCCCGAGGCCGCCTGGGCTAGGGGCTTCCGGCTGTCACGACCTGTCGACACATCAACGGACGCACGCTTAGATGCCGCCGGTGCAGACGTGGCCGATCCCGTAGCTGCACCATTGTACTGAGTTCGATCTAGATGATAGTTAGCCAGCGCGCAGGAAGTAGAGAATCCTGGTAAATTACCGAGCGAGACACTAGAAGCGTGGTTGCCCCTTGCAGTAGAATCTCGTCCACCCCTGAGGCCACCACGGCCACCTCGCGAGCCGCCTCTCGAAGGTATAGGAGTGTTGAATGACACGCTAGGCACAAATTCTATGGGTTGCCACTCCTTCTTGCTCCGAGGCTTGCTCGGACCAGAATCATCCTTCTGCTCTTTCTCGGATTTTCCACCTTGAGCTTGTGCCTTCAATCCGTTTGCCGCTGTCTCAGGCGTCGGCCAGGACGAAGTGTTAGTTGCGGCCGGGCTGAGAGCCTCGAAAGAAGCTCGTTCTTCGCCATTTGACGTAGCCCCTCTTGGTGCTGCCCTACGGGGGCCTTGGCCATTGCTTCGGAATTGATCGAAATCTTTCTTTGATTTTGGACCACCGGATGAGGGTCTGCTATTCGTCCCGCCTATTTCGGTGCCCTCGCTTGGAGACGCTTTCTGCTTCTGATCCTGTGTGGTTGGATTGGATGGTCCATCAACTTGGCTGGCGGTTGCGCTACTGGAACTACGTGGTTGTGTAGTTGTAGAGGGGGTTGTCTTGATCTTTGCAGCCCTGGCTTCCTGTCGTTGTGTCCATACGTTAACTGCTGGCACTGGTGCTTCAGAGAGCTCTGGCTTGGGAGGTAAATTCTCCTTCTTTTCCTGGTCCTGCTCTTGGCCGGATTCCTTCTCGGTTGCTCGGCTTTTCTTGCCCTTTCGGCCCCTCTTACCATCACCACCATCCGTCGTCTGCGAAGTAAGAGTCTGACCACGCCCGCGCCTCTCAATGCTTTGTGGTACGACTTCACCTAAAGCTTTTTCAGCATCCTGGTTCTGTAGGCCGGATAACTCTGTGGCTTTATCGCTAGTAGAGGTGATATCCGAATCGACGCTATTCAAGCTAACAGACTCAGCCTTCACAGAAGAATTTCCGGTATTTTGCGAGCCGTCCAATTCATTCGATGTTGTCGAAATTGCGACGGAGGGGGCCCTTGTGCTGGGCGTGGGGACGGCATCACGACTTTGTGTGCTTGTCGTCGATGGCGCTTGACTCTGCGAACTCGATTGGGACGCAGTAGCAGGCGGAACTGTAGCAGATTGGCCTTTAGCGGCCTGGGCATATGAAAATGATGCCGAATTAGACATGGCGCTGGGATTCGACTTGACGATATTCGTATGCAAGTCCTGTAGTTGATGAGGTTATACAGTAGAGTAGCGACAGAATACTGATCTGTCGCGTACCTCTAATAGGCGAGGGGTAGATAATCTGCCCACGTCCACCGACACACCAGGCGCTCAACCAGCCCTGGAAGCACCTCACCAGCCAAGGGTGGCCCTCCACAAGTATAGATGCAGGCTGATCAAGCTTCCGACAGTAAGTGGAACTTGAGTCGAAACCCAGATAAATCAATCAGCCGGTAGTAGATATAGAATCGGTGGTGCGAAAGATCTGTATACCCGTTCAAGGATTTCGCGTCGAAAATATTCGCGGAATCGGCGATGTGTGTGAGGGGGATGAAGAACTGGCAAGAAGAAATTTTTTTTTTTAACTTCTTATAAAAATGGCCCAATGGTAAGTGGGTTATCAATTCTCGTAAGTGAATGCGGGGTGCGATCAACAAACCTCCCAGGTGTAGTTCAACCGAGGATGGGGAAGAAGTAAAAGTGAGTAGACGTAATAAACCAAGGGTGTCTTTTTTTGGGGCGAGGCAGGAAAAAAAAAAAAAAAAAAAAAAAAGACACTACAGCTTCTCAAATAGGCCTTGGCTGGTTACGTGGGTGACTAACAAGTAGTTGTCGTTTAGCTTTGGCGGAGGATTGAAGGAGGGGGGAAAAAAATAATGAGGGAGAAAAGCGTAACAGCTATGCGAAAGATGACTGTGCTTGGGGCTGCAACGGATTTTAGTTTGAGAACCGAACCCGATGTGGCCTGACCAAATTCAACCTGGTTAAGTTAGAAATCCCATGAATTTCTTCCTAGTTTGTGTTAGTAAATGGATTGTGATCTTGGATGGCGAAACAGAGAAGCGGTTCGGACCGTAATGGTTGCCCACAGCTTGCGTACGTGAGGGTGCGGGATAGGTTGTTGTGGTACCTTGTAGGAGTAAAACGTACTCAGTTTGGCACCAATGATGATGATGATGGGGGTAGAATAAAGTGAAAGCAAGAGTGGGTGATAAAAACGTACATGTAAGGGAAGATAAAAAAAAAAGTGTACCTGACAGGCTGATAGAAGCAGGATTCACGAATTCGCAGAAGCGAAGTGAAGCAAGCCTGTGGTGCTTCTTAGGATATGGATTGTCGTCCTTTTTTCCTTACGAGTAACTGTACGCAAAGTTGAGAAGTAGGGTTTTAACAAATTGCAAGGTAATAAATGAGGAAGTGTGTGTTTGCAATGTTGTAAGAGTACGGGCGTGTGTAAATGGGTTTATTTTGTGTGCAATGGAAAAAAAAAATTATTTTTCCTTCTTCTTCTGGTCCCCTTGCTAAACGACCTAAGAAAAAAAAAATCTAGCTAAGATCGGGTAGCCGGTGGTTGTACGGGTTGATTTTGAATTTTGTTACCTACAAAAAGGTACGCTGCGGTCATTTAGTTGGAAACAGATGGATGGTGCTTGCTCCGTGCTAGGACAACCCTCCACATAAGTACATTGATCATATATAGCACGTCTGTAAATTTAACCTTTTTTTTTTTCTTTTTGCGCCTACTAATGTTCTATGTACATTGTACTACCACTTCTTAGGTACACTACGTAACTACCTAACCTAGAGCATGTTTTCCTTCTTCCCTTTTAACCCGTACTGTTTCTACTATAGTAACCGCGGTGCCACTTCAACTTCCATCTGGACTCTGGAAAAGAGGCACAATGTAAGGCAGGTGCCTGAAGTGTAATATGTAATGTATATATGTACATACCCAGGTAGTAAGGTAGTAAGGGTAGTTACGACTTGAAATAGGATATCAACATCAATACCTCTAGGTACATGTGCTAAGGCATGTACTTAGGTACTCTAACTTAGTTAGGTAACCTAAAGGTCTAGGCGGAAACAAGGTTACATGCTATCTTTTTACGGCTGTTGCTCGGCACGAACATGGCATCTTTTTAATTTTTAGATTTTTTTTTTTTTTCGAGGATAATACCTAAGGGTAGGTAAATACCTAAGTAAGTGAAATGCATTGGTCTCAGAAAAATAAGGACATGACGCTTAGAGGTTACTAAAGAGCCCACTTCACTTAAACGTAATTCTTAGGCACATACAAAGTACGTGGTTTACGTATGACCCAGCACGAGGCATATGCCGCAAAGACTTACTTTTTAGGCTTCGAAGATGAAGACGAAGCACGGTCAGAACTTCTGGGAATACAAATGTGCTGTCTTGTGCTGCGTCGCATTTGTAAATTTAAATAGGTATTAGGTACATGCTCACATATTCGTATGTATATGGCTTGACCCGTCTAAATATAATTAGATGAACAAAACGTCAAATTCGAGATATAAGTCAACTTCGTCATCACTAGCAACAGCTTATCCAATATAAGAGTTCGAATCCCTCGCCGCACTGAACCATAAAAAAGGTGATAATCAGCCATAGCTTATAAGTGAAGGGCTCCCCGTGTACGATATTCCTGGACCTTTTAGGGAACCAAATTACAACTCAACTTAAATGGATTGCGACCAGTTCACACGTACCGACCAGCTTACAACTATACCTTAATACGAGATGCTTATTTAAGCCATACCTACCTAGGTAGACATTGTATATCATTTCTATGTAAAGAAGCTTCTGGTGGTTAGGCTGAAGAGGGGTACGCCAACCAGATCATTTCTTCTTTAATATCTTCCGTCCATCCCGTACATTACTTTTAGGTAGACACTATAATCCTCGTGGGACGAACGGATTTGGTATCTTTCTATCATATCAGGTAAAAGTTTAAGGTCTTCTATTCTTAAATGACTCATTTATTATTTATCTTTCTCCGCGTGGGGGGTTTGATCAAGTTTTTAATTTGAACAACTAAATTGTTTTTTTTTTTTTTTCTATCTCTTCTTTGTCCAAACATCATCCCTCATTTCTGCCCCGCGTAAATAAAAAGAAAACTTTCCATTTTTAGATCAGTAAAGCATGTGAATCGTATTCCTACCTTCCGGTAAAGCTCTTTTTGACATCGCTACGCAACGTTCGGATCAGATTCTAGATCCCCTTGCTGCGTATATCTATATAGTATCTCAATCGTCTCGTATATCATCGTGGCTTCTCCATGTTACCTAGTCTACCTGTGTCACTCTGAGGACCAACCACAATGGCCATCACGGTGCTCCGCTTTCTCCATTCGATCATCCACCGTATATCTCTTTTATTGTATATGTACCTCTTACCTTGTCCCTAGGTAAATTCGCTCCGCTTCTTCCGACCGCTTTGAGGCTTTTTTTCTTGGAGCGATTTCTCGATCTCTTGTAATACATAGCTCGGGATTTGTCTCAGTAACACGCGAGTAATAAGTTGACGAACTGCATAATATCAAAGAGCAAGTATTACGGATAGCAAACTTGTGTCTTATTCGAGTCTTGAAACATCTCTCCCGCCGCTAGTTATGGGTCTTGACCTTACCGGCTCTTTATCAAAACCATGCTTACCAGGTATTTACGAACTAGCTTCCAAGGTTAGATTTCCCAAGAATAGAACATATCTGGGCGACGGGATGCAGCTTCCGATGGGACCTCGGCCATCATCCAAGAAATCAAATAGAGGACGCTCAACCCCAATTGACGAACTTAAATAAGTAGATAGACTCTACCTGTGTTTTAACTTTTTTTTTTTTTTTTTTTTTTTTTTTTTTTTTTTTTTCAGGTTTCTGGGAGCATTTGCAGAGTTTACTATCTGGAATAGATGCACAAGCAATGCAATGCTGTCAGTTCACATGAGGTGAAGCTCTCATTTAAGTCTCTATAGACCGTTCTAGGCGGATCCATTATTCATAACCTTATTAGTGAACTATGTATTACTTCATGGTTCTTTTCATTATACTCAGGTGGAATGGTTGTTGTGGTCTTATACATGTCTTAGCAACTTAGGTAGGTGTGCTAATCAATGAATAATGTAGGGTTTAAGACTTCAAAGCACGAAGCTTCATAGATGGATTGGGTAATGACGATGCTTTACATTCCCTCCTATTAACTCTATCAACTTTAAAATGATTTTTCGTCCTCGTACACAAGTCCCAGTCATCGTAACCTGCAAGTGAGACCGATAGACTTCTAACCGCAATGCAAGCGAAATTAAATACTATATAATAAATGAGGTCTAGCCAGTCATCCAAGTAGCTGCCCTCCGCGCTCCAAAACTGGTGGCTAGTCGAAGGCCACTTGAACCCATCGGGAAGTAACTGACAAGATACCAGAGCAGACATACAATCTGAATGATGGCGGCTATGAGAGTAAGGGGACCATTGTGAAGCTGTGATAAGTTAGCTACTCCAATCTTGCCGTGGGACGAGCGATTCATAACTTACCCCCATAGAGAAGTAAATAGTCAACGCAATGGACCCGAAGTAAGCTCCCGTGAATGGCAAGCGCGGTCCAGATGTCAAATGTTGTAGGTACGCCATAGGGCCCATCATGGCTCCGAAGGAACAGAGGAATAGTATGGAGCCAAAGGTCCATCTAAGAGGCAAAGATGCTGTTAGTACGTTATCCTCAAGCTGCACATCGTCCGCGTATAACCTTGAAACAAGCCGCGAAAGACGTTGTAGAAAGAAGGTTAGATCTAGCGGGCTGATCACCCGTGTCGCTATGCAAGATTGATACATATGCAGCAGCGGCTGCTTGCAGAGATCTTCATCTTATCTAGAGTCTTAAGGAGGCTATCTTTGACCACGAGGACAAAACGACAAGGGTAGCAAAAAACTGAGAAGCTAGGAGAGTCTTGGCCTTACAAGATGACGAATTTGCTGGGCTTGGTCACGAAGACGGGCCACAGAACGAAGCAGAGCAGAAAGCAGATGAAAGCGGCCAAGTTACAGGCACCGAATATTAGCAACCGGTCCCACCGGCTCACTAGGGAGAAGAATCGAGATTTCAAGTCAGTCTCAAGTCAGTCTTGAGGAATAGCTACGGTGGGTCGTTGAATCCATGTGAGAAGGTGAGACAAACGACGCGCCGCGCGGAAGACGCACGTGGTGTCAACCATTAAAGGACCACTTAAAGGTCCGCTGCAGGGGAAAAATACAGTAGGTAACTAGAAAAACAGGAACGAGGAAGACTTACGGACAAACCACCCTTCCTCTTCGTCGCGACGGTTACTGGCTGGTAATGGAGCGCCAGCACTCTCTGTAGTGGGTAGTTGCACATATCCGCGGTCTCCAAAGGGATTTAACGACTTTATTGAGGAAAGTAATCCGGATCGCTGTGACGTATTGGCTGTAAAGTCTCGGTCCGGGTCACGGCGCGACCAGCCTAGAGAGTTCATGGATTCCCTAAAAGATGCAGACGCCATCGTATATACTCTCTCTCCCTCCCTCTTTCTCTATTGCTTGGCTTTGACTTTGAGTAGCTTTCGTAAATATCGGGTTCCGCGATCGCAAAGGAGGGCGACTTCGGTCTCGGTAGGTATGAATCGTGGGTGTGGTATGGAGATATACGGAGCGGGTCGTGCGGGAGATGCTACTTCGTAGTGGATGTTACTATACGTCAAATGACCCCCTCTCCTCTCTCTTTGGAGCTGAGCGGTGCTAATGGAGGCTGTGGGTTGATGAAAGGTGAGATGCGTCTAGTTGATGTCGCGTTTAAAAAGCACTAAAAATGAAGTGTGGTGGAGAGTGTCTAGAGTGCGTAAGGGAAGTGCATCAGCCAGAGCCATGAGCCACATAAGCATAATTACGGTTGGTGGTCTGTGCGAGTGGATACCACTAGTATAACATTCGGATGTACGTCATTGGTTCCCTTAACCTGCATGTGGCTTCAAACTGATCCCGCTAAGATGGGATCCGCTTAACTTTGTCCTACTTACCTCCTTACTACTATACTCCAGGTAGGGTAGTTACCTACATGTATATACCTTGTCTCCAGATACTGCATGCCTGCATACCCGGTACATATATGTACCTACATGTGTAGTATATAATACCACACTTCGTCTACATATCTACAGTCGCAAGTGTTTAGTATAGATTGGTTTTATAGGAGTGAAGGTGATGTTATACTCCGGGCTTCGGAATATCTTCCTAGTCGTCATGGCGTTAGAACCTCCGGTTTAGTTTAAAGAATGGGCATGAATGAACACATGGTTTACGAAGAGTATTAGAAAATATCCATGGTAGCCTACCTAGGTAGATATTCGCGTTATGGCTTGCAGTCGACGCAACTCGCTAATCTGCTTCCCACCCTCGTAAATCTAAGCACCCGTCTACTCCGCTGGTGGACATATGCAGCGCCCCCTCTATCAGGCAGACGTTCCGAGTTGTTCCCTGCGTTGATGTAATTTCTACGCAAGTTCTCATGGTCGCGTAAATTCGAAGGTTGCGCGCTTGCGTATACCACATTCTATACACAGACACACACATACGAATAAATAACTAGGTAGTTATTAGAACATAACTACCTTGCTTATCATTGAGGTGTGTTAAAAGCGAAACATCCTATTGGTGGGAAGCGCCTCAATCGTCTAAGCCTGGATTATACCTCTCCTGATGGTTGCAAGACTCGTCGACTTTCTTGGAGCGGCGGGGAGCGCGGATGTTCAGATTGTGGAAGCGCTGGGTGGGGGGTAATGCTTGTTAGTATAGATTTGGAGTTAGTTATAACTAACTGACTAGATTAGACTTACATAGGATTCACGTAACAAATGGTTGCTTTCACATTTATTCGTTAATCAACTAAATAACTAACTATATAGGTAGATTTACCTTGGTTTTGGAGTTTTCAGTGTGTTTCTCGATACAAGCCTTACCCGTCTATCTGTAGTGTCAGCTGGGCGTGTTATTGTTAGACAGCTGGGATTACTTTTACTTAGGTACCAATCACGCACCGTGCCGAACGGGCGCTATCCAAACTCTATTGACGACCGTCCAAGGTGCTGGATGCGCTACGAAAATGATTGGCTCCCGCACTCGGCCTTGGGGATGCAGAAGCCGTGGATCGTCATGGGGAAGAGGCCGTCGACATTTGGGAACCTGCAGCCTTGAGTTACATCGGAGCGGTCAACGGCCGGCAGAAGCCAAGACCATACCTACATACCTACATACATACTTTACTTCTCCTTTACTCCACCTACCATAGTTTCCGTTCACGTCAACCTGTTGCCATTTGTATAGAGCATGTATGTTCCAAGATCTACCCCTCCATTATCAGCAGATCATACTACGTTGTATATGCAGTACATGCAAAGGGACTCTATCCTACCAAGTGCTATGACCTCATAGTCTTCGTATTGAGATGGAAGATATTGCAGAAACGCTACTGCCGCGCGAGACTTTGGAGCATACAGTATATTCAAGATAAGTTCCAGTTAGTTATTCATTCTCTTACGAGCAGATAGAGAGAGAGAGAGAGAGAGAGAGAGAGAGAGCTCTGCCTTACACACCACGCGGCTCGCATGATTTACCCCTGCGCACGAGATTTGCGATAGGTCAGAGCACCATGCTAAGTACCAAATCAAGTAATAGAGAATTAAGCTTAGAAATTACCATTCGGGGCAAATGCTGCACCCCGCCATCAGCGGAATAAAAAAAAGAACAAGAGACGTAAACGCGAGTTCCTAAAACGGGTGCCTTACGCAAAAAGCCAGATCTCGTAGTCTTCAGTCAGCATACACTAACTGATTTAAGGCACGGCCTCAGTTACTGTGACTCATAATGAGGATCATGCTGACCGTTTCCAAGGTTTTGTCGCCCGGATTGCCCAAAATCCCATGTCCTCAACCACACTTTCCGATAGATCCTCGTTCTATCCTTAGGCCAAAGTTGGGGGGGCATCGTGTCTCACCTAGGTGGGTGGGTTGGCTGACTTCGGTCGGGTCACGAGTCTAAGTGCCGCCCACCCTTCCCCTTTTGTCTTTCACAGACAGGGATCACTCTTCATTACAGTATTTTGACGATAAGATAAAGCTCAGTTGCGCGGTTCGCGGTTTGCGATGGAGGGAGGTAACTTTGTACGAGTCCGGTGAGGGTTGAGAGAGACAACCAGACAACCTTCTTCCCACTGCTCCTCTACACACCATTATCATTTCAAACGGGGTGATTCCAAGTTATACTAAGTCATAAGACGTATGAACAAACCTGTTTGGGCAGAATATGGTAGAAGAAGATATGGTTTGGGGGTTTGTCATCTTACATGGGGGTATTTTTAGACGTAGAGGAATTTGAATATATAAATCTATGCACCCCACGCTCATGACCCAATGACTGGATGTTTTTGTCATCTCAACGACTGTATTCAATCAATAAGGCTGATACACCTAATATATGGAACATCTTCCTTACCAACAGAAGAGACCTAACGAAATCACAACGCCAACGGACTTATCCTAGGATATAACTAAGCCAAAAGACGTCTGTTCAAAAGCGATACCTTTTTTTTTCATGGCTATTAAGCGGATAAAGGTTTAATAGCAAGCAAGAAAGCAAGAAAACAAGTAGTGAAGGTTGTGCGGAACCCAAGGCTATTGATTTGGACTCTTCCTCCAGTAAGACCGTTAGAAGTTACGGCATCGACACAAGCGGGATCGACCTTGCAGGAGATCTGATCAGGGATTCGGCATCACCCCGCGGGAACCTGACCAGATAACTACACGACAAATTCCGACAGCGCTTAGTTTTTACATGGACGATATTGCCTGTATATATTGGACTATATCGACATCCTCTTCTTCTTCGACCAAACCGCAGCAATACGCGCTCAATAATACGGGACGAGTAATACGGCAGCAAGGACAAACCGGAAGGCCGGATATTTGGCGGATAGCTGAAGGATATCTTGGAACGGTGCAAAAGCTCCGACAAGACACGATCTCACTCTGCCGATTTCTATCCTCGACTATTCGACACCTGACCCTTGTTCAGGAAAGGTGGTTAAGTTTGGGTCCTCTAAGTCTTTCGGTATAAGTCGATCGGAAGCCGGAGTCACTAAGGTGTTGCATGTGCCTTCATACATAACCGGTTAAGGGCACACACTAGGGTCTAGCACTATCACTCGCTAGCATCCAGAGCTACCTTATCACCCTTACACCCTAACATCCTACACCACCACCCCCTAGCAACTTCCCGGAGGGTTTATAACACCGCTACGCAGCTACGCAACCCCCCCCCCCTACATAAATAAGTACGCGCGAACCTAAAAGTTACCAAAGGTTACCCAAAAGTTGCCAAAAGTTACCAGGTGTTCGCTCAAGGGTCTCTCTAAGCCTTTGTAGGCAACCAATCAATTGCCCAAAGGTGACAGGGAAGGCACAATAACGGTGCACTTGCATTGGTCTGCGTTACCCTGTTCACCTTGCGCTATCCCAAGTTCTTTCCCACCTTGTCCAACATCAAATCGCACAAGTTACCACCACCTCTTACTTAGAACCCCTTCTCACTCGAGACCGCCTCCTGCAAGTCACCAACTCGCCGCGCTATTTCTTCTAACTTGCCATATCCCCAATCATAAGTACACAACTTGGTTTGTAGGCCCTGAGATCTATTAAATCCATCGATACTTCAGACAATTCCGTGCGGCCACCCTCGTCTAGTCGAACCTATCAGCATCTCTTTGGTACCTGTTCCTCCTCGTATAGGACCTTAACCCCGGCGTTTCTCGGCTCGAAGCTTTGCCCACAGCTACGCCCGCTTCATCTGGAAGTAAACGATTCAAGCTGATGAGAACAAGAATTGCCCTACCAACAAACTCTGCCACCAATACATAATCTTGCCGGTCTTTTTGCCAACCGAGTTCACCCAACCCAGACTAGGCTACCTACATCTTCCCTCCCAGTTCAAGGACTCTTTTTAACACCACAACACATTTGTACCTTTCGGCCTTTACCGCCTCGATTCCTAAGATTCCCAGGGTCCTCTTCCTCTGACACATATAGCAACATTCCCAGCCCCAATCATTCCCACACATTCAGCCGAAGTTTCCCTCTGCTCAATTCCTTGATATTAAACGACCTGTTAGTCAGTCGCCTTTGTGCTTCAGACTAGTATTTTGATCTGATATACGATCCATCACCTCTCGTGCAACTGGTCACCCTTAATAAGAGCCGACTAATCCCGGCGTCACCTCCGTGCTTACAGTCTGACAAGTCTCGTCATTTTTAACCTCCATCTTCGTACGCTACTTAGGTGTTACCTTCCGTACCCTGCAGTTGATCACTCTTCTGAGGTCAGAATCGCCGTCATCGAAGGGCTACCGGCATTGCCTCGGTCGTCTCTCACATCTTACTGGTGTAGGGATTATAGCGATACCGCCTTTCAGATCCGACGAGGCGCAAAATATCTCTTCATCACCTATCCCCGAGAAAGACAAACTTTTATTTCTTCTTTTCTTCTTCTTTTCTTCTTTTTTTTTTCTTTCCCACAAAGTAAAGCGCTTACCCAAGCCGACCAATAAATTAGCCCAACATCCATTGTTGGCCATGCGCATTCACTAAACCTGTACGTATATCTCTACTTATTCATCCATTCACTTTTCTCTCCGCATCTCGGGCTACTTGCGTCGGACCCTATACAACAAGGGGACAAAAGCAGGTAAAAAAGGAATGCGAAAAAGAAGAAAGAACTTATGCACAACATTTCCCAATTCAAATCAACCTGGCCTGGGTTCACCCTAACCTAACCTACCATACAATAGATATACCTCAACACCCATTTCACGTCCCGCACCCGCACCTCCTAACTATATACCTCCCTAAGCTAAATAGCTTGGATCCCACAAGATACCTATTTTATCTAGTCGACCACACTCGCGCAACATTGTTCGTTATTTATCTGCATGGCTACGTAATTTGTGGCCAAATTTAAGAAAAGATTCTTACACAAGTTCGTGTGCATTTTACCCGAGGTAGATAAAATATTTCTTTTTTTTTTCTTTTCTGTTGTGTACATGTTTGTTACATAAAACGCCCTACGACATTCGCGGCTGCCTTCTATTAATATTGGTTTAGGCACTTGTGAGCTGAATCTCGGTGTACCAAGTGTATCAACCCATACCTTTTTTAATGCTTCTTGCCCCACACCACATCCCACTACTCCCACTATTCTTCACATCCTTCTTCCTTCCTTTACCCACTCAACAACTATATCTAGATGCGGGGCTGACTCTGTCTTTGACAGAATATATATAACCAGACTCTCAATTGCCGACCATATTCGATAGGCCACAGCAGCCTCGCATCTACCTCGCTCCGCTGCTATAGTCAGTCAATAGCTATAAAGGCTACGTATTGCTGACTACATACCAACATTATCATTACTGTTGTTGTTATCCTCCATCTTTAGCCTTTTTGATATTTATCCAATCCAACGCTGGACGTGATGGCACAGCACGCCTTCAATCAATTTGGTGGCGGCCAAAACCCTGGCGGTGCCAACGGCAGCGTCGACCCGAACGACTTAGCGATGTCCGGAACATACGCAGCATCATACTCGAACAACTTCAATGGAAATAACAATTCCTCCAATTTCTTCGGCGATGATGAACTACTCGACACCCTTGGTAGCCCGACGGATCCCATGTCCAACCAACCTGGCATGCACAATCAAGGACAGGACTTCGGTGGTATGAACGACATGAACATGGGGTTTTCGCATGGCATGTACCCATCACATCAAGGAAGCCACGGAATACCTATGGACCAAAACCATATGAACGGCTATTCCCACACACCAGATGGCGATCCCATCCAGAGCCCATTTGTCCACAGCTTCAACCAGGCGCAGTTCCATCAAATGCAACAACAACATCAACCGTTCGGGAATTCCCTCCAGTCGCCGATATCCTATTCCGGCTCCCCTTTGACCGGCTCCGACCTGAACAACGAAAGTGGCGACCCTAATTACCTAAATGCGAAATCCCGCCCGCAACTCTCCAACATGCAGCGGAAATCATCCAGTACCCGAAGCCCGCTTACGCCTAAGACCGCCGCCATGTCCACGTTATCCGTAAACTCTCGAGAACAATCAGCATTCGGCCCCCAACCAATTCGAACTACCAACGGTCACCACGAGAAGTCGCCTTCAGGCCAATGGATGCACACTCCCAACAGCCTTTCTTCCTTTCCTGGATCCGGATTCTCCTCACCCATGCAACATGGAATGCAGAACCCGCAAATTGCGGATGTGCTACTTAAAGGTGGTACATCTATGCCTACTAAATTAAACACGCCACCGAATGCAGTTTCATCACAGGAGATGAAGAGGAAGCGACGTCGCGAATCGCATAACCTTGTTGAGCGACGGCGCCGAGACAACATCAACGAGAGGATCCAAGATCTTAGCAAGCTCGTCCCTACACATCGATTGGAGGACGAGAAAATCAGAAAGCTCATACAAAATGGAACCCCGTTATCTCCTAGTCTGACCGGAATTTCTCACCCAGCGCAGGCCACTTCGGGATTGGCCGGCCCAGGCGCAAAGCGAGCCACCGGTGTAGGCAACATTACCACCGGCCTTCCTCTTGAAGAAAAGGACAAGGGCCCTAACAAAGGGGATATCCTCAACGGGGCGGTCAGCTGGACTAGAGACTTGATGTGGATGTTGCACCTTAAGCTTCAACAGCAAGAGGAGCTTATCAACACCATCGTAGAACTTGGCGGAACTGTTCCACTTGGGCTCACCGAGGATGAAAAGAGGATGCAAACAGAGTTGATGGAGGCAATGGCCAAGAATGGCCCGCATACCTTCTCATACTCCCGCTTTGCCGGATCGGGTCTACGAGTGCCTCAGCACACCGACTTCAGAGGGGACTCTCTGAACGGGTCAGACAGCGCGATTGCCGCCACTTCCGTGAGTCCAGACGGCCCAGATGGCGTAGATATTGGAGCAGATATGGGCGACGCCGGCCAGTTTTGGAACGATCCGGATGATGACGACAGCGGTCCCGCATCGATTAACTTCAAGGAAGAAGACGAATTCGGGATGGACCTCTCACATGATTAGTGATATTTGGGCTTTTCACATCCCTTGCATCATCACGGCATTTTCTGGCGTTAGCCAAGCTTTCGATTGCTCATTCTATCTTTACTCATCTAGTCATTGAGCATCATGGTCTTATCATCACATTTGAGTTCAGGTCTTGAAGCATTTGATTTTTTCCCCCATCATTTCCGGGCATTTTAGTCAAGGGAAGGACTCAATACTGCATATGGCGGCCGTTTTGGGTGGGATGGACTGGCGTTCTATCGTACCCCGCGACACGGTGGGAACCCGGCTCGGAGCAGCCGGGATGGTCTATCATTTTCATGGGGTTTGTGTTCGGGACATCCGGAACAATGGAGGGCTCTTTAACTTGTTTCTTACATACCTATACCTCTTTCCCATGTCATTTCACCTTGTCTCGTCTCCTTTTTCTATGTCCCTCGGGCATTGTTTATCTGCGGGCTGGGTCTGTTTTTCTTTTCTTCCAATGATACCTCGAGGGCTGCGGAGTTGGGGGGAAGGGATGGACCATGTTTCCGAGAGATCGCGTTCCTTTTTTTTCCCTTGTTTTTTATTTGTCGCATTTGCATCGTCACATAGTTGATCGGGGAGTTCATTTTATTTATTTTTCTAGGGTTCCCTCATGTAAGCCGCTGCAACCCGCCCACGGGCGAAGGTCTCGGCATCGTTTGACTTATGTATTCGTTGACACCCTCTGAAATGGGAACCCGATCTGAAGAGAGAGAGACAGAGAGACAGAGAGAGAAGATACAATTCGGAAGGCTGTACAGGTCATATATACGCCGCTAGCATATCTCGGGCTACCCTAATATTCCAATACGTTTACTTATACATGATGACATGTACTTGCTCTTCCTATGTGAACGTCCGACGATGACTTGGTGAATCTAGTTAGTTAATTACATGTTATGTAAAACGCTACCTATCCAAGCCAAGTTAATAGCTAACTATCCATCCCCTTGTCCATGACGGTTTATGTAGGTAGGACCCGAGGTAATGTATTGAAGCCGGTTTTCCATTCCTTTTTCTCTTCTTTTTTTTCTTCTCGGCATGCCGTGCTACGTTCCCCCTTCCGTTCCCTTTCGCCCGACTATTACGTAAAACTGCTGTGTCCATTATCAATATGTACCTAACCTAACGTATGCATGTGTGTACTGTATCTACATATGTATCTACATATGTATGTATGTATTTCACATACACACGTTAGAAAGTACCACTACCAATGTCTCACGCAAAGCAGGTACTCGCTCATAGCGTTAAGCAAGTTCCACGCCTCGCGGCGCTTCAAGTCCTCGTGCAGCGCGATGCGCTCGAGGGCGTAGCGGCCGTTGAAATATTTCCAGAAGTCGGGCCACTTGGCGCGAGGATTCAGGTTCGACGATCCCGTTTCTGTGCCTTTGCCTTTGCCGGCGCTGCTGTGATGATGATGATGATGATGATGGCTGGTATTGGTAGAATGCGTGTGGGTATGCGTGATGCGCTCCGGTAAGCGCCGGGATATAGCGAGTAAGTATCGAGAATCGCGATCGCCGACCCGGCCGGCGTCGGCGATGATGTACGGGGTTAGGTGCGCGAGGTGCGGGGCGTCGTTGGTGGACGGGTGGTCCGTCTGCCGGGGCGGGGGACGGCGGGCGTGAGCAGCGGCTTTCTCGGCGGCGGCGAGGTGCGCGCGAGTTGCTATGCGGTCGAGTCGGGCTTGCTCGGCTGCTTGTTCACCGGCAGTAGTCTTCGTTGGGGATCTAATTGTTGCGGTTGAGGACGTCATTGATATTGTCCCTGGAGGTGGTGATGATACCGCCGTTGGGCTAATACTTCCAGATTGGTCGTTTGAGTTTATCTCAGTAGGTGAAGGGGGAGGGTTCGCGTCATCGGATGAGGAATTAGGGGGCGACGAGGATGTGTGAGAGGAGGATTCGGCGGAGGTGTCGGTTGCGACGGAGCCGCGGGCTTCTTGGAGAAGCTCCTCGGCTTCAATCTCGTAGTCGACTTCGTATAAGATCTCAGGCCAGACCACGACATATGCGAAGGTACATAGCTGGGTGACCCAACCGCCGCGCATGAGCCAGGCAAGCATGGAGAGGTAGGTCGGGCGATGGTTTTTGCTGGGCGCGAACAGTTTGTAAGAACGCGGCGCTGCTGACAATGCCGCGAGAAACTCGGGGAGAGGGGGTGCGAGAGGAAACACGCGTGCCCATGTTTGGCTGGCTCTTGGTAGCCGACTCATGTCACTATTTGGCGATAAAATATAAATGTCTCGCGCATGCAAAGGTGGGATCGCGATTGCTCGCCGCCAGAAAATGAAATGTTGCGCATATTTGCGCACTTGGGCTGGCGAGAGTGCGGTACCTTGGCCGATCTGGTAGAACCTATTTGATTGTAAGCGTGAATAAAACTCAAGTTTGGATTATAAGGAAGGGCTGGTTATTTTCACTTACGACATTGTGGGTTTGGAGAGCCGGACAAACTCGACCATGGCCGCTGTCGTTTCATCCGGGTCCGCCTGGAGCTCTGCAATAATCTTCTTCTCATCACTCATTAAGAGTAGCGCAAAGTTCTTGTCGAGAAATGCGGGATCGTTAAGACTGTCTTCCTCGACAAAGGCGTTTGCAGTGGTAATCCACAGGCCTTTGGAACCATTCTCGTCGTCCGGTGGCAGATCTGGAAGATAGAAAGGCATGGGGATCTGAACCGAATGTGTTACGGCGCCTTCGGCCGTATCCAGCTGTAAAGCTGCAATTCTATTATGAGAAACTGCCTCATATATATCCTGCATGGATGCCGCTAGGGAGGATACTTCTAGGATCTCTCTCCACAATGTGCTCATCTTAGTCCCTGCGATGTATCCCGTCAGTCCCTCGGCTCATACAAGGAAGGGTAGAATGAATTTTGGATGCATACTCGACTCTCGTCCCTTATCCTTCAAAGTCAAGATCCTTTTCGATTCTTTCCACACAAAATCACTTTTCTGCTGGCTATACTTGTATGCTTTGTTGATCTTCTTGATGATATGAAGATAGAGATTCTCCGCCAACTCCTTGCCCTCGTGCTTTTTAGGATTCAGAATAAAGACAAGGTTGAACATAGTCATCCCGCTCTTTTTCTCGTCAGCCTCTTCCGGCGGATTACCCGTAGTAACATCCTCCGCCATGTCCTTAGTTTCTATCTGCGGCACGTCACTCGCAGGGATAGAGGACTCTCCATATTTACTTGCCGATTCCACATTATCAGGCGATTTGGGAGGTTGATACTTTGGCTGCTGCTTCTTCTTCTTTCGCCATATGCCATTTTCTGGAACGTATATAGGATAGGATGCGAAGCAAAGCTGCTCCAGCGTAACATGAAAGAGCTTCTTATGAAAAGCCCTATTGGGTGTGAGAAGACTCTCGAGATCCCGAGTAGGATAGCCGGCGACGTGCTCCCAAGGCACTATCTGGGAACCACTATCGGTTTCCAGATGGTCGTCGTGGTTCCAGTTCTGTAAATCGAATGACTTTGGCACGGAACCAGAGGGCGCTTCAACAGGAGGGTGGGACGGCTGATTTAACAGTTCGTCATCATCGTCTAGCTCGTCCCTAGGGGGGTTGTCGCTAGAAGGTGAGGCGCATGGTCCCTGGATTTGAGAGGGATAGTGGAAGACAAACAAGGGACCGTCGCGCAAGCGGTTGACAACCAAGGCGACGCCCAAGAAGTTGGAAGTGTTTGGTAATATAGGGGACGCCATGTCCTTGATGTCTAGGTAGTGTTACAGATGGAGACACAGGTCTTAGACGTGATCGTTAATTCCCCCAAGCCCGAGGGTGTGTACGCTGCGGTCTCCCGAAGACCATCTCAGCTGGCTCGTGGCGTTGTATGTACCATTTTAACATTCAGAAATAAGCTTTACAATATCACACAGTCCTCAGTGGTCGTGTTAATTAGGCCGTAGAAAAGCCAAATTTGATTAAATTACTCCTCGAGTTGTTCGAGTCTTGGATGTTCAATACGTACATGTGTACATGTGTACATGTGTACATGTGTACATGTACCTTAAGACACAAGATAAGGGCGAGTTGCTATTGGAGGCGTATTGATCTCCACTTAATTGAAGTACGCATTATCGATAGTGAGGGACTTATAAATCACATGCAATCGCTTCATATCACTTCATAAAAACCATGTATTCGTAGTTGTTCTATAGCAGATATAAGTGGGTATATATTTATCTCATATATTTTATCTTTAATAGTTTACTTATCAATAAAGTGGTCTATATCATCGCTCCAGAGGGTTGCGATTATAGGATGAAGTATAATATTTATAGGTTGGCAAGTAGTTTTTGGGTTATACTTAGCAGTGTAATATTAAGTAGATCTCCGAACCACTGGGACATCTAGAATAAAGAAATCCTAAGTAGGCAGTGGTCCGGTTCTAGCCAGCCTCAGGTCCTCATCCCCTCAAGCCTTAGAAAGGACCTCTTGCGGTATCATGCTGGTATCCTCGTAAGCGATCTTTGTTGTATCACGTTGACCTTTACCCCAGCGGCGGATGCGGCTCGTAGACACTCGTCTACTAAGAACAGCGGGTCGTTCTATACTACACAATTTTAAGAAGCATTGGAATAAGCTCTGTTGTAACTCGCCGGGCTTTACGCTTAGCGAGTTCGACGATGCTCGCTCCAAAGGCGGTTCTACCACCTCTAATGTGGGAGCCAGAGCGGAAAATGAGGGCATCGGCCGTAGAGGCTTGGGAGCTACAACACTCACCTCGCTCAAATACATGGGGGCTTGGTCTTCTGCTTGCGTGGCTGACATCTTGATGACTGGGGGGGATGGCTGGGGGGATGGCTAGGAGGGCTGCTGCTGTTAATGTTAAGTTGTTTCTGTCCTCGGGCGTACTCGAGGATATAAATAGAAGGACTCGAGGCGGCACTCGGCGAGCCGAATCCCTTGGATCCGAAACAACTTCTTATACATGGAAAATGACACAAAGGCTGTAATGAGTAAAATGACTGGTTATGTTTCGGAGAAAAATTAACAATCCCTCTTGTCTAAGTGGTTAAGTCATGAAGGATGGCATTGTCAAATCTGAAAGCAAGCCTCGACATGGCTCAATAGTCTTTCTCGCTTGTTGCGTTTTGCTAAAAGAGGTGTCCATCTAGTCGGAAGTATCCAAATAAGCATTACGTACGTCATGAGTAACCTATATCAGAAATTGAACAGATGGAGCTTAATGTAGCGTTAGGTAAGAGTTCATCTCAATAGCTCGTCGAATATTTTCATTCATTTTGATAGCTCACTATGAAAATGCGATCCAATCCCCCATCTCCCGTCCAACCCGATGTCCAAGGAAAGCGATCCTTCATTCATTCCAGTTCTATGTGCAAAACCCCCCAGTTCCATTATAGGCACATATCTAGGTACGCCAGCCAAAAATATACACATTTCAAAAAAGGGCCATGATAATTCGTGACGTCATTCAACCAACACTCGATTCCCCAGGACCCAGAGCATAACCGCAGTTCAGTCCAGTCCAAAGACATAGCCAGTCTTGTTGCAAAATTTTATTCAATGACCGCTCATATATATCCACCAATAAGACTCAAACCAACGCCAGCGATAACAGCGGCTATAGAAACAGCCGCAGGTCGTGTAGCTGCATTTCCGGTGCCTATGATGAAACCCCCGGTCGTGCCGGCTTGGGTGCATTGGTCACTATGTAAATTATAGCAAGCCTCTGATGATAAGCTCGAGCACACAGACGTCGCCGACGCCGCCGGGAGCCCGGTAGCCTGTGTGGCATCGACCGTCGTCCCACCTCCTCCCGGAACCACGATGGTCACGCCGTAAGCCGCGCTACCTCCACCTAAGCCTGAGACACACGATGCATAGTTCTTCGAGCATTGGTTGAGAGCCGATGTACATGCTACCGAATTCGCAAACGACGTGGGTATATACGGAAAAGAGAAGTATGTGTTGCTCACGTAGGACACGGTGGGCGTTGGGCCAGTTGGTGCTACGCCAGTACAGGTGGCTCTATAATTCAACCAGAAGTGTAAGTTTCGAAAAAGTCGTATCCAATGCTCTCCATGGGATAACTTACGCAGTAGGACAGCAGGCCGCCGAACTATAGGCATCTAGGGCACATAGTTGTCCATTTTCGCAGCAAGTGCCTTCAAAGACAGGGCCTCTATCCTCGCAGCTGAAAAAGTTATTGGGACAGTCAATTTCTCTCCTCTGAACTGGCGAGAAGTCCTCAAAAGCCCCGTAGGCGAGGGGGTTGACGATGGAATCAGCGAGCGCAAGACCGGTCGCAGCTATCGAGAGGAGCGCGGCATGTCGGCAGGGCGTTAACCGCATCTTCTATCTGGAATTATCCACAAACATTAAGTTGGACAATCACTTCCGCACCGGGGCGGGTCGCGCGGGTTTTATATAACAAGCGGCGAGGATTTGGAGAATCTAAGTAACAACAATTGGATCGAATAACTACCTAGGTAATTTGTTGGTTGGGTAGGTAGGTATCTAGATCGACTATGTGGTATTTCCAATTCACCGCTGCCGACGCTGATGACGCTGCAGACACGAAGTGGGGAGGTGGCAGCACGTTACTGGCCTTTCGTTGATTTTTTTTTTGTATACCTAGGTGGGCAAGGGAGGGTGTAAGAGGTGTAAGTGGTGTAAGTGCCGGGTGACTTATAAGTCGAGTTGGGTAATGTAAGATGTATGTATAACTACTAAGGTGAAAAGACAAAAAGATTCTTTTCGGAATTGTAAAATTAATATTTTAGATAGGAGAGGGTTTCCAGTATCAAAGTTGATAAGAGCTATCTAAAGTACAACCAACATTGCAAACAGCAGACCCTCATGCATTAGGTATGTGCACATGTGCTGGACTAAAAAACATGGAAAAGTGATGTCAAAAGTAATTCGACAGCGGTTGTTCGCCCAGCAACGACGCATAGCCCACCTGCCCGCCTAACAACCTTGGAAACACGCCCTGATCGACCCGGAGATCTTCGACCGATGTGGGGGGAGGGGTCGAGGATTAGTTTAGGTACCTCGTACATGTACTTGGCATAATAAGGTAGGCACCGTATAAACGATGGTTAACACTGTGACTCTCCGAAATTTCGACAACTCGGATTCGACATTCGTTATCGAATCATAAGTGAAATTGAACATTGAACAACGCCAATATCACATATTGAGATTACCAGCTGAGAAACCGCTGTTTTCTTCATTCACCGCCGAGATTAATTATAATTAAACAAATATATAGGTACCTATATATACATACATAAGCGTTTTCCATGAGTACCTTCGGTAGCCCCGGCTCAGGCCCATATACTGGAAAGCCTATCCCGTACGTTTCTTAGATATCACCTCATTCTTTAAAGAGAGGCGCATACTGACCTGAGTTATCCATTTGTCTTCAGGCCTCAACGCGGTAGTTTCCCCTTGGACCATGATGGTAAGAAGAGTCCTAACATGAAAGTATCTTTGTGTTTATTAACCGTGCATCTCCAGGCGAATGCAAGGCCGTCATGACCAAGTATCTATCATGTATCAAGAAGGTCAAGGGCGTCAATGACGAAGAGTGCCGCAATATCGCCAAATCATACCTATCATGTCGTATGGACCGGTAAGCCTCAACTTTTTCACTTAATTCTCTGGCCTTTTTCTCATTATCTAGAAATCTTATGGCGAGGGACGACTTCAAGAATCTGGGCTTTGCCGAGGAAACAGATACGCCTTCGAGTTCAGAAGCACAGAAACGGTAGTACATACGACAATGGCCGGTAATTAAACCCTTCTTATTGTGGCTCATGAGAATCTTATGACATAAGATTCTTAGTCTTCAGTTCCAACTCGACTCTTTATAGGACCAACCGCCGACTCTCTTGTGGATGGAATATCCGGCCGGGGTAGTCTAACTTTTTATTGGGGAGAACTACGAGTTTCAAATTTATAGCTTCGACTCATGATCCTGCTGTATCATACCTTAAGAAACGTTTCAAAACTAATAGTTTGGAATGAACGGAATTAAAGCCTATGGTGTATATCACCATCATCGTTATCATCGTCATCGTCAGACATATCCAGGAACAGAACCCCACATTGGATGTCTTACAACGCAGCCTATAACCTTACATACCTCTCAAATCTACAATGCAAAATTACATTCAAATTAAGCTACTCGCATCATTCATGTTTTATTACCCTTGTCTCCTATAAAAAGGTTCTAGTTTGCGCATTGTTTATTAATACATACCTTCCGATTTTCTCATAGTTGATGACTATCAGGTATATCCGAATTATTCCCAGAACCGGTTAAGGTTGAAGCAACTCCGGGTCCGGTGCCGGGCCAGTTGCTGCCGAATACTGTTTATTACAACGTATATAAAGACCGATATACCGGATTGTCTAGTAGTCTTTCAGTCAATCGTTTTATATCGTTGTCTTTAGCATTATAAATCTCTTCTAAAGTCATATAATGAATACTTTATCCTGGTTCCTTAAAACATTCCAATAACATGTTCCCCAACGTCCCGAGGTCTAGGGCCTTAAGGTACATCTCCTTTCGAAACCTCGGTTCAAGACGGGCTCTGTTCCAGACCCGCCGCAACTTGAGCACCGGTTCGAGATACGACTCGACTTTGAGGAACCTCAAAATTGGTAGCCATACGCGGGTTATATTCCAAGGATTCACAGGTTCCTCTCTCTCTCTCTCTCTCTCTCTCTCTCTCTCTCTCTCTCTCTCTCTCTCTCTCTCTCTCTCTCCCTCTCTCGCTCTTTTACCTTGATATTGTTTTGCTCTATGAGACGCTCACGCCTACAATTCAGGGAAGCAAGCCACAGCCAACGCTCGTGAGTCTATAGAATGGGGGACAAATATCCTAGGGGGCGTAACCCCCGGCCGCGAGGGCGAGCACTTGGGATTACCCGTCTTCCCCACCGTTCGCAAGGTGTGCTTACAATACGAGAAGAAGCAAGGAACGGGAATAGAAATTAACGAACCTGGTTTCCTCTAGGCTGTCGAAATCCTTAAGCCGGACGCGACAGGCATCTACGTAGCCGCACACCAGGCCGCCGGAGCAATCATAGAGGCGATCGAAGCCCAAGTACCGCTCATCGTCGCCGTGGCGGAGCATATTCCGCTCCATGACATGCTCCGAGTAAGCAGTTATTACACGTAGCTCACAAGTACCTGCCAAATATAGTTGTGAAATATAACTAACGTCGAAAGTTTAGATTCACGCCATGTTAAGAACACAGTCCAAAAGTAGACTTGTCGGTGCTAATTCGCCTGGCATCATATCAGCCGTGGGAAAGTGCAGAATCGGGTTCCAGCCGTTGCCCTGCTTCGAGCCGGGGCGAATAGGAATTGTGGCAAGATCAGGGACGTTGAGTTACGAAAGTACGTCTCCTATTCCTTTCATGACCACATCCCGTTTTCTAATGCCTCCTCGCTAGCCGCTGCTTCTACCCTTCGGTCTGGTCTGGGGCAAAGCATGTGTATAGGTGTCGGCGGAGATATCCTCCCGGGTACGAGTCTAAAGGACGGTCTCGAGATTCTCGTCGGAGATGAGGATACGGAGGGTATTGCGCTGATAGGGGAAATTGGAGGAGAGGCAGAGATTGATGCTGCGGATTGGATTAGAGAGTATCGAGCTACTACTAAAAACCCGAAGTGAGTTAATATTTTATATGCATCAGAACTTAAGAGCTAGGACCAGCGTAGTTAACAAGGTGACATAGACCAATCGCCGCTCTTGTCGCCGGTATAAATGCCGTCCCGGGCCGCATTATGGGTCACGCCGGAGCATTCACTCTGCCAGGAGAGCCATCCGCACTAGACAAGATAAAGGCGTTGAAGGCAGCAGGTGTCGCTATAGTTAACCATCCTTCTAGATTTGGGCCTGTGCTAAAATCGATGCTGGACGGTGTCACGCCCACGGGCTCCGGTGCTTCTTCTTCACCCAATATATCTCAGCGAAGAGAAATACACACCGTTGCCCGCCGTCCTATTCCATCCCAACCCACGACACGCCACCCTTCTCGGCATCATCAAACTCGAACCATCTACCTCTCCTCCTCCGCCAACACGGCGTCCCCATCTCCAATGACTCCCCCTCCGCTAGCCCTCAGAAGCTCCTCGCAATAAGCATCGACCGATCCGCCAAAGCCCCCTGCATCATCGCCTCCCCAACATCAACCAGCGACTCTTCCCAGATCGCCAGATTCGACTTCGCGCCCATCCCCACGCCCGCTATACTGCAGCACCTCGGTCTCGACAGCAGCAGCACTTCCATAGGTTCTTCCTTGAAAGCTCTCCTCGAGACCCTAACCGTGCTCTTCATCTCCAAAGAAGCTTTCCTCCTCGAGACACTCATATCCCTCTCCCCCTCCACCGGAAAAATCCAAGTATCCTCCGCGCGCTTCGGCTTCGACGACGCCGCCCGCTCTCGACAACCTGTCATCCACGCCTTCTCGCCCCGCGGCTCCGGGGAGGGGCAGCAGCAGCAGCACCCGGCAGAAGCAGAAGCAGAAGCAGAAGCCGCCAAGCACGGCATCGTGTATATCAAAATCGACGGACCGGAGAATACCATCGGCACGCTGGTCAACGGCGCCGGACTCGCGATGAATACCGTCGACGCGCTAGCCGATGCGGGGGGCCGCGCGGCGAATTTCTTGGATACGGGGGGCAAAGCGACGAGCGAGACGGTGAAGAAGAGCTTCGAAGTGATTCTAACGGATCCGAGGGTTAAGGTCTGCGCCCCTCTCCAATTCCCCCCATCCCGCATCCCCCTTTTCCTAGGTACCTTACCTTACCTAGCCCCCTATACCTATATCGTCCATCCCTTTTGAGTCCGCGTATAGCGAAACTGACCCCGCAAATCGCAGTGCATATTCGTCAACATATTCGGCGGTCTAACCCGCGGGGACATGATAGCCGAGGGTGTTGTCCTGGCTTTTCGAGACCTTCGCATGTCGGTGCCTGTAGTAGTGCGCATCCGCGGAACCAACGAGAAGGAAGGTCAGAAGATTATTGCCGAGAGCGGACTACCGCTCTTCGCCTTTGATAATTTCGACGAAGCTGCCGCGAAGGCTATCGAGCTGGCTAACTAGGGCCTGTAAATAAAGACACATCTGTGTACCTAATATAATATATTCTTGGCTATCTATTGTAGATATTAACTATATCACCATATGTAATCTAACGCTGCTGTATGGATAACCTGGTAAATCTTTCATTTATCATCTTATTTTTACGAATGTCTTCTATTCGAATGAATATAGCCCTTTGTCATCATATTATACCCGTTCTATAGCCCAAAGTCCCCTGAGAATAGATAATCGCCGCCGAGGCGGGGCGGTATGATCGTTATTTTGGGACTCACGTTCTATTGCTGACGATAATAAACCTTCGTCGCGTATGGCAAGTTCTCTTTGCTCCTTGTCAAGCCGTACTTGTTCCAGCTCCCAAACTTTCCAAGCTCTAAGGGCCCAGCCTATATTATTCACCGTTAGCGAATTAAATGCTGAATGAAGAAATACCACGCTACTTTCGAGGCTCAATGGTTTAAAAGAGGGTCTAGCTTGGCGGTGAGACTTACCGAATATAAAGGCGCCAATATAACAAAACGCGGTGAAGAGCTGGACGTGGAGATAGCCCCCTGGGCCAGACCGTCTGAGGCTCACACCGATAACCTCGGCGAACGTCGCCGGAAGGACTAGCACAAGCCAAGTCAACGATAATGCTGTGTAGAAGTTAGTACACCGTAATCGGAAGGAAGTGCACACCGATGGGGTTGATTTGCGTTGAGCAGTTAGGTTAACGTAAGGTATCGGCGGGGATCGTTGACTAACCTGAAGGTATGAGAGCAAGCCCGACAACTTCGGCGCATATAGGGGCAACCGTGGCCCACATCACGCCGGCAACGCTACCGGAAAGGAGAGCAAACACTATGCAGCTAGCTATGCTTTTAGCTCCGAATATCCAGAAGAACATACAAAGAAGACCGCAGAACAGAGTAGATAAGTTAGCGATGTTTAGACGCCCGACCGAGTCGCTTGATAAACCTATTGCAGGTCGTCCCAGCCCTTGAGCCACTATATTGCATACACAGTTAGCAATGCTAGATTAGTCTATAATATCAGCGTATAACTCACAGTTGAATAATGCTCCTACTAGAGAAGCTTGTGAAGCCGTCAAACCTACGGTCTGGCAGTAGTCAACGATGCTGAAAACAAGGATGACGTATCCAAGAATAGAGAGGACCATCCAGGCTTGGAATAGTAGAAATGCCGGTCGCTTGAAAAGCTTCCAGTTGAAAGCCATATGGACTGAACCGATAGCATGGTTGCGGTCGCGGATAAGATAGCTAGCAATAGTGTTCACCACAAAGCAGATGATAGCTATGACACGAAAGGCCCATGGCAAGCCGATATTGGCGATCATAGCATTGGTCGCCAGAGAATAACACAGACCGCCGAAGCCCGACCCCGAGGCGGCGATCGCATTAGCAAAGGATCGGCGTTTCACAAACCATTGAGGGGGAACAGCAGCAGAGGCAACGAAGCATAGGCCCATCCCAAGCCCGAATGATACACCTTGGCTCAGAATCAGGTGCCATAACCGAGAGGCGAATGATGAACTGATGAAGCCAATCCTATGAGGGGTTAGTCCATAGATTTTATCTCCGTGAAAATCGGGCCAACTTACGTCTCAAAAATAGCTCCGAGAAATATAGTTAGTCGTGTCCCGCATCGTTTCCAACCAACCAGAGTGGTGGCTAATGGAGAAACTAATAGAGCTATGCCTTCGTTAGTTAAAATACTGGTAATAAGTATAAAAAATCACTTACCGATTGAGATAGATAGGCCGCCTACAAAAGCATACCCAAGTTGGCTTGCTCCAAACGAACCAGACCTAAGGTAATAAGCGAGGAAGACAGCAAAACTCTGATGGCGGCAGTAAATGGTTAGCAAGTAAACAATACTTTTTTATCTTGACGATGAAGAACGAGCTTACAGAGTTGAGGCCCCAAGTATGAGCGTTGAGTATGAATACGCCGAAAATGACAACCCTAGAGAAAAGACGGCAATTAGTATCGGTAGTTTTCCATGGAGATGTTTAGAATGGCTGAAAAAGACTTACCAACCATAACCACCCTCCTTGAATTCTGCTTGCGGTTGAGGATTCTGTGCTTCAAGGTTCGTATTGACTGAGTCATTACTATCCTGGTTATTATCTGGATCCTTTTCGCGTACCGTCATGGTAATTAGAATATTGTAGCAAGGTATAAATTATAAAACAATAATAAATAGTAAGATTAATATATTTCATCTAACTCCCGATGTTAGTATTAATAATAAATTTGCTTTTATACTTGAGTAAATACCTTAGGTAGGTATTGTCAAAACCGCGATGGAGGTTCATATGGTTCATATGCAGTCGTATTATATCTTTTCGAAAGGTCTACCTTTATGCCCTTCATTATGTAAGAGGCGACCGGAAATAACAAAAATTAGTGATAAGTAACTCCTAGCATAACAACTTTGATATAAGTAGTTAGTCAATTTTTTGCTGAGCCGTACTGGATCTATGGTTACCCAGACCGGTGCTCACCCCAGTCCCGGCTCCCGAGGTATCCGCCCCACGGGGTTTACGGCTAGCCAAGGCAATTTGGTGCCAACCATTGGGCGTCAACGGGCTGTCAACATCTTGTGTGTAACTGGTGCCTCCGTGCCCGGCGAGGTTGCCCGACTTGAGATATCCATAAGCTGCCACATACGATAAGAGGAAACAACGTTGTATTGGACGTAAGAGTCAGTAATCATACATGTATGTCATTCATCGGAGGAAAATCTCCCTAGAACTTTAAGTCTTCACTTACTATCACTTACTATATGGATGTCCGATATCGAACGGGAATCATACTCGGAAATATGCACTTACACGACTTATTCAACACATCTTTGGCCTATGTCTTAAGTTTGATGACGCCAAATCGCAGAGACTGGGCTATAAACCTTAGAAGAACAATTATTCAATCATCTCCGGGTTCGGATGGGCGTATGTTGTAATATCCATGATATCATCTTTGTTAAGACTGGCGTTTGACAATCTCGATCCTAATAACCTTTTGTCTTGCCATACCTACCAAATGAAAAAAAAAAAAAAAAAAAAAAAAAAAAAAAAAAAAAAAAAGCACCAAACAAACATAAGAACAATGTACGATTAGTTATGGGGTTAAAACATCCCGCAAGATCGACACCCGATAAGAGAGAGCCGCAATTGATAGCACGTGGTAAATGACATCTGCATGCATCAAATACCAACAGCAGTAGAAGGGCATTCTTATTGAACCCGGTGTTACATCCGTCGAGTGGATTCACGGATATAATCGAGGCTGCTGTAAGTGGTAGGCTGGGTTCAACGGAAGAAATCGAAACGAACCAGCATAACAACATGTGAGGTTAGTCAGGGCAGTCCGAACCAGATGAATATTTTAAAATGGTGTCGATTGGAATAGGATTGGTTCTTTGAGTCATCTCATACTGCGTGGTACCTGCCTATGCGTCTTAGATAGGTATAGTTAAGTGACAAGGGGTGGTATTGCACGGTGATGAGAGGTGGTTGAGGTGGACCCTGATCGAAGATTCCAGGTAAATTCCAGGCCTTCCCTGCCACTTTAATACTGTAGCATCTAATCCGCGATTGCCTAGTGCACTAGCTGCATAGTAAGAGTAGGAGCAAAATCTGGGTGAATTGGCTGAATAGACTTTTCTAATCCTTGGCAGCTTCCTGCCTTTGGGCAGCGTCGCCAACTGTCGAAGTGGGGAACCTTGCAAGAACAACGGACTCCAACTGCCAGTTGTCTTACTGTCTTACGCTGGAAAGGCTGCCCGGGCTGGCCCAGCTGCCCCGTGGTGCCCCAATTCTAGGTGCCATAGGTGGTGCCTAGGCGGTATCGGTATCGAACCCTAAGCGGCTGCCCCGGCAACGCTCGGACGGTAGTACCAGGAAAACATTGGCCAGCATGAACCGCCCAAATTCTCCCATTCCTAGCTTTTAACCTAGCCAGCCAGCCCGACCGAATAAAGGAACCTGGGTGGGACACTTCATCATGCGTTATGATTTTTTCTGTGAAACATATTTCCCAGCCCATAAATAAATACTCTCTCTCTCTGCCCCTAGCAACATTCGGTAGTTAAGAAGTTGTTCTAGTAAACAGAATTATTCATCAATAAACCGCTATAGAAAAAAGCACCTATTAACTAGTTCACAATATTTGACCTGCAGCCCGCCCCCCTCCAGCCACCCATTGTCAACAAACCACCATCAACTTACTCACGATACAAACAAAAATTACTGCAGCATTATTACAGCATACAGAGTCTGCCTGCGTAGCGATGTTGCGAGGCAGGTCAAAAGAGAGGTCCTCCAGCAGAAAAGTTACACCGCCGTCGCCTACTTACATGAACAATGAACAATTCGGTTCGTAGGCATCTGACAAAAAAAAAAAAAAAACATGTGATAATAGTATAACCCTCGCTAACCCGAATATTTTCTATAGCCGCATATTTGGCAAGTCTCCGAGATAATCGTGTAAGTCGTCCGGGAGGTGCACGGCCCCTTCCTCCTTCGTCAAAGCCACCGCACCGGGATTCTACAGAACGACTCGCCACCGGCCGCCCATCCCCTGCGGCCCCGTCAGTCTTCTCCGAAGCCCCCAGCACTCACCAGAGGCCGCTATCTGATCTGCCAAGGCCGCGCGGTAGTCGCCCTAGTTTCGCCCCGAGCATGGTCTCTCGCTACTCCACTGTGTCTTCCATTGGGAAGGATTATTACCCGGACAACCCTGCCGTTGCGCCTTTAAAACCGGGAGAGTTTGTTCCCAGCGCCACGTACATCGAACGAGGGCAGCGATGGATGGAGAAGGAAGAGGCTGTCTCACTTCGCGAGGCGATGGACGCTATGGACGCTATGGCCATGAAAGATGAAGACAAGGATAAGCAAGGGAATGGGGAGCAGCAGGACGATGATGAAACTCGGATCTATAATGCGGCTCTCGATGAGGCAGCGGAATTAGTCTGGCAGCATCAACATGGAATAAAGCCACCTGAGCCTGGAGCTCCTTACCGATATAAAACCCATTTGCGAAAGGATAGTTACGCTCATGCTCGTGCCGCTAGCGCCGGACGGTATGGTAAAGAGATCAGCCCTACTGGCCTCGCAAGGGACTCTGTTCGATCATTCTCTGGTAGTTCCTCAGGTAGCGACAGGGCGCACTCACCAGTGAGTGGACGAACAAGTATAGATCAGCAGCGCACTTATTCCATTGGATCTACCAAGTCAAAATCGAAGTCATATGGCGGTATGGGTAGTACGGCACGCTCAAGCTCTGGTGGTCGACGTCTCAGCAGCTTAAAGCGCAACATAAGCGGGGAGGTTGAGAAACCCTTCTCAGGCGATCAAATATGGGAAGAACCAGAAACAATTACGCCTGAACGGAGCCCCAAACGAACTCCATCACCAGAAAAGTCGCAACCCCTGGGACTTAAGGCCAGAGGTATCCCTAACAGGGTCCAATTTGCTCCCGCCTCAGTCGAAGACGACCCAGAAGATAATCCATCGTCAGTGCCTACTAAGCCGGTGTCCAGAACCGAGATCCATAAGAATCCCCCATCACAATCTCGCAACCCGGCTTACACTACAAACACTCCAGTAGAGCCAGCACGAAAGCCCCAGGAAGCTCAGACGAAGAATGGCATGGAAATTCGCAGTGATGATATTAGATTGGCAACTAGCATGCGGCTCAAGGACCGCAGCGCAAAGCTCCCCACGCCCTCGGCTGTCAGCGATAGCCCGGGGCGTCCAATCGTAAGCTTTGACAGAAACTGGAAGCCCCCACAGGAAGAGGCGACTGATTCAAAATTAGAAGAGTCCAAGCCCAGCAGCCACCGATCTTTCGGGGTCGTCGGTAAAGAGCGTCCGGACCAGAATCCGCAGCCGCCTGTCCCTACTATCTCAGTTATGCCGGATAGTGAAGTTCCGAAGCCGTCGTCAACGTCGCGGCCACCCGGTACTACGCCGCCCGTCCCGAGTATCCAAATAGACGGGATGGACGATAGTCCACAGGTGCCGACGATCTCGGTTTCGGATGATGGCCCTTCTGTCCCAACTATTGTACTACCTGGAGATGATGATAACAAAAATAACAAAGCGCCTAATATACCTACTATAAATACCCCTGACAGCGGTAGGAGACCTTCTGCTAGACCCTTACCGGACCCCAAAGCACTTAACAACATACAAGAGCGTCGTCGAAGCCATTGGTCTCCGGCACCTGGAGTGACCGGCCGGCGCGCGACAGCGACCTGCCACGAGTGCCGATTTCCTATCGAAGGCCGTTTCGTAGCCTTAGCCGGGGCCTCGGAACGATTCCATCCGCAATGCTTCCGATGCTACTGCTGCGGCACAGCTCTAGAAGCGCTCGAGATCAGCCCGGAGCCGGATAACTTCCGGAACGAGCGTCTGGACCGGATCCGACGAAGGGCGGCGGGGGAGATCCTGGACGAGGAACCGGGCAAGACGATGGCGGAGGACGGGGACGAACGGCTGCGGTTCTACTGCCACCTGGACTGGCACGAGCTGTTCGCGCCGCGGTGCAAGCACTGCAAGACGCCGATTCTGGGGGAGCACGTCGTGGCGCTGGGGGCGCACTGGCACTACGGGCACTTCTTCTGCGCCGAGTGCGGGGACCCGTTCGAGCAGGGGGCGACGCACATCGAGAAGGACGGGTACGCGTGGTGCGTCGGGTGCCAGACGAAGCGGACCGAGCGCCGGGCGCCCAAGTGCCGCGCGTGCCGGCGCGCCGTCATCGGCTCGTACGTGCGCGCTCTCGGCGGCGAGTGGCACGACGAGTGCTTCCGGTGCGCGTCGTGCGGCGGCGGCTTCGACGACGGGCAGATCTTTCCCATGCCCGAGCGCGGAGAGGGCGTCGTGCTGTGCACGAGGTGTCGCGCCGCGGAGCTCAAGATGTGAATGATCACGACAAGACAAGACGACGCAACACGACACGACAAGACTAGATCCCGAATGTATGAAATTTTAAATTTTTTTTCTTTTTTTTTTTTTTTTTTACGAAACGACGAAACGAAACCATGAACAACACCGGGATTGTTGAGAAGGGAGATTATATAATTACTAAGTCAGATAGATATTAAAAAGGAAAACGAAACCGACGAACGGCATATCGAGTTTGGTGGTGGAGTACGTTTGGTAGTTTGTGCTTATCCTTTCCCCTCTCCCCTCTTCTCCACCGTATGGCATCTCTATCGATGTCTTGCAATGAGAGGAGGGAGTTCTGAGTGGAAGATGGAAGATGACCGGCCGGTGGGTGTTATCGTTATTGTTATTGCTTTTTTTTTTCTCTCCCCCGAACCTGGCCTGCGCGTTATACGGCTTTGCGACTTGCACTTTGCGATTTTTGCATTTTTCACCTGCTTACCTTGCAGTAATACTTCATTCATCCCCAAGGCGTGGCGTATGTGCGATTGCGAGTTTGCGAGTTTGACACGGATTGATTTCATTTGACTTGGTCTGGTCTGGTCTGGTCTGGGGAAATTGCTTTGCTGGTGGTGGTTAATAGGGAGGCGTCTTTTTTTTTTTTTTAGCACTGGAGTTAAGTAATAGCAGCAATAGCAGTTCGGAAATACAAAAAGGCTTGCTTGGTTCTTCCTCATTGCATTGCATGACATTACGTATATAGTATCGTGATATGATAGGCGATGACGTAGTTTAATAAATACTAGACTTTTATTTCAGCCTCATCTTCTCGATAGTACTTTTCCTCTAAATCAATCATCCGAGAAGATGGCAACGCTTCTATTGTAATAACCTTGGATATCTCATTGGCTTCCCATAGCACGGTCTCGTCATGATGGGTGATACAGCGGTCTTTATTCTTGCTCTTGCGAACAACGTGCGATCTTCAATTACAAATTTCAGAGATAGGGTTGGAAACAGAAAACCGATTTACTCCAATAGTTAGAACGGCTTGGAGTCTGAACATGTATAGGACAGTGAAACGTAAGCGGGAATGGTAAACAACTCCGCAAACAGCAACATCTAGAGACGAAAGTAGGAAGAACAATCGCAGCTCTAATCCGAGATCAGCTGCCACCTCAATTAATGGAAGAAAAGTACCTCTCGAGGACTCATAAAGCAAGAATCTACATGATAGATGCTCTCCGACTTAGAGAAGGGAGAGGGGGGTTTACCGAGGACACGCAAAGAATTCCTAGGGTCGAGAGATCTCA
The DNA here is from genome assembly GCA_002120325.1 of Daldinia sp. EC12. Classification (NCBI taxonomy): domain Eukaryota; kingdom Fungi; phylum Ascomycota; class Sordariomycetes; order Xylariales; family Hypoxylaceae; genus Daldinia; species Daldinia sp. EC12. The sequence goes on from KZ112928.1 coordinate 110,795, forward strand.
TTCATAGTCGACCCTGTCGTTTCTCCTGTCACCTGACTTAGATCGGGGGATGCGGTGAACCTTTTCGAATCCTCCTGTTCTAAATCCACATTCCATCCATATATTCATGCCAATGACGGGATCGATCCGTTCGTCAAAGGGAGCTTTGGTAATATCAGCGACGGCACGAGCCTCCCACCTGTTCCTGATGGACTTCCAAGGTGTCGCCATCCGCCATTTCCAGCTGCGAAGAAACGTAATGATTAGCTTATTAAAAACGGAAAGATACATAAAGAATAGATCCTTAGGAACATAACGACGGTGTGCTGAAGGCGAGGGGCATCGTTTATAGCAATGCTAAGGAGACCAGAAGAGCTCAGTAGCCAACTTACAGAGTCGGGAGTATCACTCTTTTGAACTCGCTGTCCTTCAAAGAGGAAGCGCACGGAATCCACATTCTTGCCTTGACGTTCGCAGAAAGCCGTCATCAACTTCTCCAACTTAGTGGAGCGCTTGATTTTGAAGAAAACTTCGTTATTGTTATCCGTCACCTTGATATTGAGATGTTCGCTGCCGCCGGCAGGTGCATCCTGTCGCTCCGCAGCAGGGCTTCCGCTATCGTTCTCTCCGGACATCGTGATTGTGCTGGGTAACGTGTGAACGGATTTTTAGAGGATGATTAAGTCTAGTACGCCGTAATTTTTGGAAAATATTGGTTCCCTAGCCTTTTTGTAGTCAGTATAGGACAGTATAATGTTTGCGTGCTGACTCTTAGGGAAAATTGGGGTTTGAAGGATTCGTAGTTTTCACGCACACGGGAAAAGACGTGAGACTTACGGTAGTGTAGACGGGCAGCGTACTAATCGCTCGAAAATGAAATACAGTAGTAAGAAAACCGGGGTGTAGAGGACTTACTGCACTCGAGGCGATTAGTATTGGGATATGTAAAAGTTGTGGAGGGAAAAGGATTGAGAAAAAAACGCAAGTGGCCAAAAGAAGAGAAGTGAAGTTTGAGAAGTATGCGATTGCGGTGGTGAAGTTTGGAATCAACGCGAAGGGCTACGTGAGGCGCCTTCTAGGTGGAAACAAGGACCGTAACCACGCTAGATGCGGGGCACTTGCTTCAACTGTAAGTGCACTAGCAAGGTGTACCTTCTACGACTTCTATTCTCCTTACAGGTGCATGTTTAGGCCTTTTCTGTATGTAAGTAAGTACCTAAACTTATATGAGACCTTTTACCTCCCATTCAGCCTACCTACATGTACGTCTTAAGCTCACGTATTATAGGAGATGCAGCATAGGCATATCCTAGGTATGTTTCCAGGGCGTATATTATAAAGGGTTAGCTGATGTAATATTAAAAAGTCTGAAAAAGGCTGCGAACGACACTGTGAACGGACTGCACACTCAAGGAAAGTTATTCGAAGCATGTAGACCCCCTTTCCATACAGCATCTTACCTAGGTATTACCTACATATATATATTTCGTTACATGTATAGGCAGCCTATCAATGAAAAATTCATGATCCTTAGGCAGTTGTCTCTTTTCGATTCGGAGGTTGAGACCCTGGCTTATCGGAGGTCTAGTCTTTTTATCTCCGATTCGTTGAATCCGATCCCCGTCGCATCGTGAGTGTACATAGTAGTAGTAGAAACGTAGGTCGATTTGATAAGTCAATACCATACCATGTAAGGATTTTAGCCTACACGCTCTGATGCATCCTATACGAGCGCCATATATTAACTATACTACACTCTACCGTCTACTTGGTAATATCCCCTGTAGCTGAGGGTAGTCGGGCAGCCGGCGTCAAGATGTATAATATAATAAAATTCAAATCGGATCTTCCCCCGCGACCATCATCGTTTGAAGCAATTTAATAATTAATTCGTATATGTTGGAAGATAGACCCTAGCAACCCAAAAATAGAGGGCAGAAGTTTACGGGTAAATATTAAAGTTTCCGATACTGTTACTATTTCATTATATCACCACGGCAAGAAGTCTTACGTTAGGGGGGTATTACCCTTGGGAGTGGAGAGTACTTCATTTATTATATATAGTTATTTACTTGTGGTTGTCGATTGTCTCACCCTCTACGCCTTACGATGTTTATACATACCGAAATATGTTATATGTAGTATAATAGCATTAGTTACGTTATGTTAAGTTCATCTTTTCTGAGTTATAGTGAAATTTACTTTGATACTTGAGTGAGGATTAAATTATGCATGTCGTAAAAGAGAATGCCACTATTGCCGTTATACATTCTAGACAAGATTTACAGAGGTATACAAGCCCAAAGCCGAAGTGTAGACTTTATATAATTTAGATGACATATAATCAGGTGCTCAATATATGTGACTTGTTGAAATTCGAATTATCTATAAGGTACATGTTTCTAGGCTTCACTGAGGTCATTACATATGCCTTATAATGGACCCGATGAGGTTAGCTTTGACCTTAATCTACGTCATAATTGATCAGTCAGTGGCATAAATATTCTTGTAAACCAGTTCCAAGTTAAAAATGATCACTACCGAGCGACCTGAGCCGCATTCCTGGGCCCTCTTAGATAAGATCCATGTTACGGGCTATTCGACACCCATTCCAATGACATTAGTATCCTCCATTCATTGTGCAGCACTAAAAAGACAACCCGGCGTATAGCAGTAGAATATGGTTTGTTTCGTTGATGCCACCAGGCCTTCTCTAGTTAACCGTAGCATAGGGATTAAAAGAAGATCTAGAGTCGAACCCTCCTTGCCATCCTCGCGCCGTAAGTACCCCATCCATAGTATACCTCAATGTTACCTGGTGGCATATAGAGTTCAGTCGGTTGGGATTTAACATACATTCAACTAACATTCATGTTTTTAGTGTGCTATCCAAGGTATGTTATGTTATATCTACCTAGGACATTAGAACCGCTACTCGATTCTAATACCGGTATAGATTGCCTTGGAAAAAATGGCTACAACGAAGCAAAATGCTCTCGTTTTATTGATGCCTTATACGAATGTTGCGATGCTTTCTATCGAAAACATGGTGATGGAGCAACAAGTGCTAGCTGCCCGAAAGCAAGCCTTCTACGATTGAAGATGAAGCAGCGTCAAGACGAACAGAGCAAGTGAGGATCATAATTAAGATATAGACACATGCATAAGGTTACAATTAATCTAGAATGATCTCCCATATGGCATTGCACTCATTATTGTTGCGAGAATCAGGCACCTGGCATCTGCATACCGGTACGGAGACGAGTGTGGCATGTTCTACATCTCCTTCTTTGCGTCAACCCGAATAAAAGAGTCAGGCGACATTTACGAAGAGTAGAAATCGTTCTAGGCGATCATTGAGCGCGCGAGAGATCCGCATGGGACCTGGACAAGCATTGAAGGAAATAATGGCTTATCCCGAGACTCTAATATGAATGCCGATGACATTGATGAAGAAAAAGGAAAAAGAGAATAAAAGTTTTTGGCAGAGAAATTCTTTTGTACTCCCCCCCTTGCAGCCACTGGAGGCTAATCGAATGAGGCTAGTGTGTTTGTCGCTATTGGATAATCGCTTCTATCCACTGTCCAATCTACTACAGTAACCTACCGAACCTTATCAATGCTTCTACTACTTCTGACTGGGTAGCTGCTACCGACACGCATAGGATCTTGAGTCGCGTTTATTCTTTTTTAGTGCGTGAGCTTGACAGCTCCATTCCTGACGACACCAAGTATTTGCATTTCTCACTCATTCTTTCAACCCAGTCGAGAAATACACTAAATTATCACTTTACCCCGTCTTTAATAGTTGAGAATCTTGCGACCTCCCTTTGCTTGCAACAACAGATAATTCGGAGGATGCTGGCTTACAACCAGCTCCTCGCCCAAATATACTAACCATCCGCAAATACTCGTCGCCTCCCATCACATCTCCAAGATGCTCACCCGAAGACCCCAGAATACATTTGGCCTCCAATTTGGGCCTTCGCCCTCTCCCGATTCAGATGACCAAAGTACAACACCACTACAATCAATTGAATCTAACGACTGGTTAGAGGCTGACAGTGACATAACAATAGTGTCGCCCATGTTTGATGATGCCGAAAACGAATTCGCACAAGATGCCGAAGAATTTGCCAAAGGCCTGGATTCTCTTTCGATAGTACCGAAGCCCAACGCCGAGAAACGAGCAGATGTATTCAGACTCGTCGATACGTACTACCAGTATGCGACTAATAAGGTTCGCGCTTTGCGCAAATCGCTAGGACAACTCTCTGGGACCGACGGCCGCCATTCATACGAAATTTCCAGCCAGGACTCTATGGACCTTGACGATGGAGATGATTTGGTAAAGTCGCCAGCTTCGGCCGAAATGCTCAAGAACTGGGAACTAGAAGCACAAACATGGGATATGTTACGTCGCCTATTGCCACTTCGATACCCGAATAAGACCTCTCTTAAGCCCGCTCGTCATGATATGTCAAGATTTCAATCGTGTGCGCAACTATGGGACGAGTTCCTCCAGACGGACTCCACTGCTCAAGAACGCAAGGCGATCCTGGAATGCTTGCAGACTAGCGCAGACGAGTCGCGGGTAGATATAGATGAATTAGTCCGTGACTACCAGCAACGAGCGGAAAGAGGTGACATCGTCGCTTATGGATGGCTTCATACGCGATCCGCGCTCAAGATGCAGAAAAATCTGAACGGTTGGTCTGGAGCACTAGATCCTCACGCAAGCGATGTTGTACAAAAACTCCGGAATGGATCGAATCCCATGGTAACTCAACTTGACCCTGATGTGGCAACAAGACAAAACCGGAAGCTTCAACCGCAGGATGAGTATTTTGAGAGGGCTATATGGCTCGGATGCTATGAATTACTGCGAAGGGGGCGAAGCATTGCTGAAATTCGAGATTGGTGTGTTGAAAGGACCGAAGTATGGCGAGCAGTCAGTATGTCGGCTATGCCCTTATCAAAGGATGAAGATGAGAGTCGATTTAGCTGTGACCCTCTCGCGATGCTCCTTTGGCGGCGTACCTGTTTCGCTTTAGCAAGACAAGGGGGTACCGACGACTTCGAACGTGCTGTTTACGGCATCCTTTCTGGCGATATCCCAAGCGTCGAGAAGGTTTGTGAAGATTGGGACGATTTTGTCTACGCACATTACAACGCGTTGCTTCGAACTCAATTCGATGCTTACCTGATGAAGCGATCTCCACCAGACGCAACGGCTACTATTACTCAAACGTTTTCTGCCTTTAACGCTGTTCAGTTTCATGGCGATGCCGCTTCAGTTGGAGAGCGTCTTGTTAAATCATTGGAGACCAATGTCAAGACTTCCACCGAGGCAAAAACACCCATGAAGACCTTACAAGCGGCTATCATTTCGAATAACGTGGAACAGTACACTTACGAGCTTGGTCTCGCACTTGGGAAATCAGCAAATTCAGGTGATACATCGACTTTGATACCGAGCTTCAGTGCCTCTGAAGAAATAGACGATGCCAAATTTGTCCAACTAAGGGATCACAACGGACTACGAATCTTGGTTCACGTATATCTAATCATATCGCGTCTTGAAGAGTTACAGGGTGGTTTACATATAGAGCTTTCTGAACGCCACAGAGTGCAAGAGAACATAGTGTCCGCCTATGTTAGCACTTTACGGCTAACGGGCTTAACGGATATGATGCCGCTATACTGTAGCCAGATGCAGGGGGATCGAGCCTTTTTCACCTTAAGCAGGAACGTTACTGGAGTAACTGAGCAGCACGAACGAGAGATACTATTGAGACTTATGGAGAAGCTTGATATGGACATCGCCGAATTTGTCCAATTCCAGCCTCGTTCTCTACTCCAGGAGCATCCCGAACCTGAGGAACACCCTCCACCGTTTGGCAGGTTTACCGTGTTCTCCAACGATCCGCCTACGCTTAAGTACGGACGCCCACTGAAGCCTGACTTCCTTGGGGAACCCCCAGAGACTCTAGATCCTGTTGATGAGCATCTTATCCAGTCATTGGAATGGTTCCTTCTTGTCGATGGCCTGTGGGATCAGTTTTTCCACTACGGTACTGCTATCTACAAGCGCTTTCTTAGTAAGTAACCTCTTTAACCGTAAGCCAGAGACGGAACTTGCAATATTAATTTGTACATTAGAGCAATTCAACTTCCATGCTGCTCGTGCCTTGTCCGAACGAGTTCGCTGCGGCGAAGTCTTCAAGCGGAAGGCGGGCATTGCCTACTCGGATGATTCAGATGTATCGTGGTTCGACGAGGTTCGAGCAAACGCCGCGGCCGGCTCACTGGATGATAACAGCATCACTCTGGAAGAAATCGCAGTAGCACAGAATTATTTTGAGATGGAATGCTTAATTAGAGCTTTGGATTCCATGGAGACTATCGCTTCTAGCGAACTATTAGCCCAAGAGTGAGTACTGGTCGTGGTAACTGCCTTAACGTGGAGCAATTTGAGGCTAACTTCGGACACAGTCCTGCGGAGAAAGTAGGCAGAGACTTCTGGTCTAACGTCGGGCATGAGGTGAAGAACATCAAGAGTTTCATGCGCCCTATATTGAATAATTGGCTTATGGAAACTGTTGAAGGTAAGTTGCAAATATGACAAGGATGGAATCTTTCTAACTAGAGTGACCAGAAGATGAAGATTTTACGTATCTTCGAGACGCATATCTACCTGAGACGATTATAGGATACGTCAGCGTGTTGCATTTTGCAGGGACGACTCTGACGCGTGACAACCTGCTAGAATGCATGGAGCTTGCTTCGGTCATCGCCAAAAAGGACGCGGATGTTGCAGCGGTGATTATGAAAGCGGGACGAATGAAGGAGCTGGTAGAGGGCTTCGCAAACTGCAGCAAAGCACTGGCTATAAGCAGCAGCGATAAAAAGGGAGCTGGCGGCATTAATAGCAAGAGGATGATGCGAGAACGCGGATGGACGAAGGAATTGTGGTCGGTCTAAAAAACGAAGAAGGGCCGGAACAGATCTACACCGGGTGGACAAGTGCCAATGCTTGTAATACTTCTATACTCACACTTCGGAATGGCTATGGCTTGCTGGCGTTGGTGATTCTTAAGGATGAGAGGATGACTATTAAAAGAGAAGGCGTTCTTTGGGACATATGAGAATGTCCGTAGTCTATGTACAGCACGACCAACCCGAGATTATCCAAATGCCATACGCAATATTTATAATAACTGGGAGAGCGATTGAATTGCCTTCTTAACTAGTTCATCTTTGCAGCTTAGGGTTGAATAATTTATACATTTGATTTAAGAGACACTATGTTTCTAGCAAATGGACGAAGTGAAAAGGGGCACCGGCATAATAATAAGTGTTACTCCAAGTAGACCTAGGTACTTCCTACATGTACCTGTACCAAACCCGATTTAAACGATAAGATAAGCGGACAACGTAATGAACTCGTACCTCAACCCACTTCGTTCAACAGCTTGCAGGTGATAGCTTCACATCTTCATCACCAACTTAGCACCTCGGCCATTTATAAGCTCCAGCTCTTACAATTATTTCGGGGACACTTCAGCATCAATTGCCATTACATTACCATTTCTCATAACTTTCACCAGGACATTAAAGCATAAGACAAAGAGAAAGAAGAAGGTCAACAATGTACAGCCCGACTCCCCCGCCCCCCGTTCCGCCCCCGAAGCCAAGCAGCCACGACGCCAGCCGTCTGGGTACTCCGGCCACCTCCAACTCACCTCGACCGCCGCCAGCGGTTCCGGACGACACGTTTTCGAAGTCGATGGAGGGAAAAGGGAAGCTTCCCTCTGCGATGGATGCGTCGGGGTTGATACCGGCTTCGGCGTCTATGATGGGGGGCGGCGCAGAGAGGGAGAGAGAGATTATACCGGATCCTGGCGAGCAGTGGCTGCCTAAGATACTTGAGGATAAATCGTAAGTTGCTGGTTCATAGATCGATTATATATTGCGTGAAACTCCTATGTATATGCATGTGGCGTGTTCTATAATTATCACATCTACCTACCTATACTTAGTTCTATCTATTCTATATATCTAACACCCACCGCCACCACAGGAAACAAGACCTTGCCGAGATCCTCTCCAACCCGGCTATCCTCAACGCCCTCACGCACGCCCCCTCCACAGCCCACCCATCCCTAACATCCACGCGGGACGCGCTCCTCGCCGCGCTCGACGAAAACGTAACCCTCGCGTCGCACCTCACAGACCTCGAAACGCGACTATCCCACCAGCGCGCGCAGGCGCAAGCCCAGCTCCTCTCTACGCACGCGCTCGAGCGGCAGTGGCGGCAGAAACAAGCGGAGATAGACGCGGCGCTCGCGCCGTTCTCGCCCGCGGCCCTGTACGCTAGGCTCGGCCAGAGTCTCGCCGAGCAGGAGGCCGTGTGTCGCGCGCTCGAGGAGAGTTTTCTCGAAGGAGGAGGAGGTGGAGGGGGTGAAGGGGGAGGGGAAGGGACGGCGTCGGAGAGGGAGACGCTGGATTGGGTGAGGAGGTACCGCGATGCGAAGAAGTTGTTTTACCTCAGACACGAGAGGCGCGAGAGGTGGAATGAGCACCGCGTTGGGGGGTGGCGGTGATTGGGAGAAAAATACCTACCTTGTTCGAATTTCTCAGGGACAGAGCGGATTATTCACATGTTTTGGTATCACGGCGTTGGAAGAAGGGGAAAGAAGCAGCGAAGTCGATATTAGCCCTCGTGCGAGCTTGGTTACTTCGATCTCCGCGCAGGCGACACGGTACAATGCGATACGATACGACTGGCATGATTCTGGGCTCATCCACGCTCGAACGACATGCATGACGACTACTCCTACTATAATATGGACGATATTGGCTTACGCACTTCACCTTCGAATTTGGGATCATCTACTCTTAGCTGTCGTGAATACGCTGCGGTGGGAAGCAATCAGTTTTTACCCTACACTGGTACCCATCCTATCCCACCGCAGTTTAATATATCAGCCTACTCTCCCGTTTGGGGTGTGTACGTATAACGCACGTGCTACCAGGGAGAGAACTGCTATCCGAGTTCTAGAGCCGATCTATTGCGTATGGGGTTTCTGTATAAGCGCGAGATCGTGGACGAACCGTTTATTTGGGCTTTTTGAGGGGAACGGTCCGACTAGTAGTTTTGGGAAGTTCCGCAACTGTCGGCAGGACGAAGCATGTCGGCTAGTGGGAAGGTAGATGTGTGTGGGATCCCCATGTGTTTGGTTCCTATGGGATGATCCAATCCGAGGTACATCTGATAGCCTTGCCAAGAGCTCCACGGGTCTCTAAACATAGCATCTGTTGGAATCGAGGGTCTTCCTGCAATGGGGGGAGAAATGGCAATCTGCGAGTTTCGATGCTACTTGCTTACCGGTCTATGACCTTGAGGCGGTGGGTAACGAGCGTGAGCGTGAGCGTTTCAAGGACGAGTAATCTCAAAGCGGGTCGGGTTGGGGACCAGCCAGGGCGGAACAGGGCGGGCGGACATACCTATCATAGGGCGGAGCTTGGACGAATCAAAGCGGGTATGGGAGCCACATACATTGCGAGCACTTTTGTTTCGAGTGAACCGTTGCGACGATGGTCGAGAGGGGCTCCCCCCTATTCGGACCGACGCACGTTATACGGGTTACAACATGTGACGTGACTATCACATAGACACGTGCAGCAGCAGCAGCAGCAGCAGCAGTAGCAGCAGCAGGCTAGCTTAGAGTTACTGCGTACGTAGGCAGACAGGCAGTGATTATCAATTAAGAATTGGATTGGATTGGATTCTAAGATAACCCTACGTATATACGTGCGTACGTATATATATATATAGGTACCTATATATATAGCATGTGAGGTATATTACACACATGTGATAGATCGAGACCGGACGGACGAAAGGTATGATTATCAACAGTGATATAATCGTAGCTATAATCGTAGCTATAATAAGGGATATTATCGGAGAATAAATGTCTGCCTACATAACCTACGTAACCTATGTGTAGTCCGGCCATTTCGTTGTCGTACGTACGTACGAGTACGAATATCATTGTCCTAGAACCATGTAGGTAACGCACGTATGTATGTAGCTAGGGTAGTTATTTAGCTGATCCTCGCTTTCGCATGCCTGATGTACAATATCCCTACCTGAGTCCTGTGTAAGTACCTAGGTAGTTAAGCTAAGCAAACAACTGCGTTGGCGCGGCGTGGAAACGGGACGTAAGGGCGATCCCTCGTTGACGTTACGCAGGTAGGGCTATACTATACACACATGTCATGTCCACGATATGCCATACAGCAGGCATTCTGAACTATGACTTAACAAATAACTAACTAACTAACATGATTAACCTGGTTTCTTCTCTTACTTGCTCGCCCCTTTTCCCCGACTCTTACGAGCGGAGGTACCGTGTTGGGTTTAGTTTGGTCGATTCTCGAGCATTAGGTCTTTTGCTTTAATACTTACCTAGGTAGGTACCTGTTTGTTATACGAACGTTATATTAATACTCCTTACTATATTCTGCTATACCCTTTCTTCTTCTTCGCAGTGTCGTGCCCCATCACGCCTCAATATAGCAGTTCCGCTTGCTGCTCTAAGGGTCCCGCAGGCTAGACCTCTCTTTCTGTTCTTCACTTAATCCATCTAGTTCTGGTTCCTTGTCTCCACCGTGCCGGGACAAACAGGTAATACGTGTTGGGCTACCCATGGAAAAAAATATAGTGTATTTCTGATCCCTAACCCTAATCCTAATCCTAATCCTATATCCGCGTGGCGTTTTGTTATCCAGACCGATGGGGAAGGGGGGAGTTAGCCTACCTGGCTAACCACCTGGCTAACCCTTACGCCATGTGTCTGAATCATCCCTAACCCTATCCGCTATCCGCTATCCGCTATGACACGCATCCCGCGCCGAAAGCCGAGTGGCTGGGTAAAGGTTCCGGCAGTCTGGCGGTGACAAAACGCACGTGGAACCCCCTTCCTCCAACCCCCGTTCCCGGCACTCCCGACCCTATGGTTCTCCCTGACCTTGTCTTGTGCTTTCGTTTCGTTCCCACTGATACCAAACGTTTCCCCCCCTGCATAGTAATGTACGTAGCCGTTCATGCTTCCCTTGGGAAAAAAAAAAAAAGGAAGGAATTTGGTATCTTTCTTTTCTCATAGGTCGGTATTCCGTTCCCTTTCGTTCCTATTATTCCTAACCCTTTTCCCTCTCCCCCCCTTCCCCCCTTCCACTCGTTCATACACCACACCACACCACACAACTTCACTCACTACCTGAATTTTGATAATATTATTTTCGAACTCGACCCTAGGTTTCTTCCCTCCCCGGTCTCGTCTACGCCGTCAGCCCGCCCTACTATCTCAAGCGAGCTCTTACCATCTATCATATAATGGATTTCTCTCTCTCCCTCTCTCTCTCTCTCTCTCTCTCTCTCTCTCTCTCTAACTAATGTTAAAGCCCCAACTTTCAAAAAGAAGTTTCACATGCCCGCTGCCCCAGAACATTTCAAATCTTTCCATGTTGAGATTATATCTACTCTGATATACCCCCACCCCACCTCTCTCTCTCCCCACCTCTTCTTGTCTCTTGCCTTACTTTAAAAGGCTGAACGGGCTTATGGCCCCCATATCAGGGCTTCGAGGGCTCATAGGTAGCGCGAACAGCTCGTCTTCCGTCTCCTTGGCCTGGGCCTGTGTCTGCGCCTCGTATGACGATGTAGTCACCGCTTGCTTATCCCCGCCGAGGATAGCGTTGAGGGACGCTACGTTACCCGCGTCCGCGCCCGTTCTCAACGCCGGCGCCTCTTTCCTGCCTGGGGGAGGCGGGTCGCGCTTGGGGATATACGGGTCGTGTTGATGATGATGCGAATAGTGACTGCCTACAGAGAGGTGAGTTTTTCTGAAACGCATTTTCTTTATGTTTTACGGATTAAGTAGGCGATACCTCTGGAGCAGGATGAGGTATCTAGAAAAGGGGAAGAATGGGAAAGTTATAAGATACAGATGAATAAGGAGAATTACCTGAATGATTGGCCAAGTCTGACGGCGAAGTCGCCAATTTCAACCCTTTTAACTTCTCGCCTAACCGGCCACCTATTGGGGAGCGCGGACTTTGCGGGGGCGCCTGTGATATAGAACCGTTGTCCTCAACGCTGGGATTAGCATCAGGAACCCGAAGATCATCGAGACCGAAATGGTCGATAATCCAAAGGCGCTCCTGGACAGCCATCTCGAGCCCCACGCTCTCGCTGTTATCTCGGAGTTCCGCGTGGATCTCGTCTTGGAGCTGTCCGGCTCGCAGTCGCGCCCATATCGTGTGCAACACGCCGCGGCGGCCCGCGTCACGGGACCCGATCCCGAGGCCCGGCGCGAATATAGCCGGCATCGCCTTGGCCGTTAGCGCCCGGCCCGAGTCCTTGTGAGAAATAATTACCGCGGGTGGCACCGTAGCATCTGAAGGCAATAAGAAGTAGACGCGTTGCCGGCGCTGTCCCTCCTTGTCGATACCCTCCTCGTCGTCTTCTACTTTCTCGATCACCGGAAACGTTGTCGTTTTACTTTCCCACGTCACCACCCAGCCGTCCTCTCCCGACGGCGTGGGATCCCATTCTACCATTAGAATCTTAGATCCATCGTTTCCGCGGCCGGTCTCGAACTCAAACCGCGCGAAAGCGTTTGGCGAGGCCGGCGATATCGGCGAGTCTATTACGCACGGTTCCGGAGCGGCATGGCCGGGAGTAAAAGATGATGACGTGGTAGCTGGCTCAGGTATCCGGAGGGGAGCTGACCCGGAAGAGGTCGGCTGACTCGGTGTAGGATCCATGGCCATCTGCATAATCGTGTATGTGCGAGCCCGGTAGCCCGCTTTAGGTGAGAACGAGCGTGATGTTACCTCCCGAGGCGTGTAAAGTAAGGTAGAAGAGCCGCCGCTAGGAGCGCATCGAAAGCCAATGGAGATGGCTGAATGGACGGACTCGAGAAGGGGGGAAAGAAAGGAGCGCGCGTCTGGCGCAAGCGTATGGACGATGGGCCAGTATTCCCTGAACACGCGCCGCACACACGCACAAAAACTTAGTTACGCAGCCGCGCAGCGGGGGAAATAATCTGTCAAGTTGTTTCGGGAATATTGTCTAGCGGCGGATGAATCTACTGGGTAATATTAAGCGGCAACGACAAGGCCAGTAAGGTTAATGTAGGCTCCCTTCTTGGCTACTGCCACTACTCCTCATGCAACGTAGACATCGGCAGTTGAAGGAGAGGGTAAAGCAGTTTTCTCAAATTGTAAGCGAAGAACGAAGCGAAAGCTGTGTTTCTATAGCTTAAGATCTCGACACAACGTAGACCTAAGAGAATAAAGGGTATGGGTAAAAGAGAGTTGAAAGTAAGAGTCACCTAGGTGTGTCAAAATTAGAACTTCCGATAGTAAAAAAGTATAGTTAGATGTTCCCTCTGGCTCTCCTGGACGTAACTACTAGGTTACCAGCTTTAGACAATCCAGGTACCTAGTCTCACCGGTGTAGTTTGAATTGAGGCTACTGTACGGTATGCGGGCGTGTAGGAGCTTAGAGGTGAGAAGTAGTTTAGGCGGGGAGAGGAACGAGATAGAAAGAGAGAGATCGAATGGTTCCTTTTCCTCCAAGTGACGACTTTCGTGGCAGAAAAGGGAATGCTCGACGTCTTGGCGGCGATGATGTATGGTACGAGAGAGGAACACGCCGAGTGAGCGAGATTCGCTATACTCACAGCTGCGAAAGGCAGCCATTTTGGAATGGAATCCATGTAGCTCATAAGTACCTATAGTAAGGGGATGTCAGTAACAGCGGGGGGGGGGGGGGGGGGGCGAACGCCATCAGCGAAAGCGACTCAGTGAATAGAGAGAAGAAGAATCGTGCCAATCCACGCATACATGTGGTTTTCTAAAAATAGATAACAAAAACCCAAGCAGCCAACCCGGTGGCTCGGGGCTAGTCGGTGGTTGATCTCGGTTGTGGTACTAAGGAGAAATCGGAAATTGGGGAAGAGCTTTTTAGGTGAGACTCGCGAATTGTGCTAATGGGATTAATACCTAGAGGGCTAGAGGGCATGGGCACGGTCATGGGCATGGGGGTTTGTTTACTATGTAAGCGTGTCTCTCCCCTTGTTCCCCCATGCCCACTATGTCCTTTTGAGAACCAACTTCCTGATCTGTTCGTCAGGTGAAGCTAGGATCCAGAATCCCATCCTTGGAATCCCACCAGCCTGGCTCCTCATCTTTTCTCATAGGGAAACGACCCCAAAGAATTCAAAGAAGCCTTATCTAGAATAGTTCTAGACGCCTATATACGCGCACGCGTCCTCGTGCTTGGAAACGTAGGAATTCGGGGTATATCAAATCCGAATCGGCAAATCGGACGGGCTTCTTGATAGGGCTGATTCTTCAAGTAACCACTTCTTCGCATCACTTGCTTATTGATGGCCTGATCTATACAAAGCGTGATTCACTGAGATTTTATGTAGCTGGGGGGGTACAGTTGCTTTGAAAGACGGAGACGGGCCGCTGTTAGTGGCCGAGAGAGAAATAATAGCAATCTCTTGTTAATCACCATTAAGCCATTAAGGAGAATAGCGAAGCTTGAAACGACTGCCGCTTTTACACACCATGACTTTAGATTTAGAAAATGTTACGAGCTGTAGGCTGGCTATTGCCATGGGTAGTTTTCTCTGTTGTGCGCCCATTATTTCTCTTCAAGATTGGTTCGCATAGTTTCATCTTGAATATCGAGTGCAGGCTCACTACTAGAGTGTTCATCGCTGTGCCTCAGTTGGCGAAACAAGTAAATGAAGAGCATGATAGAGCATACCCACATGAGTAGCAATGCCACACCGAAATGCACGCAATATTGCCCTACGGTAGGTAGTAGGAAGAGACGGTCGGCTCCCTTAAGAATAACCCTAGACTTAGGGCATCGTGACGGAGAAATAAAACCACGATATTGTATAAGTGATGCGATATGTAGAACCGAGCTCGAGGCTCGGGTGAAGTTTCCTACGCGAAGTAGCCGAGAAACTACGGCCATGACAGCCAGAGTAAGGCTAGCTGGTCATAGTCTGTTAACAAACCGCCTCTTTTTTTTTTTCTTCACGAACCTTGTGTGTCCCTCCTACATCTTGGAGTTTAGTGTTGATCGTCTTCGCATTGCGGGTAGAGCTAAAGTTATTAAAACGTGATGGATTACTTGGGGGCTTTAGAAGCATCGGAAGTGGTCCCGATGACGTTTCCCCAGACCATACTTCGTAGTATCCGGTAACTCGCTACGTGCGATCGTCCTAGATTTACCCAAAAATATACGCCTTGCGGGTTATGACACCTCATTTGAAGCACCCACTGGAATGTGTCCTATTTGACCGACCAAGCCATTGTAGCAGATGCGTCATCTCAAGGAAGGTCGAGACGGTGAATGTTTATCGGGTATTGGTTAATTTCAAGAAGCCTCAACAAGTGTGAATGTAGTAAATGTGATGTGAACGCCATAGAATTGATGAACAGACCATCAACAATTTGCGCCACGGAATGAATAAGTCTGGCTTAGATCACGAGTAGCAGCAATGTCTCATTCTTTCGACTTCAATATTTGTTTCATGAAGACCACGTTGCACCCGCGCGGGTATAGTGGCGTTATAATAAGATCCCTACAACTAACACGACTCTCGGTTTTGCTGTTTTGCTGTTTTGCTGCGCGCAGCCAGCTGATTTCTGACCGCGTCTACTTGGCCCTGGGAAATTATCCACAGCGACGTTGTACTCCTAGGTACGTCCGTGAGTCAGGCTAGCTCGAAATCTGTTGGCTTCAATCTTCCTGCGAACGGCCACATATAAGTGTAGTCGCCTCAGCCTCGATTTGACAGACAGCAACCTGAAGCCGTGTATTGTAGAAATGTGTGGAAAGATGTAATTCTTTGACTTTCAATAGAGTTGAAAGTATGAAGATTAAAAAAAGTACTACTAGCCAATGAGGGCGAAATTACGTCGGATGCTGGGAGGGTTAGAAAAGGCCGTAGTAAGGCCGCTCGGTCCACATGGGCGGACGGTCCCTTTTCCTTTTCAACAAGCAAAAAGACGGACCCGGCGGCTCTATCGCGGGGAATTCCCAAGCCCTTGTTTCTGACGGCCCATCCGTCACATCTTGTAGGAAGGTGTCCTTTCTTAACAGCCTTTAGTAGTATAATAAAAGTAAATGACACGATACGATCAACGCGCTTAGCGGATCATGTTACCTTTAAAAAAAATCAGTTTGCCAAGGTCACCGTTTATATAACTTTTTCGTGAAGCATTTTCGAGGTGAAGAAATATTATGTACTCCGGATAAAATACTTGTACTGATGGACACCCACCACGTTAGGGATGTTGTACGTAGGAGTCAATTATGCCGAGACGCAAGTAATAAAGGAATATGTAGGCTTCTACTATGTATATGCATAGTCATTGTATCATGATGCAGGGCCCGTTTCGTTCTCGATTTTCATCAATGAAACTTGACGGCTCAGGATGGTCATGTGCAATGTCTCGCAGAAGTAGAGAGATTGAAAAAGGGGTCTCGATCTCATTGGGGAAAAGGATGGTCTCTCTGTCTAGGTGGCATGTTACACTGCGAGACCGAAATGAGGAAAAGCAACCCCAGAAGTGCCGAATCGAGTGCAGATCTTTCCTAAACGGTAATTTGGATGACTGGTGCTGGTGAATCGCAAATCGTGAATCGTGAATCGTGATGGAAAGACCTCACTCTCCCTGACCACTTGGTAAACTGGCATCGAAACGGCCCTTAAGTTGAAGCAACCAGCGGCGCAAGGTGGAAGCTTCTCATCTATTGTTTGTCCTCGAGTTCTCTGCATCTGGTTCTCGGTCTGTACCTAAAGCAGGGGGTAGGTATTAAGTTTAGATATTTGGGTTGGATCCCGCATATGCCAAGTTTTGTCTTGACCGTGCTCATGATGAATGAGGGAGGCCAAAGTATGGTAACCGAGTTTACAAGCATCTTCGACGACACCGAGCAGAAAAGAATCGGTGCTACTTTCGGCACTGACCATTGACAAGTATTATAATTTCACGAGACTATCAACGGAGGCCCACGAGGCTCCGCGAGGTACAATCGTGGAGCAATCGTGGAGCAACAGGTTATAACCGAGCTGTAAATAGGCTAAATGGGAAAAGCTTGGTTGTGATGCTTTCCCAGCTACTAGCCAACCCCATAAACCCCATAGTCAGATCCGGCCAGACACGCGATAGAGGGGCCTAACGTGGGACCGTACGTTGATGGTGATATGTCTATTGAAAGACGAAAGATAACCATGTAGATAAAGCTAGCAAGGAAAAGAAAACTAGGTGAGATATCACGAAAGCTGAGATTCGATAGAAAGGCCGAGAGAGGGGGAGCTAGCTGGGATCTGATAGAAAGTAGGTATTTTGCGGATGGCCGATATATCTATCAGATATCTACGGCCCGATAGGTAATGATTCCGAAGGAAACCGGTTACTGGTAGTAGGGTCCAAGCTTGTCATATTGAATGCGGTGCCAAGTTCGGGTGCTGAGAGGGGGGGAAGAGAAGAGTGAGAGAAAGATGAATGATACAATACCAAAGCCGTATGAGGAAGGATATCGGCCATACCCGCACCCTTGGAACATGGAACACTCACGGAATCTTGTCTGACTTCATCAGAACTAGGATACGGTAATAGCCTTCTCCGGATTCAGGTACGGTTGAATTGGTATTAGCTGGTATTAGTTGGTATTAAACAATAAAATAAGCTGATGTCGGGGCCGAATATTTAATAATACTCGATACTCGATACTTGATACTGGATGGAGATACTTATTGATTAGTATACTTAGACCCTGAATGACCCTGATAAGTTTAATCGTAAAATGTTTTGCATCCACAAGCAACCTGCGGCCAACGATTCGGACAATTGCGTAGTGATAAGAATATCGGGGTGAGGTGTGGATCGTGGGAATGTGGTTCAAGGCTTGGGAAGAAGAGAGAAAAAAAAAAAAAGAAGAGGGGAAAAATTAAGTGGTTTCTCTCGGTGCAAAAGAGTCAGGGACTAATAGCGGTAATACCTAGATAGGTAGCGTTAAAGGTACCTAGTCAGGCTCAATGTACCTCTTTTTTTTTGCGACGATTCAACCGATAAGGCGCATAGCGACATATCACTCGCTGGCGATAGGTCGGCAGCATCTCCCCAGCACTCCACTATTTGGCCGGCCAAATCGCCGTAAGCAGCAAGAAGACACTCCTCGGGCACCCTATTTTATAGCTCATACCACCATAACACCGAATAGACTTGACGGTTTTTAGTGGATTTTCCCTCCCCCAGTGCCACCCACGCCCCCAGCCAGCACACCCCCATGGGCTTTCTTGCTCAAGTACTGTTCGCTTGTTCTCCACACCCACCTTACAGGTACCCAGTTCAACTTACATGTACCAGGTCTTTTGCACCTTCTTGTCCCTTCTTACACCCAAGTTTTCTTGCGGTGCTTCCACTTGCAGTTCTTTTGGAACCTTGTTACCTTGCTATTGTCCCCATGAAAAAAAAGGTAAGGTTACTAGGTTACTAATGACCCTCGCCTGGATTCTCCCGCTGTTTTTCCTTAGGTCACTCCCCCCCCCAAAATCCACTACCGTACACTCCCCCCGTCCATTCCCGTCCTTTTCCAATCCCCCCCCAAAACCGCAAAAGCTTCTTCTAACTCGTGAACTAGTTCCCACTTGGGCTTCTACCATCTTCAAGTTCTCGGCCTCATTTTTTCCACGTTCTCAAACCCTATCCACTTCCTTTGTTCCAGTGGTAAACTCTATGGGTCATTTCTTTTCCTAGTACTACTACCCATCTTACCCATACGGCGTCTTGCCCTATCTGGTCACTTCTGTCAACGTTGCTCTTCTCTCCGTTGCCTTGTCTCAGTTGTTTCTCTCTGTTCAACACCATTTTCGAGACCATCTCCCGCTTCCCGAACCTTGGCCCATGTACATTGCGCCTCGTCTCTTGGCTTCCTAATACTTACCAACTATACACCAACTTTGCTTTCTCAATCGACGCCTTCTTTTATTTCGTCGCGACATTCACCTTCCTGCCAGCTCGAATCGCGTTCGTGACGATACCGAATTCTCAGGGTCTGCGACAGCTACTTAATCTTCGGTCACCATATCAGTCTTGACGAGGCCCAGCATTCCAATTCTACCCTACGGCCGAGACTTAACCAACCAGAGTCTTATTTGAGCGAGAGAAAGGAGGCGCAGAGCGCTTTGGCTGTCGTATTGTGTCTACATCTGACGTCGCTCGCTTCATCTCATTGCTGTAGTTCTAGTCTGTCCCTTTCTCAGTCTCCTTCGTCCTCGACTCGATCTGCGAACCGTCATCCGTCACTCCGAATCTGTGAACGGATTATCCTGCCTACCTTCTAATTCACCCGGTATATCCAATGTCTCAACATGTTTGATTTGCGTCCGGCCATCTTCAATACTATCGAGTCCGACGCCGTCGCCTTTCCTGTCTGATAAAGGACAAGCGTGCACTACAAGCACTCGCCATCTACCCGTTTCGATATAGGCGCGCCGGCTCAATTGTCTGAAAACCATTCATAATGGACCCTCCACACTTGACCGAATTCGCCTCGCAGCGGTACTTCGAAAAGCTCAAGAAGTTAAGCGAGTCTAGAGAGCAATCTCACGATGCGGTTACTCACACGCAGGATGGCCCTGTTGTGGCCGAATCCTCGACATTTATACTACCCATCAGGAGACCGAAGGCTGATCAGACCTCGCACGATATTCAAAAGGCAGAAAAGCGCCGTGGTAATTTCATCGGCTTCAAGATTTTACCGTCGCGTAACTCTGTCGACCACGATTCCCGCCGACTGTCTACCGATTCTACGAAGAGGAAGAGCGCGCCTTTCGACCAATTATTCCTCGCGCTTCCTAATGAGCTGAAAATTCAGATCATCGCCTCTCTACCTTTATCTGATGTGCTGAACCTCCGACTAGCCTCACGGTCGTGGCACGCGATGATTACAATGAACGAATTCCCGATTGCTCGATACCATCTAGAGCATCACGTTCCCGCTTATGCGAAGCGATTATACCCAGCGCCCGATCCGACCGCGATACGGCTTCACTATCTATGTGGGATATGGCATCGGTTACACGTTGCTGCTAAGCTTTCCTACTTAATATGCGAGAGGGTGACGAAGGAGATATTTCTGAGGACTACCGTAGCTCAACGCATCGAATTCGAGCCGCAATACGAGAGGATGCGCCGACGATTAATACCACTACTCTTTACAGTATTTCATTTCTTTGAAACGTACCGAACATTACATATCGAATACATCCAGGAACATGGACATGGCTTATCAAAGGAGCCTTACACCTTAAATCCTATTGAATTAAAGATCATGAACATGTACGACGACCAAACATTATTACGCGTCCATCAGGTGTTCCCCTTGGTGGTATCTTCTTTCTGTCGACGCCTTCGACCACCGACCTATGTAGGTCGGTTAGAGCGTTCCCTCCGAGGTTATTTGAAGGACCGGCCTCCTGACGAAGTTTATGTGACGGCGATGTGTGTCGGTGGACTCCGGCAGGTGGAGCGATTCTGGGAGATCAAAGGTTACAATTCGAGGAGAGGAGCCGTAGACTCGTGGTATAATTCGGTATTAAGGGAACCCGTGGACGTGGCGGCGAAAACGCGACGGGGGTTCAGGGGTCTTACACGGAAGAAGTCGAGCGCGGGCGAGTCCGAGTTTATAAGGTCCGGAGAACCATACGCGAACGGTCGCGCACGGCAAGGATCGGATGCAGACCGACGGGGCAGTGACGCATCGATAGTTACGTGGGAGAACCTGGTATTTAATACAAGTTTGTCTGAAGGCATGCCAATGGGCGAGTTGTCGCGCGAACAACTCAAGATGCTACTTCCCGATCTGCCGACCCTACAACAAATATGGCTCCCGACGGCGGAGGCGCTCATACTGGACCGAGGGATCGTGGAGCGGCCGCAGGACATCAAGCGTAACGCGCAGGTCATGTTAGAGCTGATCCGGGAGGACGGTGCTGCCGAGGAAGACGAATGGTGGTACGGACGGGCAGCACCGGAGTCGGTCCGACCACCTCTCGAAGCGATCGAGGAGGATCCCATCGAATAATTTTACTTCTTATCTACCTATCTATCTCACGCTCACCTAACTACCTTATTCTTATTTTACCAAAGGGGAAGGGGACGCCGGAGGAGGGATGGGTTGTCGGGTTAGTTGATTGATACCTAGCATAAGCGCTTAGAAGATATCCGCGTTTGGGAAGGGGGGTTCTAGCCGTCGTATAGCCATGTTCATCAGCATTTACAGGGCGTTTATAACAAGGGCGGGAACTTCTATTTTTTGAGTTTCTTTTTTTGGTCTTGCTGCTACTACCACTGCCGCTACTGCTGCTGCATTTTCCTTATTTGTTTGTTACTACTACTACTACTACTACTACTACTACTATACTCCCGGAGATTAGGGACAGGGGGGTACACAATATTTTTCTTTCCTATGGTCTCCTCACCTCATGGACAGGTTAGGGGAGGGGGTGGGAGAAGAAAACGGGAGCTAGGGCAGGAAGGAGAAGGGAGCTTGGGCGAAAATATCTTATAGGATTTTTCGAATTGTCTGAGAACAACAGACTACTACTACTCCTACTACTACTTTGGCTAAGGTACTTGATGCTCTTTCTTGGGGGTCGCACTTATGATACCAAGGAAAGCCTACACATGCCATACCATACTATACCATATCATACCATATCATATCGTACCAAATATCATACCTAACTTGATGTTCCAATTTCTCTTATTTCCTATTATTAATGTTGTTGTTGTTACCTTTTCTTTTTTCTTTTTTTATCTATCGCTACAAGAGCATAAAGCGAAAACGAGGCGTAACTCTCCTATCTCTTATTATAGTCATATGTTTTCGCACGGCATTTATTCCTTTCTATTGTTTTTGTTTGCTTTTTCAAGAGATCATACAAGCGAGCGAGCTTCTTCCAAGCTGTATATAGTAGGATGGAGAGGAATAAAAGGGGGGAGGACGCGTGTAAGATTGAATGGGATGGAATGTTGGTTGATTGGGGGGATGAATCTACGCAGATGTCACAACTGGTCGCACTGCACTGATGAAGAAGCGGAAAAAGATGACGCACACGCGTCTTCTATAAGATGAGAAGCAGAAGGTAGATGAGAAGGAGGAGGAGCAACCAAACAAAGTAGATATACATCCCATATATCAAATCGATGATGTTCTCGGGCCCCCGACTCGTCTCATTCCCTCTCTCACCTACATACCTAAAAGTTTCCGTCCAGCCTCTTAATGCCTTCACCCTCACATCCTTGCTCCCTTCCTTATCCCTCCTTATCCCTTAATAACAACCATCTCTTCATCCCATATCATCATATCATACCATCCGACCTGATCCTCTGTTATATCCGACATCTTCATCGCAAACATCACAAACTCCATACTACCAACAACAAGAACAACAGACAGACAAAACCATGTAAAATCGCAGCAGTAGTAATAAGTAGTAACTAGAACGAACCCCGGCGACACAAATGGTATATTTGGAACAGACACTTCTCTCAAAAGACTTATTCCCCGTAGAAAAAAACAACGCACGGTGACAGAACCCGCTCTTCCGACGCTTTGCTTTCCCGATATGAATGAGGACCACGATGTCCCCGCGAACAAAGTTGGAAAGAAGAAGAAGAGGTAAGGTAATCCGTAACAAAAGGTCTCTGCTACAAATGATATTTAACCCCCCCACACCCCCTTCTCTCTCTTTCGAACCGGGTAAGATCCGCCCAATGTGTACTGGCGCCGGTCAGGAGAAGAAAGGAGGAAGGGGGAGAGGGTTAATTTCACTATGAAGAAACGAAGAAGAATAACAAATAGCTCCCTGATGCCCTTTCCTTTCCTTTCCTTTCCCTTCCCTGTCCATAGTTCCCTTTCCCTAAAGACGTTCCGTCGTAAAAAAATCAAAAACAAAAACTTATGCAGCGGAAATAGAACAACAACCCCGAAAAGGGGGAAAGAGAACAGATCGAAGTGTCATGCTCCCTCAACCCCCCCAAGATCCAAATACAAACGCCACTTTATATTTTTTTTGTCCATTTCCTAGAACGCCACATTCCGTCATATATCATGTGCATATTGAGTTCCTAGCATTTTCTAGGTCTCGATCTCATGTGAGACAAAACTCATGACGGCCACCTATTCTGGGTAGTGCGACCAACATTTGAGGAGGGTAGATAGCTGTTGCTCATACCAGTGGTAGATGAATAGAGCGATGCCGCGCTCGAGCTAGTTGTTCGTTGTTGAGATGGTACACCGCCGCTACCCAACCCGTACGAACCAGTACTAATACCTATGCCACTATGGTTATTACCCGAATCCAAGCTCTGGAGTTCTAGGAAAGTTGAGTCGAAAGACGGCGCAAATGTTGAGGGCATTGCGGGATGCGAAGTGCTATGTGTAGTCGTCGGAGTTTGGCGTGCGCCGAAATGAGGGGAGTGGCTTGCAACGCCATGACTTGTGGCACCTCCCGTACGATAGTTGTTATCGAGTGGCGATGCCGACGGCGTTCGACGTGGCGGATACCCCGTACTGCTGTGGACGAGCGATGGTGACCCCCTATAATTAGTGTCACTCTGCAAGAGCGGTGAATTCGACTGTGCGCCAAACTGAGGAGAATTAGTCATATGCTGTACGAGACCTGTTCCAGGAGATCCTGTAGCCATATGCTGAGGCTGGCGCTGACTCGCAGAGTACGTCGATGCCTGTGTGTTGTAGGACGGGTTAAGAGTCTGCGTTTGATAGTAGTTTTGAGACGATCTACTCTGTTGGTGGGTAGCCAGCGCAGATGGCATTTGAGGGGCCTTGGAAGTCTGCGAAGAAATAGGAGAGGCACTTTGAGTAGTCTGTTGAATCTGCTGACGACTGGCAGCCTGCTGTCTTGCGTTGTCCTGGCGATTTTGGAGAGCTGTAAATCGCTCGTAGTGAGCTTCCAAACCTTCCGCGGGAGTTGGAGAAGTTGTATTGCCCATTGACGCTGTAGTTTGATGCTGCTGCTGTTTCTGAGGGCGATTGGTATTGCTCTGCTGTACTTGGTCATTGCGGTTCTGTAGCGCGGCTATCCGTTCGTAATGAGCTTCGAGACCTTCGGCTTGTGTATGATTCTGCGACGGGGCAGAAATCTGATTGGACTGTCGGCTTTGATCCAAGCTGATTGCCGTAGACGAGACAGAATTCTTATTTCCTATATTATTAGGAGTTGAGCGTTTTGCTCCCTGTGATGAACCCGATTCTTGGGATTTACGCGGCCGTTTTGTAGATGGCGTAGCATTAAGATTGACAGGAGGCTGCTGAATAGACTGGACAACCGAGGGCTGCGACTGGGGAATCGGCGCTAAGGTTGTCTGGGAAAGACTAGATTGCGTTTGCTGGGTAATGGCGTTACTTCCGACAACGCCATCAGAGGTTCCGTCAGTTTGAGGGTTGATAGTACCAGTAGGGGCAGACTGACGCTTCCGCTTTTTCCCAACTATCGAGGACTCCTTAACTTGCGGGGTTAGTATCTGGCTACTAGATACTGCAGGCGGAGGTAATAGCTGAGCCCGCTGGTCTCCCTGAGAAGTATTCCCATCTGGGATAGAGGATGCGGTAGTGCTGCCTGTAAACGAAGGGCCAAGAGCAGCCATTCGAGCCGGATGCTGGCTATTTTGGTGATTCAGCAGCTCGGTCGTTTGCTGGTGCTGAGATGTAGTACCATCTTGACCTACGGACTCGCTGGCAGCCTTAGGGCGATTCTTAGAACCCTTTGGTCGTCCAGCATTTGCCTTTTTCTTTGGTTGCTCACCAAGCATGGGGATTGGTACTGGTACAGGAGTCACTTTTGG
The DNA here is from genome assembly GCA_002120325.1 of Daldinia sp. EC12. Lineage (NCBI taxonomy): Eukaryota > Fungi > Ascomycota > Sordariomycetes > Xylariales > Hypoxylaceae > Daldinia > Daldinia sp. EC12. The sequence continues at coordinate 135,755 of KZ112928.1, forward strand.
CGGGATTGGAAGCGTCGATATATGATCAGCTTGAATAGGCGTGGCATTCGGGTTTGCGGACGCGGACTCAGCTGATTGATTAGCTTGCTGTACACCGGAAGCATCCTTAGGTCGATTTTTGGAACCTTTCGGCCGACCACGCCGTTTAGTGTTAGATCCAGGCCCAAGCGTGGCGTTTGCATCGTTGATAGACTTAAAACCACCCGTTGAACCCATTGCCGGGGTATTGTTAAACTGTCCCCCCTCCTGAAGTTGGGGTGGTGTACTCGGAGCATTCTCCGAAGGCCCCTCAACTTCGACTAGATCGTCATCGCCATTCAACTCCAGAACACTATCCTCTACATCCACCCAGCTGTCATCTTGAGGTTCTTGGGTTCGGTTTATGGTACCCTTAGTACCTTTCTTGATACCCTTGTCGCTCCGAGACTTACTGGCTTTGCTGCCCTTTGGACGCCCCCTAGGTCGTCGCTGATTTATGGACTGGGTGGATGGAAACGATGCTCGCCTTCGAGGCTCCTTGAGATTAGGAAATATCTCAGCGATCCACCCAACGAATAAAGAACCGGAGCCATTTGCTTCTGCGCTCTCAGGAAATTTACCATCTGCAGGAGGTGGTGCCTCTGGTATGCCGCCAAAAAATGCAAGTGCCTTACACAATTGGTCGACTACGGTATGGGGAGGAAGTGTTCTCAGAAGTGTTAGCAATCGAGCTTGTTCGGTTTTTGTTTCGGTAATAGTGAGAGGACGCAATTCGTCGGCTACGGGTACGGGTACGATTTCGGGGACCGGTTCTATGGAAGTAGACTTCTTCGGGGATGTGAATTGTTTCAAGCCAGGCGGCCTGGGATAGTTCGCTCGTCTCTGATGAGATACGTAGGTATCGGTCTGAGCTAGCTTAGCTTGCAGGGCCGTACTCTCACTCGTGCGCTTCGCAGCGGCGTCACGGCCTTCACTTGCGCGATGACTGGCAACATCCATGTGCATTACGCTAAAGTTCCCCTTCATCTGTTCCGTAACATCCTTCAGCTTACTCGGGACTGGATTCCTAACGCGTCCATCTCGAGGATACTGTCTCAGATCTGCATGCAAAGAACCATCATTAGATAATGTAGAAGAAAGAAGGCCATTGGTGCCTCCATTCGTGGTAGGGCCGGCTAAGGATGGAGATGGTACAGTTATGCCGGGGGTAGGAGATTCGGAGAGCGGCTGTCCAGTAGTACCCGAAGGCCTGGCAGCAATGGAAGATGGATTATTTGCCAAATTGGCAGGTTGTTGGCCTGTGACTTTGAGTTAGGTAGAGAGACACGAAACGGGAGGGGAAAAGCAGCGTACTGGATGTGGTAGCCATTTGGTCGAAGCAGTGCCAACCATGACAAGGAAAGAGATACTATCCGAGTCTGTGTCGTCGGCTATGCCGCAAAATTACAACTTATCACTGACAGCTGAGTACGGACCAGTTGGCGGGATTCCATGCTCATCGACTGCAGACCGAGATATACTAACTACCAGCGCGTCATTGCGAGGAGTCGATGCGACACCGCGATCAGCCGGAAGGGGAATAGAAGGAGTCAATGGATCGAATGCGCCGAAAATTTTTATATTGAGACGGCCAGCCGAAGACAAGGGAATTTGCAGTTATATCAATAGTAGTATTAATACCTAAAGTGATAACGGTGATGTCGTGTCGGTGATGATTGTAGGTGTTGGCTACATTAATAAAAGGTGGACAGTTGGGGCGGCGAATACGGTGCAGATTAAGTTTGGATGCTGATGTTCAGCTGCCGGCGAAGGAACAGGGCAAATTAAAGTCAAATGTGGTTGTCGGCGACAGGTGGTTGGGCTTCATAGGACTGGTTGACCGCTAAACGTTGGTGTAAATGCTGGTGTAACAAGGTGATAGGAACGATGCAAGACGCAGGTTCTTACAAAAAAAGAAAGAAAAAAAAACCAAACCCAAGACCAGATGGAGAATGGAGGGGGGATGGGAAAAGATGAGATTGTTTTTAATATAAAAAAAAAATCGGTGTTTTGGTAAAGCGAGCCTGTAATTAGTGGTTCGGACGTTTTGGTTCTCGTGCTCTTTCGTCGGCGGCTATTGGATTTACACGTCGACTCTCCAAGATTTGGGGTTGTACCTAACTTCTTTCTTCAAGACGGGATAAGTAGTCTTGGTGAGTTTAAGACCAAAAGCGGAGTCGCGAAAGCTGCTCTGGTTTTTTTTGGGCTGTCTGGGCTGTCTGGGTTTGTCTAGTATGTAGGGATTCGGCGGATCCATAATCTCTGCGACGGCAGCCGTGACTGCCATGGCAATCAATAAACAGGATCGATAACGGGTGGTTTAGTGGTCTGTGCACAAACGTGTCCCGCAGTAGAAATAACTAATCCCACCAACCCTGCAGCAGCAATAACGTTATCTTATCAACTAACCTAGGTATTTATCTCCCTCTAGCCTGATATCTTTTCTTTATTAATTGGTTCTAAGGACCACTAGACTTGTGTAAGCTGGACGAAATATGGCGTTTGGAGACACATAAATATAACAATTGCAATAGTTTACAAATCTTAATGCAATTGTATATGAGTAGTTGGTCGTTATCTATCTTTATGAATGCCAAATCTAGTACGACTTAGCTAGCATTATAAGTCACATCTTAGTACATTAGGTAACTACCTATGTACTTATTCAAATCTTATTTGAAGCTTGTCAAAGTGTACCTAAATAGTAAAATAGTAAAATATGAAACTGCTTAGAGCATTACTCTTTGAGAATTGTAAGGCTATTATATTCAGCTAATTATAGTGAGTACCTAATCTTGGCCCAACCCTTCTATTCTCTTAGTTAACTAATACATATTTAAGCTCATAAGTCCCTGAACGGTAAGCACAAAATATGCAAATGAATACTTGAAATTATAGGTAGCCTTCACCATGGCTTAGAATGAAGCTGGCTTTTTTCTTTTTTTTTCTTTTTTTTTTTTTTTTTTATTGATGCTTATACCAGACTTTTGTAAGCCACGAGACTGCACTAGTATACTGCTTACAGCAACTGGCTTACAGGCACCTCCTCTTACGCTGAAGTACCCCACTTAAGGCTGAGCTAGAAGAAGCACTGACGTTGAGCTTACAGCGGTTCGGTACAGGTGCATGTATCTTTCACAGGTATGTACAATACGTAAGTACCTATTTGCAGCTTGCTCCAATTGAATTACAAAACAGCCTTACTTCATGTTCCATAGCGCAGCTCCATCTCGACTTCATCTACATACTTTACATATTTCCACGACCCAAACCCTAAACTTCGTGGCTATTTCTTACATGCGAGGAACTCGTACTTACCCACTTATACTCGACGTCACTTCCTATACGGCATATATGTACTACTTCGCTGGTTAGCTCAGCTCCGCATTCTTTTGACACTGAGCAATATACTCCGACTCCACCTTCGAGAAGCTCACCTATCCAGCTACTCGAGACTATAGCTCAAGCTACGTTCATTGACTGATACGCCACTACATAAGCACGGATACGATTATTTAGCTCCCGACCGCCGCCATGGCCCCGACTCCGGCGAAGTACGTGCTCCTGTCGCTACCCCTGAGCACCTTTGACACGAACGACCAGCAAGAAGCTCTCGACTCCGTCAAGGCCACTATCACACCCGACAATGGGTCTGTCTTACCGTTTCCCGTTCCCAACTTCAAGATAGGAACTCTAGATGCCTTGGTACAGCAAGCCGACGACTTAGCAAAGCTCAATACGGCCTGCGAGGGGGTGGTCAGCAAGGTTGGCGACGCCTTGCGCTCCTTGTACGAAGGCAACGAGGACAAGGCTTCTCAACAAAAGATGGTTAACGACAGTGCGTAACACTTGCTTCCTGTGGCTTTCGACATACTGGGATATTAATGTAAGACTTTAGAGCCGACGGATCAGTACCTTCGCACCTTTACTTGGAACAAAGTCCGCTATCGATCTGATAGGCCTGTGGGCGAAATCGTTGATATCTTACAGAAGGTACTTCTCCTTTATACAATCCTTCCAGTCCCAGACAAGAGTTATACTAACGGTGACTTCTTGCGCTTATAGGAATTGGCCACAATCGACAATGATGTCAAGGGCAAATTTAATCAATACAACCAAGTCAAGACGAACCTCGCTGCTCTGCAAAGAAAACAAACGTAATGCGCCCCCAAGTTGTTCTTGGTTCCTAGAACGGATACTGATTGTACTTGCTGGATTTAGGGGCAACCTTGCGACTAAATCTCTCACACCTATCGTCGACCCATCTCTCCTAGTGCAGGACTCTGAATACCTCGAAACGCACCTCGTCGCCGTTCCTTCCAATCTGAAAAAAGAATATCTTAAAAGCTACGAGACCCTGTCGCCTATGGTAGTACCTCGGTCGTCCGTACAGGTTGCGCAAGATGACGAGTTCGTACTCTTCGCCGTCACCACGTTTAAGAAGCACAGCGCCGAGTTCCAGCAGAAGTGTCGAGAGCAGAAATGGACGCCCCGCCAGTACAAATACGTCGAGGGTGGCAAGGAAGAAGAGCAGAAGGAGATAGATCGCGTTACCCGGGAAGAGAAGAAGGTCTGGGGCGAGGCTCTACGGTTAACTCGCACGGGGTGGAGTGAGAGTGTTATGATATGGGCGCACATCATGGCCCTCCGCGTATTCGTGGAGTCGGTGCTGCGCTATGGCCTACCGTTGGACTTCGTGTCGGCTCTTGTATCGGTAAGCGCACAGCCCCGGTACCGCTCCCAATAGTTCGAATCCATATTAACCTAATTGTAACAGACAAACGCGAAATTGGTAAAGAAGGTAAAGACGGCGCTGGACTCGTCATATTCTTACCTGGGTGGAAATGCGTTCGGACGAGACAAGCGAGGGCGCATCACAAAAGACGACGCCGCGTTGACGTCGGAGATGGCTGCGGCCGGGTTGGGACACGCCGGTGAAGGAAACGAGTACACGGCATACGTATATTACGAGTTCGAAGTATAGACAACAAAGCCAGCATGCGAGCAGTTTATTTAATTTATCAGGTTGGCGTTTTTATTCACGGGCGGACTAGTAGCATCTCCCCTCGAATAAGGGGCTTCGGGTTATCACATCGCGCAACAATGGGACTTTATGTGTATATCTCTTGGAAGTGTTTGTTGATGTCTATTACTCAATTTTTACAATTGTCTTGCCCGCGCTTTTCTCAACAGCGAGTTAGCTTCAACGCCGTGAATAGATCGTAGCTCACATTTCCCCTATGTTTTTTTTTTCTTTTTTTCTAGTAGACAAGGCACCCACTTCCCTCACGAAGCGAGGGCGGCGGTTCCAGAATTTCCCGCGGCGTCGGCAGCGGTCGCCGTAGCGGTCTTGGTAGGAATCAGATCCTTCTCCTCGAGCCACTTGACGATCTGGGCGACGCACTCCTCGACGGAGTTCTCGTGGGTGCGGATGGTGATCTCGGGGTTCTCGGGGGCCTCGTAGGGGCTGCTTATGCCCGTGAACTCCTTGATCTCGCCGGCGCGCGCCTTCTTATACAAGCCCTTTGGGTCGCGCTGCTCGGCGACTTCGATGGGGACGTCGACGTAAACTTCGACGAACGGGAGCGGTTCGTCGCCGTCGCTGTTTCCCTTGGCGGCGTGCAGGTCGCGCGCGAGCTGTCTGTCCGCGCGGAAGGGCGAGATGAACGAGGTGATGGCGACCTGGGCGCTGTCGGCGAAGAGCTTCGCGACCTCGCCGATGCGCCGGATGTTCTCCTGGCGGTCGGCGTCGCCGAACCCGAGGTCCTTGTTGAGACCGAAGCGCACGTTGTCCCCGTCCAGCCGGTACGCGGCGACGTTCAGGTGCAGCAGGTGCTGCTCGAGCGCGGTGGCGACGGTCGATTTACCGGACGCGCTGAGGCCTGTGAACCATAGGGTGAAGCCCCGCTGGCCGCGGAGGGCGAAGCGCTCGCGGCGCGAGAGAGAGGGGTGCCAGGTTATGTTGCTAGAGGGCGGTTGGTTTGTTAGTTAGTTCGTCACATGTTCAGATGCCTATCTCTTTTCTTTTCTTCTCTATTTCTTCCGTTTCGGAATTATGTCCTACTACATAGTAAAACAGTATAGGTTCATGTCCCGTTTGTTAAGTCCATTGGTCTGGCTGCGGGATCTTCCAATGGAGGGTATAATAAAAGATGTAAATTGAGAGGATTATAAAACCAACAAATGGCGGGGGAGGGGTAAGAGAAAAAAAAAAAAAAAAAAACTCGTAGGAGTTACAACAAGTAAAAAGAAAAGAAAAAGAGTACTCACGTCGCCATTTCAATCCCTATTTCCAGCAAAAATTCCTAGCAACGAATGCTGAGGTCTTTTCCAGTGAGGTGCAAAAATATAAAAAGTTGATATATAAGACAAAAATAATAATCAAACTCTCATAAATACCTAAGTTCCCCTCGTCTCAGCTTTCACAATCCAAGGTTCCGGGCTTATGCTCTCTATACGCTGTAGCTAAGCTCAACTTACTGACGTTTTGCCTTAGCCGCAGCGGGTATTAGTTTACCGTTTAGGATATCGGTAGTCGGATGACGTGCTTCTATCCGTCTCCGATTCGCGGGCCCTCGCTCAACTGGGCAATTGTCCAATTGTCCAATTATTAGGGGTACTTGGCCAAACAATTCGTCATCTACCTGCGTAACGTGCAAGAGAGGATGCTATACTCACTTAAAAAGATAATTTCGTGTATAATGCCTTGTTATTTTATACGATTTAATATATTCCTTACAATACCCCATGAAGTATTATTGACACAAACATGGACCGAGTACTTGTAGCTATAAGTTATCGAGGCGTGTTCGCTGATAGTGTTTCTATAAGATACCTCTCCGTCAACAGCTTTTCAGCCAACCAATTGCTTTTTCTTATCTTATAGGCTGATAGCAAGATGTCACTAACTTTAGTGTAAAGCTTGTAGTTATACTTGGGAGAACTGATATATAGGGTATAAGACAATTCCTACACAAACAAATGTTCAGATGACCTAGTGGATTCGGCCTTCGACTCCCATAGGATCCAAGTAAATACCTCGAAGAAAAAAATGAATAAATAATACCATCAAGCATTAACCAGCTCTCATTCCAACTCCGCGCCAGGGTGTTAACGTATCGTCTATCCCGATCTAAAAATCTATTCATAGGTATATAAAATTGCCACCATCTACACTTTATGCTGTGGGGTACAAGTTCATCATCATCTGTAAACCGCGTTAGCTAAGTTAGGCTTCTGAACTGAGTTTTCATGGATATATACGAACCGCTGCGTGTTTAGGAGAGACAAACAAAGCCGTTGCCTCCGCGAGAACCACTGGAGTTTCGCCTTCGCCTACTAGAGTCTCGATACGACCCTCGACCCAAGCCTTTCGACCTTCCACCTTGGTCGTCGTGGCTCGGAGCACGACGTACGAATCTGCCGGCGCCGGAGCGCGGTAGTTTATGTTTAAGCTGGCCGTCAGGCCCACCTTGTGCGGTAGCGCGGCAAAACAGCACCGCGCTAGACCCTCGTCGAGCATGGTGGCGAGGAGCCCGCCGTGTACTATGCCCGGGTGGCCGCACAGCTCGTGGCCCAGGTACGATATCGCGACTAGGGACTTGCCGCCCGCCTCGACGAACGTCACCGGCGGTACGACTACCCTGCCGGGTCCCAGAAGCGTGCCGCCCGTCAGGTTATAAGCCCGGTAAGGGGCCGGGATCTTGAGATGCGGTCTCGACTCATAGAATCCCTCCTTATTCCGTAACTTCTTGGTGAGCGGGTGGTTGTTAATGAACTCCTCGACCTCACGCTGGTGGTCCGTTTCCGGCTCGAACATGGTCAAGGTCTCCTCGTCCGTGGGCGGGTTGAGGAGCTCGTTGACGATCGGTGCTGCCGGTGCTGCTGCCATTGCGACGCCGAGAGAAATGAAAACCAGACCGAGTGCTATAACAGTAGCGGCACGACGTAGGAGCGAAGGTGAAGGAGGTTGTAACGACGGGTCTTTATACTTCTCATGTCAGCCTTGGGTTACTAATACAACGTCGACCACACGTCCCTGTTAGGAGAGAAGCCTACCTGCAGTTGGAAGGGTGCTGGCAAAACGATTGGACAAAAGGGGATTCGGACGCAGGATCTGATTTATAGTCGGGTATGCGGTAAATCTCTGGCAGCCACCCCTAACAAGGGCGCCGACTCGCATCCGCGCGGCCAACATGGTTGCGATAGGGGGGAGATCTAAGCCTAAGCACCGAGTGGGGACTCCGGTGCCCGCGGAGTTGACGCTCGTAACCAATGAAATCAGATCCTTATGCTAGAATATTCCTCTTTGACATAGCCGTATTTTTTTTTTTTTTGGAAGAAAAAAAGAGCGGGCTTGTTGTTGAGAAATTTCTACCTAGGTTGTTTCGTTTGCTTGGCTTATTCTGGGCTGGACTCTTCCGCCGATGCAAAATTCCCCAACGAAATCCCATTCACTCCATTTTCGGTCCCAGTTGTCCGTTCCTGCCCGCTAATTCTCGGGGCCACTTTTTGCCTGACAGGGAAAATACCGAGGTAAGTCTGACAGCGTATTAGGTAATCCGGCCTAATGATCTATCTGATAACGAGATAAGTACATCAGAAATACATTCCAGAAGTGCTAGAAGTTCTGAAATGCATTACTTACCTAAGCTCCTAACCTAGAACTTTAGCGTCGGTACGTGATCGGGGCTTAGGATTCTTATTGAATCCCGTACCTAACGAGAGCAATGAGGGGCACCATCTGAGATCTGCAAGGGACATGAAACCCACCGCTATCATAAGGGGCCCTCTTTAAATGGATCTACTATGAGTCTGTTTCAGAGCTTTTCTCTGCGACACTTGGCCTATGACGTCTGTTGGAGAATGACATACATATGGTACATAAGTTACAGAGAAAGTAGTTGCTTTAATGCTCGTATTAGAGGTGCCGGTTAAAGTTAGTTGCCGTTATATCCGCCTCCGTAATCCACAATTCCGGCCGTCTCCGTGTTTAGCGGACCGTCCGACTTTGTCCAATCCAGATGCAAAATTCGATATTTTTAATAAAAATCCCCTTTTCTGCACATTTCCCCATTCTGTTACACAATACGATCAAATACGATCGGTAAACTACGTAAGCGTTCTATCACTTGGTAGCATCAGCCCTTTGCCTCTGACGCAAGACCTGTGACGTTTGTATGCCCATGATTATGGGCTGTCCGGCAATCTAGAAAATCTCATCCACGTAGATTACCCCAGCTTTGTCACACCACATTCGAGTGATCTCCACGATCTGACGCGGAGTATATAAGAATAAGGTCGTCTGAACTAAGCGCTTACCCTAAAGCTTGTCAATCTAGTCGAGATACCCTACTCGTACAAATAAATACACAATTTCTTTTCCTATTACTACCATTACCCATCGATACACTTCTACGTCAATACAACTTCAACGAATCAATCTATCATGGTAAGTGATATATACCTCTCCATACAAGCCTCACACGAAAATATCCGAGCTAATCGTCAAAAGGCCACCGCCGAGACAGTTGACCTAGGACCACCCCATCCGCCTAAAGAGGAATCCCTCAAAGTCTTCAGCGAGATCGAGCACGAGCTGAAAAAGACGCTTCTACACATGAAGCACACATACCTAAGTATGCCCTCGTACTTGCTTGCTCTTTTACTTCTCCCCTAAATCCATAAGCCAAGTAATATCTTAAAATAAATCCCACTAACACCACTCCTAGAGCACGAACCCGAATACTTCGCCCCCGTACAATCCCTCAGCGACTCCGAACTCACGTCCTTCTCCTCCTCGGACCTCGAGTCCGTGCGCGTCGGCACCTCCGCCTACGGCCTACACTTATTCGGCAAGTTGCGTCTCCCCGCTATGCCCGACTCCGGTCCCGCTTACGTCCACTTCCGCGCCTTCGTCGGCGGCGACGGCCACAACGAGCCCGGCGTCGCTACCTTGCACTCCATCCACACCGAGGACCGCGAGGAGCCCGACGGCGGTCATACCTACCGCGCTATTTTTACCAAGGACGATTCGCTTGAGTGGTTTGATACTTGAGCGAAGAAACTGTTTTTTCTTATGTTCTTTTCCAAGTCGTGGATAAGTGGGGTTAATATCATGAAATCGATGAATGAATGAATAAATGAAAAAAAAAACAGTACGAATAATATTTCGTCACTTGTGAAATTTGCAAGATTTCCAAAGTTTGAGTACCAGATTGGGTATCTTGAATTTTGAACGGTCTATGTGTAACTATAGTGAAAATGCTGTTGGTCGTCAGACGCGACTTGAACCACTTCTTTGTCGAGCTATAGCTCATCATCGTCCTGAGCAAGCAGTTCCGCATAATCGTCGGCAGACGCGAACGTAGGCAAGTTTTTGAGCGCCTTCTTCCTCTTCTTGCCGTCCGACTCTGGCTTCTCTTCCTCTTCCTCGGCCACAGGTGCTGGTTGTAGCTCGGATTCACCTTCCTCGTCTTCCTCATCCTCCGAGTCGTCCCAGAACTCGACTCCGCCTTCGTCCTCTGAGCCTTCTCCTTCATCCATCTCCGCCATCTGCTTCTTAAACTCCTCGTCGGACTCATCAACACTCATTAGATCCTCGAAGCCGGACTCGCTGTCTTCGTCACCTTCCACTTCCGGTCGAGATGCTACGAGCGCGTTCCAGATTTCATCTTCCTCCTCATCCTCATCATCCTCACCTTCTCCTTCCTTCTTCTGTGCCTTCAATTTCTTGCGTTCAGCCTGTTCGGACTTGCCTATCCTTGTAAAGTATTCGTGGAAGAAGACATCCTCTACAGCGACATCCTCGCTCTTCTTGTTCCAGAATTCCGCCGAGTTCAAGGAGCTTCCTACCGCCCTAGCCGAAGGTTTGCTAGACAGCAGAATGCTTCCTTGGCCGCTCGCAGCAACAGGTTGCATAATAGATACACCCCTTGCTGTGTCGGTAGCCTTTGCATTGCGATAGACGAATTTGTCCAAGAATGCGATGAGCGTATGGTTAGCCAATTCGGGCTTCTGGGCAACCTTTTGTCCATTGATAAGACACGATGCGTACACGTCCACAGAAGGGTGGTAATGCCGAAGGAAAGGGAGTAGTTCCCACAAACAACTACGATGCGCGTTGCTATATTCGGGGTCTCGCTTCCGCCCATCATATACGCCCTCGACCTTCTTCGATTGGGAATCCAGCCCATCAACGACTGTCTCTATTGGGGCATCTGAAGCCACCCCTGGGGCGACTTCAACTTCATCATTCTCCTCCGGCTCGTTTATAAGCGTTTTTAAATCTGGGAACGTTGTGCAAAGGTCAATTATGAGGTACAGAATACCGCAAACAAAAGAAGGCTGATGCAAGTTCAAGACCTGTAACATCCTCTTGACAAATGCCTTCACACGGCGGACGTCTACGTCCGATTTCAAACTCCTATACAACAAGTTAAGGTATAAGGCTTGCTTAGAAGATGTGATGAGACGCGGGTCTAGCAGCGACTCGTATAGAGTCCGATAGAATCTTTCGGTAGCAAGGTGACGTGTAGCTGAGAGTTGCTGGATAAGCATAAGAGCCTGGATACTCGTGTTGAAGTTGGAAGAGTGTGTAATGCGGAAGAGCGTATCTAGATGGGACTCGAGTCTGGAATAGGTTAGCTTCACCGCGTATAATGGTATGCTTCCGATGATGGGACCTACGTAGATTGCTCAGCTTGTGAAAATGGCACGGCTCGGTTCACTCCGGTAAGAATTGCTGAGACAAGCTTTTCGGCGGCCTCTCGATCGCTCGGCGCAGCCTTACTCTTATCCTCGGTTTTCTTCGCTTGCTTAGGGTGCTTGTGCTTGTGCTTGCGTTTACCCCCCTTGGAGGCTTCGGGGCTTCCATCATGCTGACTGAGTTCACCACTCTTGAGCAAAGCAACAAAAAGACCAAAATATATGTTCAGTAGGGAGTCTGCGATTTGTGGTTCTTTGGTGCTCAGAATGGTTTGGTTCAACGTATTAATGGCATAATACTTGGCGCGGATTTGCTGTCCAGGTCGGAACAAGATATCTTGTTCGATGCTGCGGATGACAACTTGTTTCATCCCAGGGTGGGTGTTTAAGAGTTGTAGGAGTAGATAAGATGCTCTCGAGGCAATCTTACGTTCGCGATCGCCAAGCTTATTCACGAGAAGCCGTAAAAGATTAGATTCTTGCTCAGGCTTATCTCGCAATAACGCGAATGTTAAATCAACAGCCTTAGTTCGAGCATATTCAACTTCATCGTCGCACCAGACTTCAAGATTTTGGATCATCTTGAAATAGGCTTCCTTTAGCCAGTCCTCGAAAATCCATGATATAAGGTGTTCCTTGGTAATTTTTCCTGGCAGCTTCTGGCCAGCAGACCATGTCTTCACGTTATATTTTTGAAGTGTTCCCACGAGACCCAATTGCGAAGAGAAAAGACGCAGTTTTCGGTCCGATGGTAAAATCATTCCGGGACCGAATAAGTCCACCAGAGCAGCAAGAGCAGAGAGGGCTTGTCCACGACTCCTTTTCGCAGAAAGCCCTATCAGGTTCTCGAGGGCTTTGACGTTATGTATCGGAGACTCTTGGATGGCCAAAGTCAAGGCGGATACCTTATCAGACATCGTACCTGAAGACATGATGGTAGACATGAACTTGTGAGATGACGATTTAGACAAGGTCTTATTATATTCAGCACTGTCCTCCTCCAAAACAGATTTGGCGTATGCCTTTAACTCGGCTATTGCTGGTGCGTAGGCCGCTACATCGTCAGAGGACGGAGTCGGTAGAGATTTTAAACTAACAGCATGCCAGTCAGGACGAAGCTCAAAAATCTTAGATGCCGGTCAGTTCAGCTCGTACGACGGCTCTTACACTTATAAAGATTCTTACTAACCGTCTTTCTTTTCGGATCTTGTGGAGGCTTTTCTTCGGCCTCAGGCTCGCTCTCACTCTCGCCCTCACTGGGTCCGTCTTCATCTTCGTTTTCGTCTTCGTCAACACCATCGGCTTCTTCGGCATCGAACTCCGGTCTCACGTCGTCGAAACCAAGACCAGCAGCAAATTTAGCTAACTCGGCTCGCAGATCCTTGTCTGCGTTCTTCTTGCTCTTCGCATTTTCGGGTTCCTCATCCTCGGAATTTACACCATCTATTAATTTCAAATCCTCCTCATCGCCTCCAAGAGCTTTGATTTCATCAAGAAGTGTATTAGAGTTAGGTTTCTCAGAAGAATTGGTAGGTTTTTGAGTCTTCTTCGAGTTGCGATTAGCCTTGTTATCATTAGGTTTCGATATAGTCTTCCTCTTATTAGGCGGCGATTGGATTAGATCCGCTGTCTGGTCCCGTTTCCGCTTGCCCTGGTCCTTTTTTCCCGGGGCTTTCTTAGACTCGGCCAGCTTGCTATCGATTTTGGCCGTCAATTTCGACAGCGCTGCATCGTCGAAAGTCGCCATTCTAGATGGGATATACGAAAGCTTCGAGTTGCGCGGATCGTATTAGTGGGTCTATGAATGGAGCGTATATCCGCGTTGTTAGAATTGTCTACGTCCCGTATTCACGAGCCTCTAGATTATAGCGAGGCGTTATCCGGTTGCGACGAGTAAAAGGAAAATTCAAAAACTAGAAGGGAAAAAAAAAAGTTGGGAGGGGCGAGGCGGATGGTCCCATTCTACCAATTAGCCAATGGATAAGTCCCGATTTTAAGCTATCATGCAAGGCTGAGGACCCCTGGAGCTTCGCGGCCCACTTAAAGCTCTTATCTAACCCAGGTACCTAAGTACCTAATCTTTTAGAGTAAAATCGCATGTTTAAGCTCACAAACACTCAAGGTACAATTATACTTGATGAGAATAACCTTCTGGAATATTTCCATACTTCACAAATTGTTATCTAGAGATCTTGATATACCCAGGTCAAGGTTAACGGCCAATTGTATATACAGTTCTAGTTTGTGGAGCAATCAAACATGCTACAACCAAGATGATGTTCCTATCACGTACCCCAATGAGAAAGTATGCATTTACACTCCAACGCTTGAGGGTTTATGCTATACGGCCTTCGAGTACCTCAGCATCGCCGAATGACCTCCCGGTTTGAATCATTACTCCCATTTGTATGTTATAGCAAGAAAATTAATGGTTTGTTAGCCTGAAGCCAGTATACAGGACAGTTTCACTCGCTTGTCCAAATTCTGGATACCTACGGGAGGTATAACTGCTACCGAAAATGAAGGTACGCAGTTCCTGCTTTAACATTGCTCAAATTGTAACCATCCTGATATATATCCAGACGCTCATAGCAAGTTAATTCGGGCTGGATACCTTCGTCAAGTAAGTCACTACATAAGTTGCCTTTCATATTCATTTTAGTCTAACATGTCATTGCCAAGTCTCATGCTGGGATTTTCCATATGCTCCCATTAGGCCAAAAATTACAGGAAAAATTAGAAAGATTGATAGATAAATATATGTCCCAGATTGGTGAGAACTATACAACCCTTTTCCACAATTTTATTCTTACCATGCTTATATATATGTTAAGGTGCATCTAAGGTGGCCCTATCATCCATCTCATCCCAAGCACTATGGCAACAAACCAATCGACTAGAAGGCTACGGCCCAGAGGTGAGCTAGAGAAACTACACCTTCAATCCAGTGTTCGGTATATTTATAGTGCTTCCTAGTTATTTCGATTTGCCGATAGGAAAGAGGTTCCCTATCTACTGGCACCAACTCACGAGGAAGAGATAACAACACTGGTCTCAAAGACGATCAAGTCATACAAGAACCTCCCATTGAGGCTCTATCAAATTGGTAAGTTATTCTATAAATATCTAACTAGATTTTTGTCTTACTTTTTCTAGGTCGCAAGTATCGCGACGAAATCCGGCCTCGACATGGAGTACTACGGTCAAGAGAGTTTCTGATGAAGGACCTTTACACTTTTGACTATTCCGTTCAGTCAGCACTTTCAACTTATGAGCAAGTGCGTGCTGCTTATTCTCGCCTCTTTGACGAGTTAAAGCTTCCATATCTAGTCGCGGAAGCCAGCTCTGGGGACATCGGAGGCGACCTGAGCCACGAATACCACCTTCCAACTTCGATTGGAGAGGACAACGTGATTAATTGCGATAGTTGCGACTACGTCGCTAATGAGGAGCTCGCTGCCACACGGCTTAACCCATCAGAAGACACTCCTCCGGCCGAATCTGGAGATGTGCTTACTGCCGGAGTTTGGCGCGGTGTCTCTAAAGATAGGTCGACTCTTATCAACGTTTGGTACCCTGCTTCCTATTCGGACGACGACATCAACACCTACGCCATTAAATCTGTTCTGCCCGAATTAGATTCAAGTCTTATCGACTCAACGCCATTTTGGTCTTCTACATCTTCTGAAACTAGACAAGCTCTACGGTTGGTGAATATTGTCGATTACCGGCTTGGTTCTCCTTTTACAATCGCGCTTGAAACCAATCCAGACCCAAAGTTTCTACTACCCGAAGGAGCCGACCTCGATCTTTCTATTATCACGAGCGACTACATAACCACATCGACGAATGGAGATCCCCTCAATCTTCTTCGCATTCGTGATGGCGATGACTGTCCTCGATGTGAGTCTGGAAAGCTCAAGGTCCGAAAAGCAATCGAGCTCGGACATACATTCCATCTTGGAACGCGATACTCGGAGCCTCTCGAAGCTCATGTCCAAGTACCTAAAAACTTGATAGAAGGTGATGGCTCGACCGCTAAGTCTGGAAGCATGACAACCGTGCCCATGCAGATGGGCTGTCACGGTATAGGGGTTTCCCGCATCATCGGTGCTGTCGCGGATCACCTAGCCGATAGCAAGGGTTTGAATTGGCCGCGTGCCATCGCACCCTTCGAGGTAGTTGTCATCCCGGGTCGGGGTTTAGACAATGACAGCGTAATCGTCTCCGAGTACCTAGCCAATTCTCAAGCCTCTCGGCCTTTGGATTTGTTGCTCGACGATCGTTCGGAGTCGTTGCCGTGGAAGATGCGGGACGCCGATCTGATCGGATACCCGGTTGTAGTGATCCTTGGGAAGGGATGGAGTACGGATAGGCTCTGCGAAGTTCAATGCAGGAGATTATCTAGCGTATCTCACGTCGTGCTCGAGGATCTCCCCATGTATATCAACCAGCTCCTCACTCAGCTCTGATTCTAGAGATAAAATAAAAAAAAAGGTGCAAAATACATATTCTACTAACTCGTAAAAATATCCCTAACATACGTGCTCTAAGATTGTCGAAAGGGCTTAGTTATACACTTTACATTGTTGCTTACTGCCATTACATAGATCTAACCCTAATACATGACAGTCCTATATATAGGTACGTTTGACATGTACGAAGAAAGTCATGTACCCTAGCTAGTAGCTTATGTCTAATACCGTTTAAATAACCTTTCGAGATAATACCTGTACTATAATGAGCTAGGAGTCCATAACTACCTAACCTACCTACCTAGGTATGACAAGACCAACTTGACATATGCTGAGGAGCAAGTGTCTTGTATGTTGCGGGAAACAAACAGATAATTATTTTGATTTTCTAAAACGACTATTTCCATGCAAAACAGCCGCACGTTCTACGATAGGTTTTCCATCCAACCAAATATTTATTCCGTATGGGGCTACATTCAATTCATTTTACGAAATACGATCCATGGAATATTGCGCCCAAAGTTTCCGGAACTGACAACAAGTAACTGAAAAGCAACAGCCAGATAATAAGGAACAGGCAAGGAACTGATGATGCCCCTCAATACTTCATGGTTTTGTAGTCGCGCAAAAGGAAAATTTAATTTACTGCATGAGATATTATATATCTATTTGAAAAAGTCGAAGGATTATTAGGATGTGCATATATGTCGTGTAATAAAGATGTCGAAGGCTATAAGAAAATGAGATGGATGGGATGGGCAATGAACAGGAGGTGAGAGCTCCTCGGAGTATACCCAAGACCTAAGTAATGGGCAATAGATGGTCGGAGAGGCCAGGATGCTCAATATAATAGACTAAGAACGTGCTGATCGGAGGAAGGTAAGAAATAAATTATGTAAATCACAACTATAAGTTAAGAGACTGTTGGGGGGTAAATTGATGTTGTTTTTCTAAGAATCTAAAAGTGGGCCTGACACCCAGAAATTACTCTCATAGCCCATAGGCTTACGTAACCCACCACACACGGCTATATTCCCTCGTTAGGGATAACCCTAGACCCAGCGAAACACAATAAAACGAAGCCATCGTAATCCTCCCTGTCGTCTCTAGTAACCTCCTTTCCCATATCCTCTGTAAACACTCGAAAAGGGCTCTCAAAGCCAATCGTAAAATCTCATCATCATTCAATCGCAATTATCATCAGAAACACTCAAACTCTTATCATCATCATCAATCCTCAACATACATACGAACAACGTTTCCCAGAGGTAGCAGCCATGGTCAAACCTTCTTCCACTCGCCTGCTACTCATCTAACACTCCGCCCAAACCTGGCGTTACTTCATGCACCCGCTATCAGTCGTCAGTCAAGTGTGATGGCCAGACACGGCTTCCGACAGGCCCATCTATAATTTAGGATAACAAAATCAATCTCGTTTATTCGCAAAAACAATCGTAATCTATCAACAACAAAATCGAAAAAGGTTAGAAACTGTCGACAAAGTCGAAAAATTGTAAAAGGGTGACACAAGGTCAAAAACGGGGCGAAAAACAATAAGTAGGTAGGTTATTTCGATAAACTTAGGTAAGTCACGATAGTACGTTCTTATAAAAGTCAAAAAAGCTATAGGTATAACCTCATATTTTCATCAAAAAATCATCAAAAAACGTCAAATTTCATCGTAAAAAAAACTGGAATCAATCGTACTAAATCATATTTACTCGTATCTGCTGCGATAGGCCAAAACAGCATCAGGAAACCTCAAATAATGCAGCTCTCACCATTTGTTAGGGGGTAAATTGATGTTGTTTTTCTAAAAATCTAAAAGTGGGCCTGACACCCAGAAATTACTCTCATAGCCCATAGGCTTACGTAACCCACCACAAGACCATAGAATTAGCCTATATTGAAGGAGCGCGATCATGTTCTGATGATTAAGATCATGATCTAAAGGCCTCTGATTAAGAAGAATTTACAGGGATAGACTTATCTAAGTCTTAAAGTCTTAGATGACTGAGAAATACGTAATATGGTCAATGGGAGGGTATTAGATACCTGACACCAGCTTAGCCATCTCGGTGTAGTTGTAAAGGTTGTATTCAATGAGGCAACCGCAACTTCTAAACGCGAAATACTTTTTAAAAAAGCTGCGCTCAATGTGCTTCCTAACAGACTCGAACGCTCTTGCTTTTATTTTATCGATAGGGAGTTAACGCCCCATTACAAACAAAGCTAACTTAGCGCAAACTTAAAATGTTGCACAACCTCCAAGTCCTTGTGCAACCTTGAGTCATCGAAAGAAAAAATGACTCACAAAAATAAAAATAAAAAATAAAAAAATTTTGAAGCTCACTTTGATTAAGCGTGTCATCCTTAGTGCAGGGGCCATGCTAATCTCTAGAATTCAGTTAGAACTTTTGTCCGGAATTTCGGCATAGCTACCGCAGGGTTACTAGGGGAAAACTAACTCTCATTTAGAAGATGTCAGCACAAGTCGGCTCAAAGTTTTAATGGTGGGGGGAATTTTAATAGTAGGGGATGGTGGGGAATAGTGGGGTGGGGTACATACTGTATCGTTTCAAATTGACCAAATGCCCGGAGGCAAGAGCGAACTCTATTCTTTCCCTATATAAATCTAAAACTAGTTCCCGAGATCCACTTCCCATGCATATTACGGTAATACAACACCGCACGCTTAGATTAATTATGTAACACATTAACAAGTCATTCAAAAATTGCAGTCACAAAGGGCACTCACTTACTTTAAAAACCTGAAATACCTGGCACGGGATAGTCTGTTCAACATTGAAAATAACCCGCGGTAATACTTGGCTAATGTCTATCACTACCAATGCACTGGTTCTTCGGGATGTATACTAGTAGTTGTGAAAATTTAACTAGTTTTAAATAAAGTTGTTAAGGTAAGGAAGGAACTGTAGTTGCATGAGAGAAAAAAGTCCCTCAGGTAAGATGTTGGTAAAATGTTGGTAGTAGGGCTCCTTGGCCACAACCCTCACCGGCTAATATTTAAGGTCAGTGAGATTCACCACTATCCTTTTAAGGCGCATGTCCTAAAACAGATACTATTAGGTCTTTATGCTACCTTGTGTCTTTTAGCCTGTGTTAGGTATGTACCCTTTCGCTTTTACTACCTTAGTACTTCTTCTTTTTCTCTCTATATGGTGGTTGGTCGCCGGGCTATAAAATCAAGCTGCACTATAATGCTTTACAAAATACATATAAATAAATATACCTATATATTTGCTGTTATAGTACGACATTAATATAGTTATACCTAACCTAATAGCTGGGATGGTCCAAGTTATATCTGTAACTCCAGGATTGTGATCACATAGGTTAGGTACGTACCCAAATCAACTAGCTCTTGCTGGTTGATTAGAATCTATACCAAATGAATACGGTCCCTTCTGGGAAGCAACTGCCTTGGGTTTTCATGAAACAGTAGCAATTCTCTAGATTCATAATCATGGACAATGCTTAGTATTGTAATTCATGTAATTCATCATCATTAGGTAGATACCTAGGTACGGAACAAATGTTTTCTCTCCGCCCCCTTATACAAATCCTAGGAGAAAAGCACGAAGCATCAAGACACATATTCATCTCAGAAATACCCATGACAAGAAGACGAAGCATAAAACTACCTGATGAAGCACATGTCTCTCGTGTCGACATATCCGACCAAATCCAGTACATAACAAGAGCACCAGCTCAAAAATCATCTCCAGACTTGCTCCAACCCGATCTACATCTGATAGATTCCGCTTCCAAAGACAGTAGTAGGCCCGGATGCATTGAAATCAGTTGTCTGGTCCTTTTCAACCCAAGTTCTCTGCTTCGCATTACCGTACATCGTAGAGATAAAACCAGCCAGCTTATCGTCCTGCGGCGGCTGCAGCTTCCGCTGCTGTGCTTCTTCTTCGGCCCGCTCGGCATCCGTGGCCGTGGGCTTCTGGTAGTAACGCTGCCAGGCGTAGGTCTCGCCCAGCCTTTTCGCCACGTCGTTGGCTTCGTTGAGGCTGACGAGACGACGCTTGCCGTCGAGCTTGGCGAGGTGCTCCTCGAGAGTTCGCCACGTGTTTTCCTTGCGGTTCTTGCCGCGCGTGTCTTGCGCGGCGGTTCTGCGGTTCAGGTCATAGCCCCGCGGGTTTCGAATGCTCCTCTTCATTTGGTTCACGATGGTCTCGTGTTCCTGGGTGGGCTCGAGAGACTCCTGAGACCCTACCTTAGAGTTGATGAAGAGGTCATACGCGATTTCGCCTGGCGTCCGGCCGACGGCGTTCTCGCGATACGCCAAGTTAGGGTCGTATTCGAGGAGCACCTTGGTATGTGCTGCCAGATGACGAAGTACCGCCGTGTGGAGGATCGTGTCTCCTGCGCCGTTGAGGATGCCGAGTTCTGCACCGCCGGAAAACTCCAAGAGCAGGCGTAGAACCTCGATGTTCTGGAGGTCTTCGTCGTTGAGCAGCATGGGACTGGACCCATAGTTGTTCACTCGATAAACCGATAGGATGTTCGCGGTCTTGAGCCAGTAGTGAAGTGGCGTGTCGCCGCCGCTGGCGAGGTTATTCCGCTGTTGGAACATGTGCGCTCTAAGATCCGGATCGAGAAGGTTCAGGATACCCCGGAGACGATCGAGCTTATCCTTACCTGGTCCGGACCCTAGGTGCGTCAGAAGAGCGTGGACGATATTGCTTAGGTCTTTGTCCTTCACCGACTGGTCGGCTCCGGCGTCGATCAGCGTCTTTGCGAAGTCGACCCTACCGAGGAGGCATGCGATATATAGAGGAGTCCATCCTTCTTCCGTCTTGGCCTCAAGTGACGATGGGCACACCTTTACTAGATATTGGATAAGTTTGTTTGTCTTTTCCGTATACTTGCCCATCACGGCGCAGTGTATGACGAGGTCATCTGTAAAGTGTTAGCGAAAAGGTTTGCACAAGATGAAAGTCGATACTCACTCTGAGTCCCGAGCCACTTTGCGATAGCCCTGTCGAATGCGCCCGGGGTCTCGTTCAAGTGCTTGAGGCGTGGATCCTCCTTGGCGATTTTGGATTTACCATACTCCAAGTAGAGCCGCATCGGTGCGTCACTGACGAACCATTCCACGGATTCTAGGGAGCCCCGCTGAGCAGCGGTGAGTAGCGGTGGAACTTTGCTTCCCGTTACCCTGATTACGAGGTTGCGGCCGGCCGTAGCCCAATCCGTTCTCTTCCTCCCATAGACGCTCAAACCTTCGTAGTAACGAGGCTTCTCTTCTGGTTTCGTACCGGTCTTCTTCACTAACTCGTCGATCGGCATCCCCGCTCCAACTCTCTTGATGGCGGTCGCAAGCATCTCCGTCCGGCCGAGGCCTAGAGCCTGCTCGAATAGGTCCTGGGGAAGCTTGTAGAATCGGCTCGAGTCGCCTTCGCCGGCGGGTTCTTTGCTGACAAAATAGATATTCAGGTCGAGCAAATAGTTGAAGGCCTTTATGTCGTTATCGCTTATGGCGGCAGCGAGGGGCGCTCGCGCCTGTGTGCTCCCCACGAGCTTGCCGTCGCGATATATACGTGATGGCGCCACCCAGTTAAGCAATGTGCTCGCGAGGGTCTCGCTCTTCACTTGCATAGAGACTTGTCCGACGTTTTCGATGGTGAACTTGTCGTCGATGATCTTTTCATATATTCCAGGTTCGTCGTCGTCGCTGTCGGACATCGCCGAGTCTTCGTCTTCGTCTTTGTGCATGGTGAATAGCGTCGTATTCTCCTCTTTCGGTGCCCATTGAGCCTGGGCAATCTCTAGAACCGCCTTCGCAACCTCGTAGTGTCCGCGTATGAACGCGAGCGAAAACGGATTATTCTGCTTCGCGTCGCACACTGCAATCTTGAGAGGCGGTTCCTTTTTCTCTGCGTCCCATGAGGCCAGGGTAAGAGACTTGATCGTAGGAAGGTCGCCAGCCCAGGCTGCCTCCATACTGCGACGGGTTAGTAATAAAATATAAATAGGAAAAGAAGGGGTTGTGCTCACAGTTTAATATAGGCGGCATTTCTTTCGTCTGTGATATCCCGGGCATGATGGAAGATGAATTTGAAGTTGTATGCCGATGGTTCCTTGGTCGGAGCCGTATACCCCACGTATTTCGTAGGTTCCGGGGCGTTAGGGTACTGCTCCTTGAAAGTTTTCGCACCCTTGGCCTCGAGGACCTTCTCTACGCTTTCGAGTTGCGAGATGACATCGTCGAGAACTTCAAGCTGATCCTTTAAGCCCTTTAGGTTGGAATTCCTTTCCTTCTCTTCTTCGAAGCGCTTTAGCTGCCACTTATGACTCTCTAGAGTCAAGCTAATATCCAGGGAGACGACCGAGTGCTGGTAAGTCCCCGGGGTAAATTTCGCCAGGAACTCCTCCATTCCAAAAGGTTCGTCTGGGCGCTTCTGATAATAGTCCCTCTCTGCGTTGTAGAAGCCTGGCACCTCTCCGGACTGAGGTGTTTGTGTCCATTCGACCAGCCGTTCTCTATATTCGCGAGACTGTGCAAGTATATCACGCACGAGATCTAATGCGGATTGGCCCTTGCTAGAGGTGTAGCCCTGGGTCTTAGCGACGTTGTGGCTCACTTTGGTGATAGTGTTTGGATCAGCTCCTTTCTCCAGTAACTCGAGAGCATTTGCGGGATGCCGAGATCTGATCGCTACGATCAGAGGCTGCTCGGTGTGTTCAAGAAATGTCTGAAGATTCCTCTCATATGTCTATTAGTTTTTAGTTAGTACGCATTCATGTGTGCTAGAAAGGGAGAGGCAAATCGCGCTCGGTAGGAAATCGTGCCGGTTCTTCCAAACGAAATATCTAGAGAAACAAGCTTTGGATATACTTACACTTAGTTGGTCACCATAAGAGATTTTGGCACTCTTTAACCAATCTTCAAAGTCGATAGTAACCTTTGCTCCCATTTCGAGGAGTTGAAGCACGATATCTCGCCTATCGACACCCAAAGCCGAAATTAGCGGGCTAGTCGTACTACCGGTATACCGAGTTCCGTGTACGGCGACGTGGTTGATAGCATTTTGAAGACCGATCTTGTCCTTCTCTAATAGAGTCCCCAATAATTCCGGCCTGCCGCTTCGCACGTATCGTTGGAATGCGGTCACCCCGCTCATCTCGGCCTGCGCAGACGTGGTGCCCAGGCTCAATAAGGTCTCTACCATGAGTATGGCCTTATCGGTCGGGAGAGTCAAAGCTAGGGTCAATGTCAAGATGGCAACGTTGGGGTTCGAATACGACCCGTCGCCAAGTTTGATAGGCAAGAGCACGTCGGCGCCGAATTCTTGACACAGGAGCTTGACGGCTTCGCAGTGACCTCCGAGGATGGCGAGATGCAAAGGGCTGCATTTTGAGTCCCAAGCAATGGCGTCGATCTTGTAGAAATCCGGCTCGCTCTGGTCGTCTTCGAGGACTACAGCTGTTTCTTGGTCGTCGGCCTTTTTGTCTTTGTCGACCTTGACAAACGACCCGGTGGTTACGGTCCGCACACCATCACCATCTTCGGATTCTTCGTCACTTACCAACTCCCCATCAGAGTCTTCATCGGACTTGTGGTCGGACTTCTTGTCGGCTTCGTCTGAGGGGGTGTCTTTGTCTGCCGCGTTACGAGCCTTGCGACGCCTGTCGAGCTTATCTTCTTCCTCTTCCTCGTTAGCATTGCTCTTCTCCAGGAGAGTCCTCAAGATCTCAATATCGCCTCGTGCTGCGGCTAGGTGGAGCGCGGTCCGCCCATCCGCTAGTCGAGGGATGAGACGAGCCCCGTGATCAACAAGACACTTCACAACCTGAGGAGTCGAGCTGATGACAGCAAGGTGCAGAGGAGTTCGGCCGGTGTAATCCCTCTTGTTGGGGTCGGCACCTTCTTGCGAGAGCCAATCTTCCACGTGCTCGAGGTCGCCATCGATAATGGCCTGGCAGAGTCGAGCGGTGTTGCCGACATATGCCATCTCGGTCCAGTCATCCTCAGTTAGTGGATTGAATGAACCAATTTGCTACAGATGCGTCAGTGTTGTAAGCGTGAGGCTGTTAATAGGCCTCGCTTACCTGTCTACCTGGGTCGTCAATGCGAAAGGTCACTCTGCCAGAGACATAAATCTCGCTCTCCTTTTCTGCTATTTCAATTTCTTCAGGAGTTTTGGGCGTCGGGCAGCTACCGCAACAGTCGTCGATTACCTTGGAATCGTCAGAGGTGTGTCGAAACGTTAAAAAAGAATTTACTTACATCTTGGACTCTTCCAAAGAAAGCAGGGTGTCTATGAAGATAGACTTCCCTTTCTTTAGGTTGGTTCCATTCGGCGTTTAAGACTAGCTTGAGTTAGGCATATGAAATATTATAACAAAGTAAATGTAACAAGAAAAAAACATAAATAGGACTGCGTAAATCGGCTTAATATGTGGGCAGAAGATTTTACTTACGCAAGTCCTTAGTATAGCAGAGCTTCTCGATTTTCTTGGCGTGGAACTTCTCGCCGTAGGGGATGGAAAAAGTATGGTAGTTAGCAACTTCGTCCTCAGCAACCCAATCTGCCACTTCGTCCTCGTAAGAATCTTTGATATTTCCTCGAAGGCGGCGCTGGTAACGGTAAGGTATTTCCGGCCGACCCCTTTCCTGTCTGCGTTTCTTCATATATTCGTCTCTGGCGTTCGTAGTTGGCAGGCGTTCCAGGACGAGTAGGCGGGCAAGCCCGAGCACTCTCTGAAAGCTGCGTTCAAAGATGGTAGGGTCAACCCGAGATCGGTCAAGTTCCGACCAGTAGACCTCAAAGTTCCGGTGACTGTACTTGGAAAGACGATTCTCGTAGGAAGGACTCCTTCGGCTAAGATCGATGGGATTTATCTGGGTGATATACGAAGCCAGAGCCCGTGGGGTACAGTAGACCTGTTGTCCGTCGTAAGCAGCACAGGAACAGTCGATGTCAAATCCAGTAAGAATCTCCGAGATGGTCTTGTATACTCGAAGAACGATCTAAAGACTGTTAACAACGAATAGAGGTTCTACGTCGAATCAAAACGTACCTGGATGTGGCGAGTAGGATATTGACTGCCTGATAGTCGGAGTTAGGCGGTGGCCATAAGTTATACAGGGGACGAGCTACTCACAAATAGTGATGGCATTCTTGGTTCGCACAACCGTCACTTCGGAGAGAATTGCGTCCCGAACACGGGTTTCGATATCCTTGATCTTCTCGATGGCCTGCTGTTCATCGAGTCCGTATAAGAACAAGTCAACGTCAGAAGCCGGGCAGAACTTCTCATGATAATACTCTCGAAGAGCTCTTTTGGAACCGTTGTACCTATCGGGGACGGGTATCAAACAGTTAACCACGGACGAACCGGCAGCAACGACGTTGCTCCAGTCCATCTCGGCGAGCGACGACTCAGAGAAGATGCCGAAGTTGCGACGGAACTCCTTGAGAGAAGTAACGACGGCGGGCGAGCCGTTTGGTCGTCGCTTGTCATCCGGGAGGGGCATGATATACTTCTCTTTCTCCTCGGGCGATTCGGCCTCGAGGTTACGAGCACGAGTCTTGATGTTTGGCGTATCTTCGGTGAAAAGGGGTAGAGCATTGAGATAGGGGTTATCCAAAGCTGGATTGGTGCGCTCCTGAGCGTATACCTCACGTAATCTGGCTTCATACTTGCGAAAGGGCTCCATTATATCCTTAATCGGAGTCTCGGGGTGGTTGACAACATAGTTCACCAGCCCGTCGTGGGTGATGGGTAACTTAGGGAGGTCTAGGGCTGCCATTGTTCTCAACTGAGCTCAGCTCAGAACCAAAGAACTCAAGGTAATTCCAAAAAACTAACAAGTAAAATGTGGTTGAATGAGGTGATAAGAGAAACCACAGAGAAGTAAGGTATATGAAGTTGGGCTGATCAAAGGAAAACTACATTTGATTTCAGACGGAAACAGTAGATGTTTTTATATTAGTGGTCTA
The DNA here is from genome assembly GCA_002120325.1 of Daldinia sp. EC12. NCBI lineage: Eukaryota > Fungi > Ascomycota > Sordariomycetes > Xylariales > Hypoxylaceae > Daldinia > Daldinia sp. EC12. The sequence goes on from KZ112928.1 coordinate 161,934, forward strand.
TGTATAAAAGGTACGGATTTCAATAGAGGTGGACTTAATATAAGAATTAGGCAGACTCGCCGGATTTTGAAGCTAGTTACAATGTACATTCTCTCGTATTGTTACCGCTTTAGGCAAGGATGGATGGAATGACGTTAAGCCGGCAGAATTGGCAATGGGACGACTTACACCATCGTGGGGTAACGAGACGCGCCATTGAGAGACGAAAGAAAAATCTAGCGCGATTGAAGCCTAAAAAACAAGGGGGTTTGAATCCCCTAGGAGTTCGGAATTGTGGGGTTATAATGGGACCATAGCTATCAAGCACCTGGACTTTGTCGCGAAGTCTTGTGACCAGACGGTAACTTGGCATTCCTCTCTAAGGCAACACACCCCCTGGTTCGCCTTCCCTAAATCCCCCCTATTCAAATTTTACTCCAACATCACATAATCATGAAAATCAACAGGTATCAACTATAGTCGATACCTTCCATGGTTCTAAAACCATTGACCGCCTATGCTGCCTGTTTACAACGAAGCACTTACCCCTAAGGGTTATATTAGCTGGGTACCTAGCCTACGTTACAGATCAATGTTGATTGAGGATGCAGTAAGCAACATGCAACTCACCTTCTAGTTCGAAGATGCACTTGTTTTGTATTGGTAGACTGTACGTTGTGTCACGAAAACGCTTAACCGATTGGCAGATAGATCCCGTCTTCCAATGGCCACCTTCGAGGCATGTCGTCATGCCTGTTTAACGGTCCCCGGAACCGACGGGCAGTAGAATATTGAAGGCAGATAGTTCACATAAACCAGACTCTATATTCGTGGATAGGGGCTTTCGTTCCAGTCACTGAATGACCTACACCTATGACTAGAATTAAAATAATAATGTCATTACGGCTAAGTCTTGAGTTGGAAAACTCCTGAGAATGAGATTCTACGCTTATACGTGCCTCCTTCTTGCCCAATGGGTTAGATATTCGCGCCCAGCCAAGCGGTATGTGTCCTCTTCTACATACGTTCCACCCTGCGTCTCCGTCTGCAGAACCAGGTTAAAGCCGTCCGCATATTCGTCGTACCGCGGCCAGTGAGGTAGCCCCGGGCCATTCGGATCACCCGTATGCGCGAATCGTATCCACTGGCTACTCACTTGGTCGCTCAGCCTGTGGTATTCTGGCCACGGGCCCAGCATGACTGGGTTGGCAAAGACGAAGGGCACCTCGCTGAAGTGCTCCACGCCCTTATAGGCGGGTGCCAGACCCCCTCCCCCGTTGGAAGAGTTGCCGATCACGGTAGTATTAGGTGGTGCGCTCACCCAAGGCCGGGTGTTGAATCGATACGCGTATGTCGGCGAGAAAGGGGCGTAATTCTGCACGTCGAAGCGCCGTGGGCCGTGGTAGAAGACGTCCCCTACGATGGCCGCAACCCGCTTGTACTGCCATCCGTTGTCCGCGAAGCGTTCTGACCCCGTGTCTACGGGTACGCCCTGCGTTGGATCGTCCGGATACAGTTCAAGGATGTGATCGACGGTCGAAGCTGGGAAGTTGAAACCCGTGCGATGGAGCATGTAGCTCCGCAGATCCTCGTCGGTATTTATGCCAAAGGGGGCGTTGTCAGTGCCGTCGTCTGATACTGTCCCGTAGATATGCGGCACATGCGCAAACCGACCGGTACTCAAAAGCTCCGATGGGTAGTTGGGAAGCACATCGCCGTCTGTTGATGCCCGAGATTAGCTGTGCCTAAACCAATATCATTGCTCTACTTACCCACGGTTGGATAGAAACCCGGGCCGGGGACGTTTGACGAGTTTAGGAGCGGATAGAGGGCCTCGTAGTCGATGGTCCGCAGACACTCGAGCGTATCTGGAACGGAGTCACAGTTGGCCTGTTTTACGATATTGTCATAAATAGGCTGGTACCAGTCTGACCCGTTACACCACGCCGTCGTTGCACTTCCGCTCTCTTGAATGGAACGGTGGAAAAGGCCGTCTGATCGTCCGCCGTAGCTTAATAAAAGTTGGCCCTATTCGGTTTTACAAGCGTTAACTACTTTACTTCCAGCTCCTTGACGCTATGATGCTCATTCCGAACATACCACGGCAAATGACCCGGCGGATTGGCCCCAAATTGTTACTGATGAAGCATCCCCTCCAAAAGCTTCGATATTCTCTTGTATCCAGGCTAGTGCTTTGCGCATATCCCGCAGCGCTAGGTTAGTGTTCCCAGATCCCTGTGTCCATGATCAGCTCCTCATGGATCTCAAGTAGAGTAGACGACTACGCCTGACCTGGATTTCAACGGAGTATAGGTTACCCCAACCGCCTTTTCTATAGTTGATGCTAGCTCCAATAACGGGCGAGCCGATCTCGACCGACTTCTGCACAAGGTACGTGAGGTTATACGCGGACTGCCCGCTACCGCCGTATTGATAAGCACCTCCGTGGATCCACAGCATCACCGGGAGAAGCGGGGCGCTACCGTTACCATGGCCGTTACTGCTGCTGCTGCTGCTACGGACCTCAGCCGGCCGCACGATATTGATGCTAAGGCAATTCTCACTCATCCCATGGAGTTCTTCAGCCGATAAGTGATAGTCCGGGCAAGCATTACCATAAGCCTTAGCAGTCCGCGTCCCACCCCATGTCTCGTTCAAGGACTGCGGAACGCGGAACCGGTTCGGTCCACCGGTATCTTGGGCGTACGGTACACCGAGAAAAACGTCCTGCTCAAACCCAGGAAGATATAAGCCCTCATAACTACCATTCCTCACTGTCACCACGGGATTGGCTCTCGTGAGCCCTGCGGCTGTACTGCCGAACGCAGATGCTAGCAGGCCTAATACAATTCCCGAAATTGCCATTATGAAGGTAATTGTGCCTGTAGCTCCGAGCACTGAGCGGTCCAGAGTGGACGGAGAAATTATTAAATACGTCGTGGATGTAATGACTCTTGGACGACCACTCGGGATGCTTTTGGGCCAGTTTAAAAATTCTAAGTTCTTAGCAATCCAAAGACTTCGCAAGCCCAAAATCTCTTACCGATGGTGGGGTTGACGATTTAGTCCATAGGCGTGTGAGTCTTCTTTCACTACGAAAGCATATACTGCAATGATAGAAATGAGTTTTGTATCGCTTACTGCATTTTTAAGAACTTCATTGTCCGCGTAGGCGCAATGGATTTTTTCAGGAAGGTCGTATTCCTAGGGATGTCGAAATACGATCGAGAAGAGCACGCTAGACATGCAGGAAAGACGGTCTTCGTTTTTCGCAAATCAGCTGAAAGCCAGCAATCGAGACCCAAACACCCCGCGCTGATCGCCTTTCCGGTATATTAGATCTAGCTTATACTGGCAAATACCGAGAAATAACAAGAAGAAAAAACAAGCTAGAGACCTTGGGTAATAAGGAGAGAATTCATGCGCCGGCTATAATTGAATTACGAGTAATAAGTCTTTGGAGATATATGCAGTCCCAAGCTATTCCCCTAAATATACTTATTTGATGCAAGAGCGTTATATACACTACGACTTGTATATGCTTGAATCATCCAAGCGATTTTGATCTAATATTTCGGTTTGGATGGGATAGTCGCCATGAATTTTCTCACATCCCCTTGGATACCAAGCAGCTTGAAGATCCATTGCAGAATAATAGCGAAGGATTGCGGTTCACCCATGTGTTTGACTCCCGGGACAAATCTAAAGGGGGAGCGAAAATTAGAAGACTTCCCTAAAGCGCGAGGGATGGGTAAAGGAGACGTATATAGGTGGGTATGTCGGCCTAGGGAACTTACCGCGCTTCTTTCGGCCCGCCGTGTTGTAGACACAAGTAATAATCGTCGATCGGGAAGATCTCGTCCTCGGTCCCGTTTACTAGAAGCAAGCGCGTACACGGCTTGTCCAGTATGCCGGTGGCTAGCAGGGAGAACTTGTCCCGCGCCTCTTTCTTGAATTTGGCAAAGTTCTGGCCTACGTATCCGAATTTATGGCTGAGCGTATGAGCTAGACTATGAAGATATAGTATTAGTTAAGAATTCTCCTCCTGGATTATTACCTGTTGGGTAGCGAGAGGATAGGGGTTAAGGAAGAAAGAAGTCTTACTCGAAGGGATACTCCAAATCGTCAACCGCATCCAGCCACTCCGGATCAAACATATGGTGGGCGCCGCCTCCAAGCGCCACCACCCCTTTCAACTTATCGGCATGAGTGTGCGCTACACGTATCGAGTAGTATCCTCCGGTGCTGAAGCCCCAGTTGACAATCCGGCTCTGATCGATATCATCCTGCTGCGCGACCCAGTCGAACAAGCTACTCCACACTCGGTCGGGGCTAGTAGGATCAGCCGGCGCCCCGGGATTATCGCCGGTGCCGGGGATTTCAACTACGAGCGTAGCACAGCCGAGTTCGGCCCAGCCGTTCTTCCAGACCGCTAGCTCCGTCCGGTAGCCGTCGAGACCGGTAAAAATGATGATCAAGGGACAGGTCTGCGACGTGGATAAACCCGCCGGACGGTGGTAGTAAGCAGGGAGCACGGGTCCGTCGCCGTTAGCCGCGTGGATGTGAGGGATCTGGACCTCCACCATAGGATGCCGCGATAATTCCAATCCCTTGATAGCGGCTTCTTTGCCTTTCGTCCACGCGTACCGCTGCTTCTCGGAGCGCGGCGCCGGAAACCGCGCGATGCGGTAGAGTGCCGAACCCCGTCTAAGAATCCACCGATCAGCTTACCAGAAACTCATATTCCAGCATAGTTACCTATAGTATTGTTATCAACGCACAAATACAACTCCGAAGCCTTAGCCAAGTCCCCTTCATTTTTAGCAGCTTCTGCGCGAGCTACGAGCTCCTCTGCCTTGGGAAAGAAGCACTGCGCGTATTCGTCCCAATCATACGGCCTCTTAAGCCCTTTCGCGATAATGTCGTCGACGACGGGCTGGAAGTCCTGAATGGCCCCAAACATGAATGGGTATACCCCCATCTCGCACTAACCTAGTTGATTAGCCGCTTGCATACCTAACCCAATATATGTACCGTCTAGGACTATGACTTAGAGCCGGGTGTGTGGCTGGATGGCGTACAGGTTGCTTCCACTTTGTCTCCCATAGCGCCTTAAAGCTCTCGTGGTGTGGCGCCGTCTGCGTGAGCTTCTCTTGGATGAAGAACCTATTTCCTGGGGCAGCCATTGCCGGTGAGAACTCTAATTGTTTCTACTTAATGTATAATACTAGTTATTCCTGGATAGAAAGGTATAGTATATATAGTATAGTATAATATAAGCAAGCCTAAGACTATGATGGATATATCTTGCAAGCTAATAGATTGTCTTATAAACTGCCAAGGGATCGAAAAAGCCAAGAATTAGATACCTTTATATACTTACCTACCTACCTACCTAGTATATATTGTTGCTTTCAAATCTGACTTGACGGAAAGGGGTGAGGAGCCGGACGGGTCGGGTGTGGGGATTCCCGCGTCTTCGCGCTTCCGATTTTCGTAAGCAAATAAATGGCCCATTCCACGTCGTGCCGCCCTAGCATACGATGAATTCACGTAAGACACGTTGGTTGTCTCGGTCCCGAATTATCTTTTACCCACTTACAAAAAAAAAACACCCCTTGTAGATCCTAAGCGATCATATTATAGGGTATAAGTCATGGCTGATAGGCTCTCACGACCCCTCCGGGAAAACACATTACAAGGCGCGAGAAATTCTTAGGCCTGAAATCGAAATACGAATAACTTACCACCGCTTGGTGTGCTAGAAAATGTACAGCTTCGGATTTGTCCAAGTTGAGTCGCCAAAATACCGGTCGGATGAATACCTAAGACACAGCTACTTGTATTGTTCGAAATTTCGGAATGGAATTGGCTACGTTACTTGCACCTAATGCTCAATACAAGTTTTTCTTCGTAGTTTCTTTTCCCCCCTTCATTTCCGCTAAATCTCCTGCTCCTTATGTAGGTACTCTTAGTATTTATTACCTTGACTTCACCTTTAACCATACATAACGCGTTCTGAAACGCTATGGGAATATATTATGTACGAGTGTATATTTCCGTCTTCTATCAATACGGATCTCCCAATACTTACCTAGAGGTAGTTAGAAATGATCACTGGTAAAGCCTCCTATTATATATCTTTCATACCTGCTTTCGGATGCTAGATGAACGTCACCGTTCCTCATTCTGAGCGTAGATGAAATTCGCCGCTACGTATTTGTTAGCATTAACTAGTATCAACGGGTGATAATGAAGCAGCGCTGCCAAAACTACCCACCAACAGGCTCAAGTCCGTTCTCCCCCGCCCAATCCCTCACGCCGTGCCTCGCTTTGCCCGTGCCCCAATGCTTCCTGTCCTCCGGCTTGGTCAGGTGAAGCGGGTCCGTGGTACCGTTCGCGGGGGCGAATAACAGAAACACGTATCGGTGCTTTCCAGTCTTAGGAGGCGGACCAGGGGGCTTGTACGGTATAATGTCTTTCAAGCTGGATAGCCGGAGAGCAGTAGTCTCGGATGATGAGACACCCACCCCCGTGGCGATGAAGTGGCAGAACTCGGACCATTCCGGGTTATCGCGGGACGGAGCATCCGGATCGGTGATTGTGATTGTGTACGTCACGCCGGAACGCTTCTCGTCGGATAACGATGAGGAGTGGCTCTGGCGTACTGCGATGGTGGGTTCGTCCTGGACATCGTCCACCTTCACAGTATTGCCTAGCTCTGTGCGTTCTCCTGATGGCCATTCCGCATCAAGAAGAAACGAGGGAAGAAATTCGTCGATAACTACAACCGGTTAGTTACCCATGTTAGGTATATAGACGAAGATTTACCTGTTGGAAAGATCTCGGCCTTTTTCAACCTGTTGTTGATACTATTAGCTACGCTTTACTCTACCCACTTCCGGCAGGAATCGGAGCTTATATCATGCTCGTATGCACGTACTCATGCTGAACCTTGGATACATCTGAACCTAGCTTTTGCGATTCCGAGGGAGCAATTATAATCTGCTCGGCGGGCTGATGTTGACCGGCCACGACGAGAGCTTCCAGAGCAAAAAGGGATATCCACGTAGTTAAATAGACCATCATGCTATATATCTCAATATTGATTCTTAGTTTACGGTCGGTGTGTTTAATTAGTCCCAAGTTTTGGACATAGTCTTAACAATCAGATGAATTTAGAAGTGGTCTTCCTCCCCGCATTACATTGTCGTGATGTCACTCAACATACACATGTAGGTATGAATCGACGATCCTTGTAATTGCTGCTACCACCCCTATTTATATCATCTATTTTAACTTCAAAGACTTCAAAATGATAGACCCTATCGTGTAGCAGTAGAAACATTTAGCTGTATGAATTAGCGTGATGAGAATCAACTTGACGTTCGGATCACTGCAAGATACGTCCATATGTATGTACCAAAGGGGATAGGGTATAGAGTTGTGGATTCATATGGGTAGAAAGCTTCTTAACTACCCTCTAGCCGTTGCGAATTCTCGCTCCTAAATGATATTTAGTTGGAGTAATGAGTTTCGCTAAGACATATGCGGTATAACATTTATATGAAGACACACAAAAACGTATATATCTTAGGACAAAGTATAAAGAAAAGGAGTTGAGTGATTCATGTTCAGGGGTCACATCTGCCATGCTTTCATTTGAACAATTACAGACGGTTTATATTCTTAATAATAGATATATACAACGAATAATTGAGCAACAAACACGAAGCCTACCCTAAGAGTACCTAACTATGTTATTCGATAACAAGGGACTTACACCTAAATCTAGTGTTGATCATGCCGAAAAAGAAGAAGAAGCAAGACGCACATTAATAACTACCAACTATCATTTAGTCGCTAAAATGTACAATAATGTAATTTTTGTCAAAAGTAAAAGAAGAAAAAAAAAAGACGTCTAAGGCTGCACTATGCTGATATGATTCAAGCCATTGCATTATTCCTCTCTTCTTGAAAGAACCCTAACACGGGGGTATGTGATGAATGAAGAACGAATCAATCGATGAACGCCATTTGCTCACCAAGGATATCGGCCCTTGGGCGCGTGGAAAATCTCATAAAAAACGCCGTTTTCCATGCAAAGTATCCATCTACGTGAACCGTGTCTTTTTTTTTAAAAAAAAACAAAGCGCGTTCGAAATTCAAGTATGAACGAAGCCGCCATCCCGCTCGAAGCTCTGCATTGAATCTGCATTGAAACCCTGTTAATGTTCGTGGGTTGATTAATATTAGATATAGGTCTTAACGACCCATGCCGAGTCGTCGTTTTCGCTCTTCCTTCTCTCGCTTGAGCTTCTCCTCAAGAGCTTGCTCTCGCTTATCCTCCTCGCGACCTAGTATCTCGGCTCTTCGCTCTTCTATGTCGATATCAGAAATACCCGCTTCCATATCGCTGGAGCCATCCGAGTCGTATCCGCCATAGCCCCCGCCTCTGTAATCGGGCTCCTCGTCATCGTCATATTCGATGAAATCGTCCATATCGTCATCGTATTCATCCTCATATCGATCCCGGCGGCTCGGCCTCGGGGGTGCGAGGAGCCCGCCGGCCTTATAAGCTGAGGAGCCGCTTTTCCCAGATGCTGATGGTTTCCCAGAAGTCGCCCCTGGCCGAGGTCGAGCGGTCCCGGTATAACCCGTAGTAGCTGTTGCTGACTTCTTGACTTTCTTTTCCGGTGCTTCCTCGCTAGCTGAACTAGGCCTTGGCTTACCAGTTGCTTTGGCATCTTTTCCGGTACCATTCCGGCCGGCATCGCGAGCCACCGTTCCAGGTCTCGCACCTCCTCGTGCTAGTGTGGTGGATGATCGACTATTTCCGAGATACGGCTTTCCATCTTTCCCTTTGATACCGTTTGGCTTCTGTTCTGCCTTCGCAGGCTGCTCCTTCTTGGCTGTTCCGATGGACTTGTGCTGGATCATACCGACTTTACCCATAGACGCTTGAGCCTTTTTAGCACGTTCCATTATCTCTTGGTACGAGCCCTTCTTTGGCGCCTTGGACGGGTCCGAGGCTGTCGGGGTGGTAGGTGACGATTTCGCAGGAGGCGCTTTCGAAGCAGCTGCTAGTGAAGACGCACTCAGTTTTGGCCGACTAACGATCTGGTCTGTTGACTTCTTTGGTTGGGATGTGCTGAGTCCCGGCCCGGATCCCGGCCTACCGTTCGTAGATGAGGTGCTCGTACGTTGCACGCTTGGCACTGGGGGCTGGTAGCGGCCATTTGTGGACGGGGAACTCGTGCGGTGAGGTAGAGACGAAGATTTGGCGGCTGTGGACGCGGAGGTTGGTTTCGGTCGATCGATAGTATCCGTCTTCACTTCGCGGGTGGTTTTACTCGTCGGGTAAGACCCATCTTGTTGTCGCGATTTAGGGTATTTATTCGACGTCGTACTATGCGAGTCGTCATCGGCCTTGCGCTTCACTGCGGTTGATGTTGGCGTCTTGGGTCGCGGCTCGGAGGACGGATTCCCGCCAGAGATCTCGGCGAGGAGGTCACCGATCTTGAAGCGCAACATGTTAGAACAGAGGTAAGCACTATAGAAGAGAAGTGCAAAAGATGACACGTACCGGCATTGTGATAAGACTCGATGTCTACTGGATAAGAGAAAAGACTCCCTAGAGGGTATCCCGATTGCCGTCAGGAGCTTACAGTGTGCCTGAGGCGTCATAAGTCGGTGGGCTGTGGCATGTGCGGTGACTCTTTTTCTCAAGACTCGATGCGACCTGAAAAACGAGAGCAAATCGGGCTAGATTGACTGGCTATACCAATTCTAAAGTTGAAAATAGTATCACCTGCGATTTAAACGAGGAAAAACGAATGCGTCAGGTGATCCAACAACAAAGAATGCGGGTATCTGGAGGGTCGTTGATGCGAGAAACGATGATAAGAAAGCGTTTGAACAAAAAGAAAGTCTCGTGCCGTTCCCGCTCCTAGGAAGATGTCCCCAAGTACGAAGTACATTTTAAGTACTTTTCGAGCCTGATTGTACAGGTAACTTCAGCCAACCCGGCCAACCAAGAGTGTGGCTGAGCTACGTCATGTCGAAGCTATAATTCGCCATTTGTGACAAGCAAGTGGGGGCCAATCGAATGGCAAGCCACAGATGGTGTGGAGTAAGAATGCGAAAGTTGATTGGAGAGCTGAAAACATATCTAGGTACATAGTAGAACATAGGTAGATCTCTAAGACGACCCTAATCAGGTGATAGGCGAGGACCCACTATGCACCTTTGCCCACAGTCAAATCCAGACGCACCGAAAATCTAAGGAAACTTTTCTGGCCGAAATAGTCATCAAATCTTCAAACTTCGACCTCTTCACACCGAACTTCCCACAGAACTCGAAGGCTCAGTCTCCGCCCAAAACCGCGGTTAAATCGATTGATTTCTCGTGTTCTTCTCACATCTCGTAAGTTTACTCTTTGCCATATCTATATACCATCGCCGAAATACAATTATCGTTTTTGCACACCCCGCGCACCCCTCGTCGCAAAAGTCCAATCATATATAAAAAAAAAATCAAACTCCGCTAACAAAAGATACCCGCGCGCAGAACAAATCAGAAAAAAATGAAGCACCTCGCAGCTTACCTCCTCCTCGGCCTTGGTGGCAACACCTCGCCTTCTGCTTCCGACGTCAAGGAAGTCCTCGAGTCCGTCGGTATCGAGGCTGACAACGACCGTCTGGAGAAGCTCCTCTCTGAGCTCGAAGGAAAGGACATCAACGAGGTATGATTTATCTGAAATAGTAGAAAGTAACGCCGAGCTGACATAGTATTGCAGTTGATCTCCGAGGGTTCCACCAAGCTTGCCTCTGTTCCCTCTGGCGGTGCTGGTGGTGCTGCTGCTGGTGGCGCTGCCGCTGCCGGTGGTGCTGCCGCCGCCGAGGAGAAGGCCGAAGAGAAGAAGGAAGAGGGTATGTTTACGGACAGCTCCGGTTCAAACTGGACTTACATACTAATGAGTGACTTTAGAGAAGGAAGAGTCCGACGAGGACATGGGCTTCGGTCTATTCGACTAAGCGAATATCGTACCTGGTTACGGCAACGAAGTCATATATTTTCGGAGAGGTGGCACGGAAATGGGCAGTGGTCTTACATGATATCCAGCGTGGAAGGGTCTACGTTTGATCAACTAGGGCATCTAGAGACGGTTAAGGAAAAGAAATACAGTGCTACTTCTCCGGATTTTTTACGTTCTTCTATGATGGAGTTGTTTCCATTGAGTGACTTCGAATGTGATTGCGATGACAAGGCGTTTAGGTCAATGCCTCTTACGTCCAAGTGTTGAACCTTGAATTAAACCTTGAACCTGCATTGACATAACTTAAATTTCTTATCGCTCGGCTTGGTAAGCTTAGTTAAGGCGATAAGGTATGGAAGGTTCAACTGACGTGGGAAATGGGTTGGGTTTGTTACTCATCAATAATAAACCAGGCCTGTCACCTCATCCCTTGCTCTGACTAGAATCTTTTTAAAATTACAACTCCATCTTGGAGGGGTTGTTTATCTTGGATACAACGACGTAACGTAGGTACCTTATGCAATATGGAGATATACCCAGATATACCCATACATGTGGATTCCCTTATGCGGGCTGCTGACGGTAGTAGAATTAGCGAACGTCATGTAATTGGCTACCGAAACGGGAATGTGGGCGTTGCTCCTAGCAACGGATAAAAAAACGAAAAAGATGCCAAGTCCAATGGAAGCAGGGGAGGTCAGGAACAAATCAAGAAGACATCTTTCAAACCTTTCAACCTGGCACCACCGCGCCAATTACTTACTTCTGCACGACCCGCGCCCCGTTCAACTAAACTACCAAAGTATAATGTTTTGGCCCATGATCTGCCTTTGACACGTAGAATATCCATTAAATCGACAATAAGATACCCCCAATTCGCCAATTCGACGCGCTATAACCCGCCTGTTTTGTTTTCAATTCCCATATTATTTTTAATAATACCACCAGTGCACCTACAACACCTAATGGCCTCCGCATCGCCGACGCCCGGTGCGTCAAATCAACATCCGGGTGCTCTAACGAGAAAATCATCGCTAAGGTCGGGTTTAAGGAGGGCTCCCTCCAGGTCGCAGATCGGCCGTGCCGAATCCAACATTCCAGCTCCAGTTTCTATCTCCAAGTCGCAATACGCGAATAATGATAGCTCAGATGACGAGATCCCTGTGCCTATGAAGCTCAGTGCTCTTACCAAAGCTCTTCTCAATGATGAAGGTGCCGAACAAGAACGTGACAATGGACGCGTTCGAACTCGAGCTCAAACCCATCGACCCTCGTCGCCTGTCCACTCAGAGCAAGAAAAGCCTGTCAAGAGGCGCAGCGTGATTAGTGCCTCGGTGGCCTCGATTGGCGAAGAGAGGAGGCATACCCGTGCCAATAGCTCCCAATTATCATCAAGGCCAACCTCGCCCGTCAGAAGCCAAGCTAGTAGAGAGAGCAGTCCGGTGAGGAAGCGTGTTGTACGGCTAAGTGCCTCATCGGCGACATCGGCCGCTACGTCTCAACCGAAGCCCGCGAAGAGAAGGTCAACATCAACTTCGTTTTCTGCTTCGCGAAGCGGGAACCGTCCTCCTAGCCGAGCTGATAGCGTCGCGGAAGAAAAGGCCAATGGCTCGCTGATCAAGGACAAGGAGCTGAATACGCCGGCCCAACAGGGCCGTGTGGTCAGGATCGCTGTCGGATCGTCGGGCAAAGGGGGTCGCTCGTCGGCTTCGTCAGCCATGTCTTCCAGGCCAGCTGACCAAGCCTCATCATTTTATTCTCGCAGCGCGCCGTCTGACGAGACCGACATTCCTGATGCTCCCCAGACTGTTCCCCGACAACAGGGATTATCTAATCCGGGCAGCGCCTCTAGGTTAGGCTCTAACGGATCTAGGAATCGCAACGACGAGAATCAAGCAGTGCAGAGCTCAATGCGTGTTAAACGAGTAGGGAAGGTTCCCGGTAGCTTTCTTAGTGGCCCAGCCCGCCGAGGACGAAGGAGACAGAGTGAAGAGGACGCCGAAAACGAAAGAGAGCCATTCCGATCCAATATTGAGCCCGATGCGTCTCATGCTCGGGATGCCGAGGACTACGACCCGCTCGACAACCTTGCGTCCTCGTATTACGTGCCCGATCGTCTCGCTTCAGGGAGCCCTGTTAGTTCAAGAGGATCTGCGAGGGCAGCCCAGAGAAGAGAATTGGCTACAGCGGCAGAAAACGTACAAGTCTCGCGATCGCGACAGAATTCGCCTGAGCACGACGAAATTCCGATCCCACATTACCGAGTTCCACCCCCTCGAGCGGAAATGCCAGAGAGACAAGATCAGGAGAACGAGGCCCCGCCAACCTTCAAGAGGAGCAAACCCCCAGTAGGAAGCTTTCTGGAGAAAGATGTACCTAAGAGTTCAGCCCGTCCTGCGAGTGCTGCCGAGGTGGGTTCCGCACGACTTATCTCACCGGAACGCAAGGCATTAAGCTCTCTGAGCCAGAACACGCCTCGTAGGGCAGCGCCGGCACCTCCACCCAAGATGTCACTCCTAGACGCTGCTACCTCTGCAGCCGGTGCAGCGACCACGGTCCAAGCGAAACGACGAAATTACATGAAAGTCAACGGAAAATGTTATACGAGACTCGACTCTCTCGGCCGAGGAGGTAGCGGTAAGGTATACCGTGTGGCGGCCGATAACGGGAAGATGTTTGCGTTGAAACGAGTCTCTATCGAAGGTGCAGATGAGAATACGGTCCGAGGATATAAGGGTGAAATAGACCTTTTGAGAAAGTTGAATAACGTCGACCGTGTTATTACTCTATATGATTACGAGATGAACGAAGAGAAACAGGTCCTCAGCTTGGTGAGTTTTATTCATATACTATCCCCCTTGTCTCTTTAGAGGCCGTATCCGACAGAGCTAATTAGGTTATTTAGCTTATGGAAATGGGCGAGTTGGATCTTAACACGCTCCTACGCCTCAGGCTGTCACCCGAGAATGCTAAATTCGACCCGGTCTTTGTGCGGTACTACTGGCAGGAGATGCTTGAATGCTTGGCAGCGGTACACGCCCACGATATCGTGCACTCGGATTTGAAACCTGCCAATTTCGTTGTAGTCCAAGGCCGATTAAAACTGATCGACTTTGGCATTGCCAACGCTATTCAGACCGACGAGACCGTTAACGTGCATCGTGAAACCCAGATTGGCACTCCCAACTACATGAGCCCGGAGAGTCTTCTCGACTCGAACACTACAGACTCTTCCGGTCACCGCATTACCTCCCTTGGTAATACGCCGCGTCCAAAACTTATGAAGCTCGGCAAGCCCAGCGATATCTGGAGTTTGGGCTGTATACTATTCCAGATGGTGTACGGTACTCCGCCGTTCGGTCATATTCCTAACCAGATGGCACGATGCCACGCCATTATTAACTGGCAATACGATATCGAGTTCCGTGACAAGGGCGTTGGCGGAGCCCCTGTTCCTCCTAGTTTGCTACGAACCATGAAGCGATGTCTTAGTCGCGATCAGCACCTGCGTCCCACATGCGAAGAATTGCTATCCAGGACCGACCCGTTCCTGTACCCTGTTGAGGCGCCAGCGGGAACGCTACCTATTACCGAAGAATTGCTTGGACGAATTATTCAGAGCGTAGTCACCCGGTGTCGCGAGAGGATGCCGACCGAGGCCGAAGCGTTAAGCGTCTGGCCTCAGGCTTATTGGGGTAGTGTCGCTAAAGCCGTCGGTAGAGAAGCGGCCGCGAGAGGCTCTCCGGAAGGCACGAGGTGATACACAGGATGGACTTGGGGAAGCTAAATAATAAAACATGACTTATGACTGGGGAACTCAAAAACAATCACGGTTGAATAAGGTGATGAGGGTAGCCTATCTGCATATATGGGCTCGTGTGGATGGATAATAGTGTTTTGGGTAGGGAGGGAAAACTATAATTCCCATTGTTTATAAAATCCCCCTTCTTGTTTTCTTTCTTTCTTTTTTTTTCCCCTTACAATTACTATTCAAGAACCCTCGGCGGAAGGGAGTTGTATAAGCCCCTTATCGAGAGATGGATATCCCCAACGTTTTTTTCTCTGCTTCAGGCTTATCATCATGTCTTCATTAGCCACGGAGTTCAGGATAGGGCAATGGGATGATTGATGCTTTATCGTTTAGACGAACGGCTTATTGGCGGCTGTGGCGTGCGTGTGGTTTTTAGCGTTACGTTTTGTGGTTGTTTAGTATGGTTTGGAGTTAAAAAAAAAAACTTTACTTTTTTAATGATGAAAGAAACCTCTCGATCACTTTATTTCTTCTTTTTACGTATCATATATACTACGAGTCCTAGACTTGCGTGAGGTGCTACTTGTTCTAAAGGAGTAATGATGGAAAATGCGGTCTAAGCATGAGTACTTCCTCTGTTTGATATGTCAGGTATGAGGTATGTACGGATTAATCAGAGTATGTATGCTGTTGTTGCCGATGCTCCAATTCATGTTTTATACATGGAGGTTGCCGAATATTTCGCAAGCCCCCTTTTCGTAAGTTTTACATACACGACATGATATCCACCACCAACTGGCTTCTACCCATGGTAATCTATTTCTGTCATGAGCAAATGCAGTTTACGTAGGATAAAGGAACGGCTAACCAATCCGTCTCCCTATTTTCTCCGCCGCCCCTTTCAGCCCAATCCGGCCAAACCCTCCGCCCCCCCCCCCCCGGGCAAAAAGGGAGGGGAACGCAACTCCCAGATAGATCATAGCCCCCATACCAGCCGTACCAACAAATCCCACCACTAAGACGGCCCGAGGAGCTTCAATTCGCTGATAGCGAGGATGGTATACCGATGCTTACTCGCGACGCGTCGGGAGCGCCTATTGCGGCGCTTCGTCTTGACCTTGATGCGGAGGGGCTCCGACTCGACGCCGAGCACGGTGGCGCGGCACTCGAACAGGGAGGGGTCGACGTGCGGGGTGCCGACGAGGGTGTAGTCCCTGGAGCCGAGGGTCGACGCGCGATCGAGCCGCAGCACGTCCCCCGGCAGCACGTCGTGCATGAGGAAGGGCAGACGGATGCGGTCGCCTTCGGTCACGAGGTACGGCCGGCCGTGGATCAGGACCGTGATGTAGTGCGAGGGCTGCGCGCGCAGAAGCGGGAAGAGCTCGGGTACGGAGGTCGATGTCGCGGGGCCCGAGGGGGGGTGCGTCTGGATTTGGGAGGGGGAGGAGGAAGAGGGGGTGGGAGGAGGTTTAGATGGTGCTATGGGGGGGACGGTGGTTTGTGTGGGCGTTGCGCTCGGAGGCGTAGTCGGCTCGACGGTATTGTGTCGCGCTGCTGTGGTCGCGAGACTGCGGGCTCGGATGGGGAGGAGGAAGGTTGGTGGGAGTCGGGTTATAGGCGTTCGCAGCTCCAGGACGGAGCGCAATAGTGACCGGCTCATTTTTGCTATATTTAACTCCTCCTTTCCCTTTTTCCGTAGAAATATGACTTGGACGGGACCAATTGGTAGGGGATTGGTGTTTTCTTCCGGCGTCGTTCGACTCGCCCGAGGAGAAAGTTGGTCGAACGAGCTCCGGAATTGTGATATTTGAAGTCGAACGGGGAGGGTCGAAAAGTTAAAGTGGAGACACTGATTTTTCCGCCGTGATTGAGAACTCAGAAGTACTTAGGTACGAGATTTGAGTATTTACGCTAGGTATCTAATCGATGTGGCTGGAGCTCTTAGAAATTTTGATAGTGGCGGGTCCCCTTGATCGATAACAACAATCCGCCTGTAACTTTTTTATCACCAAGTGCAGTCGTTACTGACCAGCCTCGATATAATACAATTCAATTTCTTCGACCCGATATTGGAGTACAAATTTTATCCTAGATAAGAACTTTTTTATAGCCAATTCGCAAGTCCCTTTCGAGGGCAAATCTATTCATCATGGTAAGGACTTTTCTATTTTACCACTCCCCACCAGAAAGACAAGATCAGCGCTGGAGTTAACCGCATAATGACAGCCTCAAAACGAGTACATGGAGCGTTTCCGCAAGACGCACGGCCGCCGCCTGGACCACGAGGAGCGCATGCGCAAGCGGGAAGCGCGCGAGGGCCACAAGGCGTCCAAGGACGCGCAGAACCTGCGGGGCCTGCGGGCGAAGCTGCACCAGGCGAAGCGGCACAAGGAGAAGATCCAGATGCGGAAGCAGATCAAGGCCCACGAGGAGCGCAACGTCAAGTCCGCCTCCGAGAACGATCCCAAGACCCCGCTGCCCAATTACCTGCTCGACCGCTCCAACCCCGCCCAGGCTAAGGCCCTCAGCACCGCCGTCAAGAACAAGCGCGCCGAGAAGGCCGCTAAGTTCGCTGTTCCCTTGCCTAAGGTCCGCGGTATTAGCGAGGAGGAGATGTTCAAGGTCGTCAGTACGGGAAAGAAGACTGCGAAGAAGAGCTGGAAGCGCATGGTTACCAAGCCTACTTTCGTCGGTCCGGACTTTACCAGGCGGCCTGTCAAGTACGAGCGTTTCATACGGCCTATGGGTCTACGGTAAGTCCAATATTTCCATTCCCTTTTAATCTAGACTACTCTTATGTCTGATCTGGTCTATTTACCCCTTGCTAATACTCTAACAGATACAAGAAAGCCAACGTGACGCACCCCGAGCTAGGCGTAACCCTGCAGCTCCCCATCGTCAGCGTCAAGAAGAACCCGCAGCAGCCCCTGTACACCCAGCTCGGCGTCCTGAGCAAGGGAACCATCATCGAGGTCAACGTCTCCGAGCTGGGCCTCGTCACCGCCGGCGGCAAGGTCGCCTGGGCCCGCTACGCCCAGATCACGAACAACTGTGAGAACGACGGCTGCGTCAATGCCGTTCTCCTGGTTTAAGGTAGTTGGTGCCGTTGTTGCGAATGCGCACAGTTACTTTAGTTCCCCCTTATTCGGTCTTCGAGAAAGGAAATGGTGAAGAAGGGGATTCAAAGGGATGCAAGAAAAAAAAGGGGTAGGAGACAGCCGGGACAAAACTCCGATCTCACTAGCCAGAAGGAACCTTTATATCCGGTTGGTCTGGTGTGATCTAACCAACAGAAAGTCAAGGGATTGTGTTGAGGTCGTGCAAGCAGCCCCGGATGTCTACCACAACAATATAATACTTCGGGATATACTTCTTCCCGATGTGGAAATACTCGCGCTCTCGTCACGAAAAGGAGGATATGTATCTAGCTATTATCATGCATTAAAAAAAATGGCGTCAGGCGTTTAATGGGCATCTTGGTAAGCTAGCACCAAAATCCGGGGCAGACGGGCGAGATGAAAAATAGGTAGATAGGTACTCAAAAAGATATTATGAACCACATCAAACCTCATACGTTATGACCCCTATGTTGGAATGATTTGCATCTTCTAGCCTCTGATCCAGTCTTGGTTCATAGTCACTACGTTATCATAAGTCGAGTATACTTCAAAAAGTCACGTCAAATCTACCATTCAAGAACTGGCACTCAAAATAAACCGTTACGAAGGCGAGAAAATAGTAATAGGGACCTATGAAAATGATACCACGCCACCTGCCTGCCTGCGCAAATCCAGACGCCATCTCCCTCACAGTATCTATCCATATACGCCGGCAATTTAACCTCGTAAGTCCTTTCCCTAATTCCCCTAACCAGGCTTGTCCTTGCAAGCCTCCCCCTTTCTTTTTTTTTTTTTTTATAGCGGTGCCCGCGCCAGACACCTTCCTCCCAAAATGCCATTTAAGCCATGATAAACATGGATAGCAAATACTCAGGGTCGGTGGAAAATTGTTGAGGGGACGGAGACATCTCGGAAAACTCGCACACCAAAACAAGAATTTAGGAAGAGGTTTCGAAATAAAGGCAATTTATAAAGCAACGGCAAAGATTCCCTCCACGTAGAGAAAAACTATAAGTAACAATCTCTTGGTTGATCCACTCGTGTCTAAAAAAGAATGTAGGACCACGAGAAAATAATAATAGTAATAATAAACCGAAGTAAACGGATAACATAACACCTGCTACTACTTGGCAGGGCGTGGGACAGGAAAAAGAACGAATGACGAATTGGTTGCAAATGACGTGTAAGAATCACGACGCCCTAGGTTCGGTAACGAGGAATATGTCGAACCATTAATAGAAACTCAGCTTTCCCAAATCTCTTCTTGGATAACTAATCCGGAAGGCCCAAGTGGCCTGTAACGTGCCACATGGCAACGTTTCTATCGTTCAAACTCATCACATTGATGAAGGAAATCGTAATCTGTGCACTGCAAACTGGTATCGGATTGGTGGATATGTTATGCCCCTCCAGACTTTAACTGTGGCAACTACTTAGGTGGCATGCCAGCACCTCCGTAGCCGGGGATGTTCCATCCTTGGTGTTGGGCAGGGGAGGGCCAATCATTATGCTTCTTAGGCTTGCGGTATTGCTGGCCTCTGTCCGCGTTCTTCAGGTGCGCGTAAGGATTAGGAGGTAGGTTAGCTTCCCCACCAGTAGTGGGAAGCGAAGAAACAGCAGCGACAGCCGGCTTCTCCTTATCCTGCTGATCGTTAGAGGCATGAGGATCGTGTAAGCGTCCGCTGGAGCGCAATTCCACAATCGTCTTGATCACTTCCATGTCGTCTTGATCCTTGTCATTAAGAAGTAGGCGTTGTTTTAGAGTCATTCGACCTCCGTTCCTCGTTCTCTCCTGAAGAGCGGCTTCGCGAACAGCTGGGTCGTGAACAAAACGGCACTTGCCCTTCTTACCGCAAATGCCTCCCGTAGAGTAATACTTGCAGTGGTTTGAGGGATCAGCTCGTGTGATCGGGGGAGGAGGCAAAAATCCGCTAGCCGATTTGTCCGTCGGCAAAGCTTCGGGCTGCTCGTCCGAAGACTCATCATCTGAAGACTCTAGGCGCATCTCGTCACCCTCGTCGTTAGGGGCACGTTTACGCTTCTCAATTTGCCGGTCGAGCTTCGCCAACCTCCTACGTAGGCGATCTGCTTCCTTTTCGACCGGATCGACTTGAGTGGCAACAGTCTCTTTGCCGTCATTAGTGTTAGCTGCCGGCGCCGTGAGCAATCCCGCCTCCTTCTTCTGTGCAACACGAGCCTTAGTCGGGAAATTCGCCTTGCGCTCCGCTATCCACTTCGCTAAATCACCATCAGGTATGCTGTAACTGACAAGTTAGCTTAGACTTATAAACGGATGGACACGGGATGAGAACCTACCCTGGGGCATCTGTGCCGAGCAACTCTTCCAGACGCTTCTCCTCGTCTACACCTTCATCTGAATCCTCATCACCCGGGGTTAGTCCCAGCGTATTTGTCTTGCGCTTCTTCTTCTTAGCGCCAGCAGGATCAGACTTCTGATAGTTGTTGAACGGCTGATGGGGTTTCTGGTCACGAGGGCGAAACTTCTCGCCACGGTCATTATTCATAGCATGAGCTCCTCTGTTTGAGTGAGCGTGACCGCCACGGCCATGTCCTCTGCTATTAGATCCATAATGGGACTGTGGTGGACCGGAATATGACGGGGTAGGGGCTGGGGGATAGCCGTAGGGCGGCTGTTGGAGGGGAGCTGGTTGATGATGTGCAGGAGGATAAGGACTGCGTAGAGCACCACTTCGGTCACTCGGATATCCGCCACGTCCGCCGCGACTAGAATAGTGAGAAAATGATTGAGCTTGATCGCCCCATGGCTGAAGAGGTTGTTGAGCATACTCATTTGGCGCTTGACCATAGGGAGCTCCATAAGGAGGACGAGAGGACTGGTTAGGATACGGCGGTTGGTAAGATTGGCTAGGCTGAGGGTGAAATCCCTGAGGAGCGTAGCTAGGGGGATAAGTTGGCGGAAGCGAAGACCCGTTGGGATGATTGTGGCTTGCAGGTGGAGTTCCTTGCCAGTAACCTGTCGGTTGAGGGGAATTGTAAGGCCCGCCGCTGGGGGCAGAATAATCTTGATAATAAGACGAGCCGTATTCAGTTCGGCCAGGTCCTTGGTGATGGCCATGACCTCTGCTGCTACTCACTGCTCCGGCATGACCACCACGAGGTGTGTGAGAGTATCCTGGTCCTTGACCATATGGCGGATACGGGCTCGGCGAAGCTGTTGAGGGAGCTGGCGGAGGGGGAGCGTAGGGATAGCTGCTCATTTTGAAGTTGTACGAGTTCAAAAGGAAGAGTTAAGCAAATGTCAGTCTTGAAGAAATAACTAAACGATTTAGTATTAGAAGTTATGCCACGAGATGAAAAAAGGAGAGACTGGATAGTTAAAAACATACCAGAGGTTAACCGCCCACTATACGGGCAGACCATACGGCCAAGGGGGTAAATCACACCGCCTGGTGACTTCAAGACTGGCGATGATTTTTGATGCACTAAAAAAAATTGAAAAGGAAAGACACAAATGCGAAGAGAATCAGTTGGAATGACCACGATTGAAGACGCCGAAAGAATCAAGATATTTAGAGAGAAAGAGGTTGTGTTTTTTTGGATACCGGTAACTCGAAGATTTCCGAGTTGTATGATGAAATGTTATGTTGTGTGGGTT
Source organism: Daldinia sp. EC12 (assembly GCA_002120325.1). NCBI lineage: Eukaryota > Fungi > Ascomycota > Sordariomycetes > Xylariales > Hypoxylaceae > Daldinia > Daldinia sp. EC12. The sequence goes on from KZ112928.1 coordinate 183,459, forward strand.
TCTATTTTTGAAGGACAGCACAGCTGGACCCCTGCAAGATTTTATGTAAACGCGGTAAACTTTTTAGCGTGACGCTAGCGCAAACCTATACACCTGACTCATTAACTACCGGAGTAGGAACATTGATAATACGTTCAGCCGCACCTACCTTCTCCTTCTCAGCCTGCCAACAAAGCGCAGGTGCGTGCACTGTTTTAAGTGGCACACAGTATAATATCATAATTATTACGGTGCTCCTTCCGTTAAAAAAAAGTGCCATAGCTTTCTGCGATACTTAGTGAGACGTACCAATAACTGCCATTTGAATGAGTGCATGATGAAATTTTTATCGCACCTTGCAGCTAGAGTCGAAAAATGTTTATTCTAGTAAGTTTATTTATACGAGAGTTCTATTTTCGTATAACTAATTAACAAAATCCACAGACAAAGATCGCCGATCTGGTGCAGATCAGGCCAGACAATTTTGAGAAGCCCAGCCATATCGCCATAGAAGACAGTATCAATGCAAAGTACTCGAACCGCGTAATCCAGAAAATTGGTCTCTGCATTTGCATGTATGATTTACTATGGGCTTCCGAAGGTCTTATTGGACATGGAAGTGGAATGGTGAATGTCAACGGTAATATCACAAATTTTATACTTGTCTCATTATGCAGAAACATCGTGCAATAGTGATAGTTATTGACTTTTATATGACAGTTGAATTTCGTATGATTGTCTTTAGACCCTTCAAGGGCGAGACTATATTTGGAAGGATCAGTGAAGCTACGCAAGACGGAATTCACAGTATGTTCTCCTCTGGACTTTAGAAAGTTACAACTACTAACCGACTTCAGTCCGCACTGATTTTTTTGAAGACATATTTGTGGAGTATAAGGAGTTGCCTGAAAACACGCAATAGTAGGTAGCACCCGATTTCACGTTTCTTACGTGTAGGCTCACCGCTCTCTAGCAACCACAATGAGAACGCTTGGACCTGGATCTATGACCCCGAGGGCGATCCGATGTGGTATGACAAGAACGAGATGGTCCGCCTCCAGGTGATCGAGGAGGAATGGCACGATCAGACACCCGAGAGTGCTGAGCAAGAAGCAGTCGACAAAGCCAAGAAGTTGTCCCCTTACCGCATAAAAGGGACTATGATGAAAGAAGGTCTCGGGGTTTGTCTGTGGTGGGAGTGATCTCACGGTGGTTCTTTCTAACTAACTGTATACAACTACACATAATGGCGTTCGGTTGGGAATCGCTATTTGCATAGGCCAAGCTAATTGGCTGCCCAGTCCTCTTTTATTTAGACTTGATACCCTCGAGCAATCGACCTTCTACTCCGTCCAAGACCGAGTAATGCTCAACCACAGCAAGGTTTTCGGCCTCTGTCTTGAACTGCTTATCAGGATCAACACCAGGTCCGAACATCTGGGCGTTTTGAGGACCCATCCCTGACATTTGTTGCGCCATCTGGTTTGCGGCTATTATACAGTCAGATTCGTTATATAGAGCCTATTTAGATTACAAAAGGACTTACCGTTTTCGTTCCCGAGCAAAAAGTTAAAAACGAATTGCAAACCAAAGTAACACAAGAAGTACCAACTGATACTCGACATCCATCTCGGGTCCATTTCCTTAGTCGCAACACCGGCTTGTAACATACTCTTGAACTTGATAGTAAGAGGGAAAGGCAGCTTGATAATGACAAATCCGCTGAAGAAGGCATTGATCCAGCTCATGATAAGCGTGTTCGGAATCATCATGGCCATGTTGTTCTTCATCATACCCATCATACCGTCCATGGCGCCGGGGTCAGTCATAGGATTGGGAGGCGGCTGTCCACGGCGCTCGGGATCTTTCAGAAATGCACCGGATTCGTAGGCATTGGTGAGATAGTCTCTCCGTGCGCGAAAAGATGGTTCGGATAAGACGTGAAAGTTGGTGCGCACAGCAACGCCATGGAGCAAGGATCGCTGCTCTCGCATGGCCTTTTGCTCGAGCTTCTTGGGAGCGGTTTGCATAAGGACGGTAGCATAGTATCGCAGGACACCTGTCAGGATCTATTCTTCTATCAGCACACGATCCTCTTCGATAGATAAGACGTATTAGCCTACCATCACAGCAGTAATCGGGAGCAAGATCCAGTAGCTGTCAAGCAGAGTCAGTAAGTATAGCTTCGTATTATTCTAGCTAAGACTAACTTACAGAAGCTGAGGATCCCTGTAGATCGTCTGTGGCTGTAATTGAGCCATGATGGGCGAACTTGAGGCTATAGCCTAATAATCGGTACCTATCAAAGAGTATAATAGGTTGGGTGGTGGTTGAAGCTCAAGTTGACATTGACAATGATGGTGTGTATTATGTATTATGCAATACCAAAGTACCTACCTCAGTTCCAATCCATTGACGTTGCACTAGCTCGGTCCAGGGCTGAACTTTAAAGCGCCCCACTTAGAATTAAAGCTTTTGATAAGATACATTACCTAGGTACCAGGTAGGTACATGTATTAATGTAACTTGGTACACTACAAAGTATCTTGTACCTCTCTCCCAGCTGACACTTAACTAAGACAGATATTCGACTAAAGAAGGCCACCTCTCCTTCACTCGATATCTTTACACAAGTCGGGCCACGATCCAAGTGCGAGTCTAAGCTACAATTACCCAAGCACTAGGACAGAGAGAATTAAGCTTGAAAATGGCCTCCCAGGAACGAATTGCCGTTCACAACCTCGCGGGTATATACCCCCCCTTCCCCTCAGCTTTGCTGTCCTTTTTTATATTTAATAAAAATAGCTAACACCCCACGGCAGACCTGAAGAACACGTCCGACGATGCGATCCCCAATTACTTGAACTCGCTCAAGTTCAAGCAGGACCACCGGCTGATCGACACGCGCCTCGCCCTCGGTTACAGCGCCTTCGCCGTCGCCGCCGCCTGCTTCGCCTGGGACTACAAGCTCGGCTTCGACGCCACCAAATACTACACCGCCGCCGCCGTCGCCCTCTACGCCCTGCTCAACGGCGTCCTCACCTTCTGGATCAGCTTCGTCGAGAAGGGCACCGTGTACCAGGGCGTTGCGCCCGACGGGACAAAGGTAAACCTAGCCTAATATTCTAGTTACATTAACTCCAGAGTAGTAGAGCTTTGACTAACAAACTGGCAAAACTATAGATCTCAATCGCTACCTCGACCAAGAAGAACGTCCCCATATACAACGTCAAAATCACCGTAACCCCCAAGAACGCCGGCGCCCCTGAAACCATCGAGCTCGCGCGCTCCTTTACCGAGTGGTTCGACGTGCAAGGTCACTTCATCGCGCGGCCCTTCCAGACCGTCTTCGCCACGGCCGTACCCCTGATCGCGAAGGCCGATCCCAAGCGAGTCCAGTCCTCCGCGCCGGTGCCGGATTTCTTAAACGCCGATGCGGATGTCCTAGACGCCATTGCGGCTTCTCAGTCTACCACTACGTCTACGGGTGCCGAAGCTACGCCGGCTGGTAAAAAGTCGAAGCGCAGAAAGGCGTAGTTAATTGGATAATCTAGTAAATGCACGGGTTTGTGTCGAAATATAAAGCCATATCTTCCAATGCTTTGTTTATGAATAGCCTTGTGTCATTTACCAGGTGAAACGTGCTCGAGTGTGACTTTGCAATGCATTTCGCATATATTCAGTGTATAGCTTCCTAGGCCAAATAGTAGTGTTCATCCGAAGGAGTGAACCTCTACCTGAACTATGGTAACTACGTGCGATACTATTTCAGCCAACCCTTTAGCTAGATTACAATAGGTATTCAGTAGCGAGTCCTCAAGCAAGCCCCTCCCAGGCCTTTCTTGCCCCTAATGCTATGCGCCGAATCTCCCTAACTGAATCTCCGCAAGCCGCTGATAAAGGACGTAGTAGTTGCTGACGGTAAGGCACGAGATACTGAGATTCGTAAGCGTTCGGGAGTTTCTGGAAGAAATCCAGCGCGAACTTCCGGCACATGGCACGCTCCTTTGCTTTAGTCCTAGCCTCCGTGTCGTCTTCTTCAGACCCTATAGTTTTAGGTCCCTTTCTGGCTGTCTCGTAGACCTTGACCATCCCTGAGATCAGACCAGCAAGATGCTCTTTGAGCGTGTTCGGCCCCTTTTCAAGTACCTGTAGCAGGACATAGAGGCAGGACTCCATTTCTAGCCCAGTATTAAAAGTAGATAGCGATCGGATACCAATACGTACGATTTGCTCGATATCGCTAGAGTATTGCTCGTACTTGAGGTGCTTCAGGATAGCGAATACCATCACTGCACGATTAATTGTAACAGTCTCATCCAGACCCGAATTAGGGAAGCAGTCCTGCAAATAAGGTTGAACAGCTTTGAAGTACAGCCACTCGCCACTTAGTCTCTTTCGAATGGCATGGTTTTCTTTCTCCAGACATTCTTTAGGACTAACGAGTACTTCAAAGTTTCTCGCTAACTGGCGGCCTATCGTGGGTTCCGATGGTGCCTTTTCACACACCATCTTCAGTAGTGAGTTATGTGTATCGGGGGCGCTCCGGAATCGTGCCACATCACCGGCTAAGAAATGAAGAATGCTACGGAAGACACGAATACTGGACTCCGGATCCTGGCCCCTAATGTTCGTTAAGACATCGCTTAAGTTCTGCTGAATTTGCAGTTTTGCTTCGCTGTAGTTTTCGTTTTCTAAGCGAAGCTTATTCGATAATATCGTAAGAATAATATCCAACGCGGCCCTTGTCGTGTCTGAACAGGGCGACGGAATTGTGGTCAGAACAGTGCAGATATTCTTCATTGCATTGGTATGATACTAGCGATACTGTCAGTAACTATCAATCTGAATCGAGGGCTTCTTTTCTTACCTCTACGTCCATCACGCCAGGATGGAGACCTTGAAGTATACCCATCGACAAAGGTGCTGTACGGAATTCATCCAAAGGACTCGCTCCGATATTCTCCACAGGTAGATTTATTGGCGCATCGGCGGTGGCAGAATCCGCGCTATGGAAGAGAATAAATGCATTCTTGCTCAATTCTAGAGCTTCTTGCTCATCCTCGTTAAAAGCTCGAACGACGGAAGCGGCTAGTAGACCGAGTTGGTGAAGGCATATATCTTGTTCAACGGTAGAATCATGTCCTCCTTTAAAATCTTTACCGAGTCCTATTTGTGGTCTGCTTCCGTTACTTCCCTCATTCTGGGACTGGACAGTGGTAAAACGACAGTATAGCTGCTCTACAATGAAGAGAGAATATGCCTGTAGTTTCTTCTGGACGTCGGTCTCCTCTGTTTCCGATCCCTCGAGTACCTTGTTTATCGGTTCGGGACTCCCAGACTTATCTAAGTCAAGCCGAGGGGCCCCAGCATTTTCAATGTTTTTAATGAACTGAATGTACCATTCCTTTCTAATGCTATGAGCCTTTGGTTGTGTGGGACTATGTGCTTGCTTTGACATCGAACTCAAAGACTGTATGATAGAGAAGTGGATGGAACAGACGAGAGCAGTCCAATATCTTATTGGGGCCTGCACTGATAGTATCCACAGCAAACCCTCAAGTAAGGTATTGACCAAGGAGACGGAGTTTGATAATAACGACGGGCTTCCGAGTGAACTTGAGATACCAACTTCACATAATGTACCAGCAACCAGTTTAATCTCTAGGGGGAGCTCATGAAGAGCGAGTTGCTGTTGGTACGCTACCTTGAGCGAGGACAGGTATTGTTGTAGCAGAAGTTGAAAGGCAGGGGGGTAGAGAGGTACAGCTTCCTTAAGCGCCGTGACAGCAGCATCACGAATGTCTTGGTTCGCCTCACTGTTAGTTTCGTTGAACTGTTTGCCTTCCAATGGATATATAATAGATGGGCTTGCAAGCCAATTGAAAATTTTCTCGCAAGTGGGAGGAGAACATAACTGGCGAGAAGAACCGGTATCACTGGATCGCTGCCCTACGAGAGCAGCAAGTCCTTCCAGGATCTTCTTGAAGACGCCACCTTGCTCTGTTACCTGAACACCCAAAGTTTCTTCCCATAGAGGTGCATATACTTCAGAGAAGAGTGAATCGCCGAATAGTTCATCATTTAGTAGACCCGTGCTCTCATTAGCATTCGAGTTGTCCTTCAGCGTATCAACCAGGTGAGATCGTATGGTAAGAATTGAGTTGATTAATGCCACTAGCTCTTGTTTATGCGATGCGGATTGAGTGTGTCTAAGCGTAGATTGGATGTGAGATATGGCCTGGGGAGTGATACTTGAAAACGACTGGGGGCCAGCCCCAGAAATTGCGACTAGCAGTCTACCGGCTTGGGCTGTATAGGTTGGACTAGATATATCTTCAACAAGGTCCCTCCAAGCACTTGCTAAAAACGATCGAAGTTCATCCTCGTCAAGCCGTGCAGTAAGAGATCGTATGACCTTTAGAGTTGCCTTGATAGTATCTGGGATCTCGCCGTTTCGAACCTCGTATTTAAGTGAGCCCCAGATTTGGTCAACAAACGGGACGACACTTTTCTTGGGATGCTCATATTGTGCTAAGCATGCATCAAGCGTCTGTAGGATGTCGACCTTCACGGCAACAGTCACCGCATCTCCTTGGTCGAGCTTGTTAATAAGATATGGTATCGCGTGGTTGGCTAGGCGGTAATGGGCAGCAAAGCACGACCGCACGGCGCTCTTCAGGTCATCAGCAGTAATACCTGACGGTGTAGCTGATGACCGCAGAGAAATGGGGAAATAAGCTGAGAAGGTTTTGAAGACCTCCAACGTAATATCTTCTGAAGGTGAGAAGTTCTGGAGAAATACTTTCAAAGTCTCAAACCACTTCATTAAATTCAGGGGATCCCTTTCGTTCCTGCATAAATCCAGAAGACTAGTCATAAATCCGCAAGTGTTTCCGTGACGGTATCCAAGATCATTGGCCACGGCAGGATCTTTAAGTAGCCAAAGAAATAGTTCATAGAGCTCCAGACGTGTCGCTGGCGTCTGTAGTTTGAAATCATCGCCCAGTTTACAGACGTTTGTAATTATATCATCTCCTAGAGTAGGTTGGAATGACTTCATGCTAACCAGGTGCTTCAATGCTTTTGCAGAAGCTGTAACACCAGCTCTATGGTCACTCGAAAAGAGGGAACCGAAGAACGTTACCAACAGCTTAATTTGATCAGCTGTCAATGATGCATCTCTCTTCTTGAGGACCCCAAGGGTGCTAGCTAGAAAGTCAAGCGCCTTTGCCCGGGTAATGAAGTTATCATCGCTCGAATCATCACCTGGTTGGATCCAACGGTTTATAGAAGCAACCCATTGGCCGACGGCTATTCTGGTGTTTGTAGACTCTTGAATTGCTTTGAAGAACGTGTTGGCAAGTCAATCTTATTTACGCCGTTTTTCAGAAAAACTCACCTGTGGCGGCTTTTTCTGATATTTCTTGTTCCTGGCCATTCTCATCTGTGAGAACGTACTGCAGTGCGAGATCGTCAAACTTGACGCCCGCCATTTCTTGCAGTGGGACACGGCGATGTAATTCGACAAAGTCGAATAGGCGTCTTAAGCTGCCCTTAATTTGTTGTTGGTCAGTTACCCCGAAATAATAAGCTTATTAGAAAATGCGGTAGATATTAATCATGCGCCGCCGCAGAAGTCAGAATATCAAAGTACCTTAAGGATGTACCTAACATAATAACATCAAGGTTCTACTGGGCTCCATTAATCTGAATGACGAAATGCCCCGCGGCTGCACGATGATCCGGCTAGGATTGCTTGAACGATTGCCGATTTAGGGCCAATTCCTTAAGAAGTAAGAGAGGGGCAATCAATTTTTTTTTCAGGGACTTTCACACGAGTCACAATACGCTAGCGTGGTGGGGGTTCCGCGAAAAGGAACAAAAAAAAAAACTTGGCTTCAAAGTCGACAGCGACTACCGGATGTTTGGCGATGAGATCTGTTAATCTACATTTAGTCGCTCATTCCCCATATTCCTCTCTTAAGTATATAATTAGCCGTCCGATTCCCGGCTTCCCTTTGTCACAAGGTCTCCTTCACCATAAGCTTAGAATTTCTTCGTGTTACTCTGCTTACGTTAACTTACACACGCTACACAAGCTGCACAAGCCGCGTCGCTTCCTCCATTCAAATCGCGGGGCACTACAAGCAGTCGTAGTGGGGCAGGTATGTCGAAATTCACTCGCGCCTGTATTTTATATATATTACATCCCATTCGTTGTACAGATTTTAGCATCTCCGTCCTTTTATCATGATATATCTCATATTAAAAAAATTCTCTTTATAGAGAATCATAAAAATCTATCAGCTAATTTAGTCCAGTCCAACTCCTACCGAATAATGTCTACGCAAGACGTACCAAAGACCTGCAAGGTCATATTAGCAGAGACCATTGCTAAAGGTCTTCTTGCTGAGGTGAAGGATACCCTGAAGTCTATTCAGAAAGACAATGAAGGACAACCCACTCTAGTCGCCTTCCTTGCCAACGATGACCCAGCAGCTGTTAAGTATGCTGAGTGGTCAAAGAAGACTTGTGAAGAGAAGTAAGAAATCGCATGCTCTCAATGCAGTGGGCCTTTTGCTCACTTACACTGGGGGCAATAATGCTTACTGATATTTAGCGGCTTTACCTTCGACCTACGTCAAGTAGACAAGGATAAACTGGAAGAAGAGATTATGAATGCCAACGAGGACAGCAAAGTGGATGGCATCATTGTCTACTATCCCATCTTCCCTGGCAACCCAGCTCATGACCGCTATGTTCAGGAGACCGTGTCGCTCTCCAAGGATGTTGAGGGTCTCTGCCATAAACACATTTATAACATGTACCACAATATCAGGTTCCTGGATCCTCCTCACAACTTGAAAAAATCCATCCTACCCTGCACCCCGTTAGCCGTGGTTAAGATCTTGGAATACCTCCAGATCTACAACTCCATTCTTCCCTATGGAAACCGACTTTTTGGAAGAACTATTACGGTTATTAACCGTTCGGAAGTCAACGGTCGCCCATTGGCCGCTCTACTTGCCAATGATGGCGCCACGGTGTACTCTGTTGACATAACTGGAGTCCAGGTCTTCACTCGTGGTCAGGGCATCAAGCAGCCACGACACCAAGTTCAAGACAAGGAGGGTTGGACCTTGGAGCAGTGCATACCCATCAGCGACGTTATTATCGGAGGTGTTCCCGCGGAAAGTTTCAAGGTGCCCACGGAGCTCATCCGCGATGGAACGGTCTGCATCAACTTCTCTTCATTCCGAAATTTTGATGGTCCCGCTATCAAAGAGAAGGCGTCAATCTATGTCCCTTCGGTTGGCAAAGTTACAATTGCAGTGCTACTTAGAAACCTTGTGGTATGTTATCTATCTCTTAAGTTAGATCTTCCAGAATATACTGACCCTAGCTCAGCGCTTGATTGCAAACCGACCTTCAACTAACAAAGACGGATCTACCGACGAGAGTACGCAAAAGGCTAAGAGCGAGGCATTCGTAGATGGTTAAAAATTAGAAAGCAAAAGCTGATACCCCGATATCTCATATACTATTAGATCTCATTTAGGATTGTGTATTTAAGATTCTCTATAAAAGCTGCGGAATTTGATTTTATCCTAAGATTCTTGCATGAGATAACAAATATACGTCTCAAGTGCAAGGAAAGAGTCACAAATTCAGCCATTAGACATCATAAAGCCTTATAACTAAAAGCGGTATATAAATGAAAAAAACAATTGCACCTTCTCATGTAGCTTTTATGTATTAATAAATCTCTCTAGCTCTGGCATTACTGGTTGGCGCGATACTGTCAATATATTATACACACCCTCATTTCCTCCTACAACTCTGACCAGTTCTTATAGTTGCTTGTCCGATCTTCAAGCAGTCCAAGGAAACGGCAGGGTTATGAAAAGACTCTATAGTGAGACCTTGGATTCATTGGGATTTATAAAATGATTAACTCCGTTAGTTTGATCATGGTGATACTTTTGTCCTAATATTTGTACAAATCACTCATGATAGATTAAAGGGGTTTGATAAACAAAATTAGTGAGTCGAAAAATCCTTTTCCGTCTTCAAGAGCTGAGGTACTCAGAGTATAACCTCCCTTCTTACTATTTTAACAGGCACGTCTCATATTAGATACTCTATAGTTAGGTAAGTACCTAGATGTGCAAAATATTGGCTTACCTACCATTCCAATGAGTAGTCAAAAGAGGAGATAAAGAGATATATATCCAAGATCGTTTACATTCTTTGGGCCCTTTGGGATCTTTTACTAATTTTAATCAGAGAGAAGCTGAAATTTAATTCAATATCCCCCATAGTATGACTTCATTTCGTAAACAGTCAACACTTTGCTCGCTGAATTTCTCCCCTATACACAGAATTCATATAGCAGTGGGAGTAAGACAAAACACACAATTATCACATACTCAGCCCCCTATTAACCTCAAACCTTCTCTGTAGTAACACCCTTCAAGCTATCGCGGTCCCTCTCGTCCCAAATCGCTCTCTCCAGGGAAGGATACACGACATCCGCATCGCCATCAAGCAGCCCATCCGCATCCGCAAGTTTCCAACTTGCCCGCCTGAAGCGCCGACGCACGCCTTTCGTCATTCCTATCATCCGTATCTGCACGCCGAACCCAAGCTGCCGCCGAATATCATCCTTTAGCTCGGCTAACGCGGTGATGCCGGTAGCATCTATGAACGGCACCATGCCGAAATCCCAAATCACCACGGCGAGGGGCATCTGCCGCATGACGACACCTCGAGCCGCGCGCAGCCGCTCGAGCCGTTGTTCGGCGGCTACGCTCCACAGGCGCTCGGCGTCCGCGCTGTACTGCGGATTCGCGACCGACGGGTACACGAGCTGAATGGCCTCGAGCGCGCGTATCTTATTGCGATTCGCGTTCGGGAAGAACAGCGAGTCCGCGAACCGCACGACCACCGTGTCGTCTGGTATAACCGGCCCCCCTACATTCTCCGTCGTGCCGTTCTGCGGCGTCTGCGTGAGCACGCGCGTGAGAGGCTGCAAGGTGCCGGATTTATCGTGGCTGGCGTGGATAGACGGGGTCACGAAGGCGGACCGGAGGAGCGTCCAGGCTACGCTCCACCCGGCGGCGGCGCCGATGCCGATCTCGGCCGAGACGAATATGGTGACCCAGAAGGCGACCATGCATGCGATGAAGTCAGCGAGGGAGATGCGCCAGTACCGCCAGATGAGGGAGAGGGGTCCGAAGAGGTGGATGACGGCCATGATCTATTGCCAAAGTTAGTAAGATATTCCTTATGCGATTTTGCTTTATCGTCGATATTCAGGAGGAAAAAAAGGGGAGGAGAGGGGGGAGGACTTACGATGATGGCTGCCAAGGTTGACTTAGGCAACCAGTATAGAGCCGGCGAGAACACGTATAGCGTTAGTATGATGAAGCCCGCAGTAACGACGCCGTTCAGGGGGCTCCTGACGTGACACTCTGAGTTGACGGCCGTTCTAGATATCGCTCCGCCAACCGGCATCACGCCGAAGAACGAATTAATGATGTTTGTGACGCCGAGGTAGTTGAACTCCTGGGTCTGGTCGATGGCGTAGTGGTTTCGGCGGGCGAACGCCTTGCCGACGGCTTGGTGTTCGAGGGTACACGCTACTAAGGGGGCAATAGAGCGAGCCGCGACCTTGGCAAGTAAATCCGCCCCTGGGGCTTTTGGGTGTTGGATTCCGTGCGTATTGACTTCGCTGATACTCCAGAGATAATCATCTCGGTCTTTGTTGACGAGGTAGGATATCAGGGTGAAGATCACCATCACAATGATAGCCCTGCTGCTCGATATATACCTGATAGAGAAGTGCTTGTTGCCCCATTTCTTACCTACTTTCTCGAGAGCCAGTAAGACAACTACGGTCCCGAAACCTATTCCGCAGGTTGGGCCGTCCCAGTGCGGAAGACGTTTGAGGATGTTGCCTAGCTGGTTGAAGGCGCCGTCCGGCACGTTGCTGAGCCCGACTAGGGATCCGACTTGGCCCATGCCGATGACAAAGGCCGTTGCGGATATGAATCCGGTGAGGACGGGGATCGAAACGTAGTCGAGGAGGAAACCGAGTCCGAGCAGACCTATAAGGAGCGACCAGATGCCTACCATCATAGCGACGGCCGATGAGATGTTGGTGGGGGAGTACTCGTTCTTGAGATCGCGGATGATTTCTGCAGTTAGTAGACCCAAGATCGAGGTAGGTCCGGTTGACAGGTCTATGTTTGTATGTAAGTGTCTTATTTTTATTACGCTACTATGTATTGCTATAAGTCGGAGGACAACTCACCCTTCGATGTCCCCATAAACACCATCACCGCGGCAGGAACCCAACAAGAGTAGAGCCCGTTTTCAATTGGTATCGTTGCAATTTTAGCATACGCTAGACCCTGGGGAATAAGCAGGACACCGATCGTGAGACCGGCCATGAAGTCTTGGAGAAGCCATGATGGGGAATATCGTGGCAGCCACTGAATGATAGGAAGCTTATCGGCAAGGTACTGTTTAGCAGCCGATGGGAAGTGCCTAGGGGCGGTGCGGGCGAACTTCGCTACTCGGTGTAGAGTAACGTCCGTCCGGAACTCGTCCTTGACTGCGCCCTTAACAATTCTAGCTCGACTTTCCATAGCTAAGTACTAAAGAAATAGGAATACCAACACTGGTGAGTTATGTCTTTAGATGAATGCGGCTGATCTCGACATAGGTATTAATATAGGGGCTAAAGCTCAAGTCTATAGAGAACGAATTCATATACACTACACTCCAATCAACAACCACCTCGCACGGTGGCTTCCGTAAACAGAAGGTTCCATGAAGATACTCAATCATGGAGACGACAACGTCCTCGACTCAGAGAACTCATCACTTCTGTAGCGATCACACCCTCCTTCGGCACATTCTCGCCACTCTGTCGGTATTATAGGAACTTCTCTTCACATATCAACCTCCGTTTCGTTTCTCATGTAAGTAGATGTCAGAACGAGGAAGTACAGCATAGGTCACGCTGTACAGTCCACGCGGGGGGAAGCCCAGCCAGGGGTACGATCCGGGCTTCAGGGGAAGTCAATGAAAAAGAGAGCCTACCGTCTTTTACTGCTGTGCAACGACTTCGCACAGACAAATCTGAGAGACGGGATTAGGCGCCATTCCGTTGGCTAAATGCAACTGTATACCAGTGTTAGTAGTCGATCTTTGACTTTGGGGTGACAATGCCGTCCAGGAAGTGATATAGAGACGCGGGGTAACAGGTAGTTGATTGTATGTGGGAACGTTGGAGCAACCCGTATATGGTACGGGATATCTGTTTCTAAATTAGAAACAGAAGATTCGTGATCTACCTAGCTTGGGTCGTTCACGCGAGCCAATCAGTGCCAAGAAATGTTGTTCGTTCAGCGGCTAACATCGCCGTCACGCACCTAACGTTTGTGATTATAACAAGAATTATAGTAGATGAACAGAATTCATATTCGGTGAAACTTTCATGCCATGAACTGCGACAATTCCCTGTGAGGATCTCTAGAAATAGCATATTTGAGGTGTGGTTCTCCTCTACCTGGTTACTGTGCCGAGGATCCTCTTTCGCATAAGAGGCACAGTTTAGGTTAAGCACCTCTTATTTGCTGTAGGAACGATGTGATATTATTCACTTCAATTCTGCAGATGCAGTATGCACATTTCTGTTAACCATCTGCGAGTATAAGGCGATAGTTTATATAGTCTATAGTTTTGATTAGATCTCTTGGCATTTTATAAGTTTCAAAAGCATTCCGAGTCCTTGGATTGCGGTCACGATAGTCGGCCAAGGATTGACATGCTTGTAAGTCACGCTTCGGAATGCGATTGCGTTGTAGTTAAGCCTACTGCCTAGAGTCTTGGACTCTTGGAATTTTCTTGGGACTTACGTCCTTGGGAAACAAACGGCTCTCCTAATACGCTGCCGTATACCCGGGGTATATTTCTACTGCCGGAGGTTTTGGTTCGAACGATGCGGCCAAGCAAGCTTGGAAAACGCCACGGTTTTCTAAAGTTTCCCCTCTCGGTTAACCTACAAGGGTAAGGGAAAGCTTGACACGTACCAAGCTTTGGGTGTAACGGTCGCATTGCATGGACAAGACCTGGTTATGCGGCATGCGGCCGGCTGCTAATGCCAAGTGATAGGACTACTGACTTCTTCCAATTCCATCACTTTTATACTATCAGGCACAGTATCTTTTTGCTGAATTCCTGCGAAGTGATATCTAGCTTTCGAAAAATTAAAATAGAAATAAAACTTTGTGCGGAGGTGAAATATCGACGATCCTAAGTTCTGGGGTATGAGCGGCAATGAACCTGATAGGTTGGTGAGTACCAATTGCGACACAGCTACCCTTACCTACATACCCGCCCCTACTGGACGCCGCAGTTACTTTCCTAACTGGTAGATGGTTATATATCAAGTAGGCTGCCGTGACACGGGGGAATATAACGGAACGGGATATGATTGAATGGTTCGTACTGCTACTATTGGTGCCGTAATCCGGAATTCGTAAGCGCCCTCCGGGGGTTATTCCCAGTTTAATGTTACCCTCGTGGAGTCTGTAAATTATTGGGTAGATGAGCAAGGCGAGAATTCGAAAGTAGCCTGGCTTCTTTAAGTCTATACTGGGACAACGTTGCGATTGGATGCCTTCGTTTGGGCTAGATACGTAAGCTTATCTCTGAGGGGATGAGACAATAACGTTAAAGACTGTCTTATTTGTTTCGGAAGCAGCATATATACCTAGGTGATATAATTAGTATAATCTTTCTCTCACGTTGATAATGGGTCGGTTTATGTCTGAGTTTAAAAAAACACTTACTAGGTAAGCCCTTAAAATGAAACAACATGCCGCATAGCGCATAAATCCTTCTCTTCCCTTGTGCTACAAGACAAGATAGGACCTCAGGAATAGCTAGCATATTGTCGAATGCTTATAAGCGTAGAATATTTCCAAGTTCCTTAATCAAGTTAGCCTTGCGGACTGCCCATTAGGAAGATCAAAACCAAGACGATGCTTAGACAAAGATGTCGACATGGGCCCCGTAAGCCCCCAGACTCCCCCACAGCGGGCCAGCAAACCGCTTAGCCGTCTTCCCGCAGCTCTAGTCTCGACCCACGTCGTGAGGAGGCTCTCAGATCTCTCATCTCGGACTCAGCGGCATGGTCAGCTGGACATTTCTCGGTGGTTAAGGATGTTTCACAAGTCTAACGTTACAGGAGGCATCTACACAGTTAGTATCACACGGAGGCTGTTCCTATGCGGATGAATGTGTAGCCTCAACATCAGGAATCAAGATTCTGAGAATTCTATGCACAATGCCGTGTATAGTCCGAAGTTTAACTAGGTCAAACCCGACCTGCCGAACATGATCTAAGGTAGGAAGGCCGCTGAAAGAGGAAATGAATATGATGACGCAGATGCTGTGTCAAGATAGCTCCATGGCTTCATTCTCAGAGGTTAGTCTCGGTCAATATAGAGGTCGGCGACCGTCTTTAACAAGTTCGTGCTACTCGGTATCAATATTTGGACTCCGCGGAGTATAATTTCTTGTTTAGGCAAGGAATCCTCTTGATGGCGCAGGATGGCGAACTGAGTAAGACTCTTGCATACCTAATAAACCGAATATCTTTCCAAGCGAACTGGGTTATCTGATCCACTAACGCTATGCTTAAAAACTTGAGTTAGACTTATTCTAGAAGGTGTGTGCTGATGGATATAATCATGATAAAATACTTGATGTACTGGATACTAAGGAAGTCGATGGAATTTTAGACCTCAGCGTTTGTGGTATAGCCTGGTCGGGGAAGCACGAATATGATGGTAAATTTATGAAGCTTTGAGGTTTCTATAGTATTTTGGATTAACAAGTAACTACCTCCTACATGTACCTAGGTACCTACCTACCTATACACTAATTATAAGAGAGGTACCTATTATAACTAACAGAGACAAATTATGTATTGCGGTTTCCATAAA
This sequence comes from Daldinia sp. EC12, assembly GCA_002120325.1. Lineage (NCBI taxonomy): Eukaryota > Fungi > Ascomycota > Sordariomycetes > Xylariales > Hypoxylaceae > Daldinia > Daldinia sp. EC12. Next base: position 199,463 of record KZ112928.1, read on the forward strand.
CAAATTACACTTCTTACACCAGACTAAAGTTTAATCTTTCCTTGTGACCTAATCATCACCGATCGTGAATGCCCGTTTAGTCTAGGTACCTAGGTATATAATAGTAGAGGAGATTAATATTTTAATACATCATTTTCTCAAGTCATAAAATAGCTAAACTAAATAAAACGTAGAAACTACAAATAAACATGTATAGAAGAATAAAGCTAACAAGTCCAAGCAGTCATAAGACATTCAAGATAAATTTACAACTCTCGTTGTTCCCATTCCATCTCATTATCGGGATCAGGAAGCGTGACTTCATCCTTTTCCGCGTTCTTAATTTTATTCCAGAAGATCTCGCCGTTCTCCGGGTCATCCTTGAATAAATGATCAACGACCATCTTCTTAGGTGTCTCGCCTAACCATTGGAAGAGCGAGAAATCTCGAAATTCGTCCGCACGGAAAACCTCTAGCATCTCAACTGGTTCGTCACCAATGTTCTCGACGAAATGGCCATTGTTCGCCGGCACAATACCGACGTCGCCCTGCACGTAGTCAAAGGTCCGAGCTGTTCCTTCGGCGGCGAAGACGGTGACTCGCGCCCGACCTTTAATGAAGAAGCTCCATTCGTCAGCGTTCGGATGCCAGTGCATCTCGCGCAGAGCACCAGGCTCGATAGTTACGTGAGCTGCCGCCACTGTTTTTGAAATCTTGAAGTTTTTGGAATCTGCGATTCGGACATCGCCGCCGCTGGTCCTATGGGGTTCCTGGTCGAGCATCCTGTGGACGAAGTTGTACTTGGATTTCTTGACCCCCTTGCCCGTGGGCTTCTCATCGTCGATGGAGCCGGGCTCTCGGCCCTGGAAAATGTATTTCTCTCCTGCGGGGAGATGCTTGAACACTTCGGGTGCTAGATTGAAATTCTTTGAGATCACCGACTTGGGAGTATGCGCTTGTAAAGAAATCAGCTTCGGAGGTTTACGTGAGAGAGTTTTATACTACATACCGAGCCAATCAGATATGAGGAAAGTGGATTCCTCAGAAAAGTTCCCGTCGTCGAAGATCAAGAGGAATTCAGTACCGTTCTCGCCCAATCCCTGAAGGGAATGAGGTACGCCACTTGGGAAATACCATAAGTCGCCTCTCTTGAGGTCGTCTATGAAATTTCCACCTTCGTAGTCGATAGCAGTAACACGGACTTCGCCATCTAGAACAAAAGCCCACTCGGCTTCCTTGTGCCAGTGCAACTCGCGAATTACACCCTTATCGAGGCGCATATTTACGGCAGCGAGTTCGACGCTAGAGCCTAATTCGCGGACGGTGGTTTGCCGGGTCCATCCCCCTTCCTAGATATAGATTGGTTAGGCCCAACGCGGGGAAGGTTATATTGTTGGGACCTTATTCATACCTCAATGCGCACATGGGAATCGGCAAAGCTCCAGCGCAGGTTTTGTATATTTCCATGATCTGTACTGGGTGGTCGCACTAGATCTGGGGACTGGCGCGACCTCTCTCTGTTCCAGGGACCAAGAACAGATGCTCCTAATCCATTGCGATAGGGGAGCGGATCCAACTTCTCGCCTACGGCATCGACCGCGCGATCGTATGGATCCCTATAGTCGGGAGTATAAGGCGACTTTGGCTTTTTGCTATATTTCGGCGGTAAATCAAGACCAGCTAGGAGATATTGACGAGGACTGTCATCTACGGGGACAGCAAGGCCGGAATTGCTCAATGCAAGGCCCGTAACTAACAGCTTCCATGCAGAAAGGCCATTATAATTCCGGGGCTGCATTTTGAGAGAGTGATTGACTTATAAGTCGTTACTCAATTATTCAACAAAACCAAGATCCGTAAATTCAAACAGGAAACAATTAAACCTCGGCTAAAATTGGACATGAAGATAGAAGAATAAAAAAAAGATAAAGGAGGTATAAGTAGGAATAAGATAGGATGAGCGTCATAGTTAAGCAATCGACTTAAAGATAGAGCTCTCGTAGCCATTCAAGCTTCAAGGTCTCATTCGAGCTACCTTGAGCTATCCTACCTAAGGTCCCGGTTGCAAACAAGGGGATCAATACCGAGTAAATGCCGAATATACTCCATCGCATTCAACAACCTGGGGAGCTAAGTTAGCTCTAGAATACCTTACTATGGTAGATACCTAGGTAGGTATCTTACAAGGCCGTTGTGAGACAAGCGCTAGGAAGACGGGTGTGATTGTGCCTGACTTCCGGGATCAGCTTCAGGGCAGGATAGGCTTCTTTGACCCCGTCAGGCCCGTGCTACGTCCACAGAGGGTAACCGGTACCCGAACCTGCGCGCGCTAGGTACCTGTGTTAGGTCGAATTAAGGTAACACAAGTGGGGATTTAGGTGCCGTAAACCGATCCGGAGAGTTGAGCTAAACATGAAAGAACATCATTACGTCAAAAATAGCGTTCTTGTTGTCATCCCCGGCACCTCGACAATTACTAACGAAAACTTGCACCCTTACAACATGAACTTTTTGCAATATGTTTCTCCGCGCTTATACGGCCCCAAGATCTGAGGGGGTAAGGGTATTTTACCACGGGTGATCGCAGTTACATATCTGGTAGGCAGTGAAACCACACCGGACATTAGCGTTGCCCTATAAGATTCCTGCCTATCTGGGATTCACAGCCGGACAATCTTTCACTTGGCCTTGGTCGCACACATGACCGTTGAGTATCTAAAGATATCGACCTTGGCAAAAAAGAGTAAGTGGAAAAAATATATGGTAGGAAACCCTTTGAGGCTTTTTCTATGACGTTAGGGGACCTTCCCAAATAGCTCTTAAATACGCGTCATTCGGACACTGCCCCCGATTTTGCACGGCCACGGGGACGAGGCAGCTCTCTCGTTCTACCTTGGCGATAGTAAACGCCTCAAATACTTTATTTCGTCCAATCTCGTCTATATTTATTCTATAGATCCCCTCAGGTTGTTAAGACCAATCATTTTATACTTAAAATCCTGTCCTATTACTCGGCGGTAGAACAACACCCTAATGGCATCCAATGGATATGGCGTATTGCCTACCACTTCAAGAACAAATACCAATGGCGATATAGAGCAGCAGCCTCTACTCAATAGTAATGACGAGACGTCCAAGTCAACGCGATGGCGGGAAAACTTGATGACGGACGTGCGCCGCGACTGGGCCGACTTGGTTTTGCTCGCTTGCTATATTATTACCGGTATGCTCGACAGTGCATCGATATCTACCTGGGGCTCTTTCGTGTCGATGCAAACAGGTTTGTCGCCTAGTCATACAGAAACCATCACTGTACTTTGTTAACAGAGTATCTTACCTAGGAAACACGGTCTACTTCGGCCTCGGCATCGCAGCACCGCACGAGTCGACAAGGTGGATCAAGTCAGGAACTTCGCTCGGCTGCTTCTGCATCGGGTCCGTCTTCTTTAGTTCCCTCCACCGGATGCTGTCGCCGTCGCCTAAACGGCGCTGGATCCTATGCGCCTCTTTCACCATCCAAATGCTGTTTGTCGCTGGTGCCGCGGCGATTCTTACCTTCGGACCCCAATCCGACAGCGAGTCGAGGAAGGAGGCCATCGACTGGCCTGTGTTAGTCCCTATCGCACTCATCGCTTTCCAAAGCTGTGGACAGGCGATCGCTAGTCGCGCGCTCAAGTATAATGCGCTCACTAGTGTTGTCTTGACGAGCATCTACTGCGACTTATTCTCCGACGCTGCGTTGCTTGCGCCGCATAACCCCGAGCGCAATCGCCGGGTTGGAGCGCCCGTTTTGCTTCTCATCGGCGCTGTGCTTGGTGGGCTGTTAGCTAGGGGCGCAGTTGGTACTGCTGGCGTACTGTGGATTGCTGCGGGATTAAAGCTGCTTGTCGTTGTGTCCTGGCTATTATGGCCAGCAGAGAAGGGACAATAATCCCGCATATGTGAAATCCCTAGATATGCTTCGTAACCCCTATATACCTTGTAAATGTATGTACAATCTATAACATGTCATCAGTAAATAAGTATATCGAGGCCATAGTACCTAATGTCATATGTACCTGCTAGTTTGCTTTCGTCATACATATCGTGTGCGAAGGTCTACCAACTGATATGGACACCCAAGTACAAGAATGCCGTGGAACATAAAGCCAAACAACGCACGACATATGTAGATCCAGGGGAATTTAATAAAGATAAATCTATGGCACAAAGAATTAAATAATAGATTATATAGCTTGGGAATGATCATGATAAACGGAATTTATTTGCGAGAAGCATCCTGACCTATTGTGCCTTCTTGGCGGAGCATGCTCACTGATTGTTGTGGTTTCTTCTCAATCTTACCAACGATACCAGTTCCGCGGAAATACACGGTGACAACAACCGCGCAGCATAGCGCGAGTGCGAAGTTGAACCAAATGCCAGCTCTTAACCCTGCTAGGGATGCAGGTTCCCACGGCAGGATCTTGCCCGAAGCCTCTACCGGAACTCCCCTATCTCTCGCCATAACGGCAGTTTGAATGGCTGTTGTGATGGCCAACCCAATAGCTCTCCCGATCTGTCCCATCGAATTGATAAGCGCGCCTCCTAACGCCTGGTCGTCCTGGGGGAGGGATTTTGAAGTAAATAAGGTCAGGGTCGGCCAAGTGATATCAGCGCCTATTACTGAGAGTATAAAAGCTGGAAGACCATACGCAAAATATGACGTGTCAGGAGGAATAGGAATTGAGAATAGCAGACAGGACACCGAAACGCTTAGATTGCCGAAAAGGAGCAACATCCAAGTGGGTATGCGTGAAATGAGGTGGCTCACGACGAACGCCGTGATGACCCCAGAGGCGCCGGTGGGAATAAATCGATACGTCGTTTGCAATGCGCCAAGGTCTTGGTAGTCCTGGAAGATGAACGTGGCGGAGACGATAAGATCGTTGAAAGCAGCGAAGAACAGAGCCATGATCACCATAGCAGCGCTAAAGCGAGCGTTCTTAAACATGCTCACCTTCATCAGCGGCTTGCTCGTCATGTGTTTCTCTTGATACCACTGCCACGCAATGAAGATACCAAGAAGTAACACGGAAATAACGATCAGCAAGTAGATCCAGATGGTATTCCAACCGACGATATTGCCTTCCGTCAAGGCGAACAGCAGAGCCAGGATCGAAACGGTGACGAGTGCACCACCTATCCAATCTACGGATTTCAGCGACGAGAAGCCGCCTTTTCCGACGGTTAGATGCTGCGGTGGCGGCGGTATGAATAATATACCCGCAAGTGTGACGGCGATTGCAAGTCCGCCGACGGCGCCAAATACCCACCTCCAGTTAGCGAACGAAGCAATGAAACCGGCGATAAGGTTCCCAAATACGCTACCAAGCGGTGCGCCGGCAGCTTAAAGGGGTATTAGTTACACGTGAATAGTAGAAATACCCGAGCAATAGACAACCTACCGTATGAGCTGAAAGCATAGTTCTTCGCCTTACCAGGCGGGAAGGTCACGCCTAAAATCCCAATAGCCGTTGGAACATTGGCCGCAGCGCCCTAATATTTATTCATAAGCCATCTCCCATGCAGAACGGCTCAAATTTCCATAACAATACTTACAAGTCCTTGTAAACCCCGAAACACGCTGAACCCGATTTCGTTGGGTATGAAAGGGTTGATAATCGTCGTTACAGCTACGAAAGCGCTCCCCAGAACGAAGATGGAGCGCTTGCCATAGATGTCTGCTATGCGACCCCACAGAAGCAAGAAGCAGCCGAAGGTGAGCGCGTACGAGGACACAACCCATTGCAGCCTGCTTTCAGGAATACTTAAATCCTCGCCGATCGTCGGTAGAATAATGACGGTCGACTGGATTGAGAGAGTCTGGACTTAATTAGTAGGCAAGGTAGCCATTAGGCCTTAATAGCGACGCTGCGTACATTTAGAAAACTCGCCCCGGTGACTGTTGCGACTAAAGCAATACATCTCGCCTTAGAAAACGGCAAGCCAGGTTTCGCGGCGCCGTCATCCTCCTCGGGGCCGCTTTCTACAGCCTGGCGCGACGATGGTTCATTTTCCATTTCGATAATATCGAAATCCTGTTGTCCTTTTTCTCGAGTACTCTCGGCGCCCGGTACCGTGTTGTTCTGGTTGATCTCTACGTCTTTCGTCATCTTTCACCTACAGCAGTCGTCGTCACGATGAATCCCGCCGAAAATTCCCAACGGAGTAAATCAGTTAGGAAACCCCCCGGGCCGGGGGTGTAGCTCATATAGGTCTGCAAGGTGTTCCGCCATCGCGGGCGGGTAAGATGCAATACCACTCTGGGCAAGCAAATTCCGGGAAAACTAGAACGCTCGACTCGGGACGGCTTTTCCGAAAACAAGCGATACCCTACTATAACCTGGGGAATCATGAGAACGATCTCTTATTCGACCAATCAACAGCGAGTACCATTGGAGGAGTTTCTCCAGTTCTGTCCAGTCTGAGATGAGCGGCGGGATGCAGGGAGGGCTCTTTCGCCGCTTCTTATTCCGGGACCCGGTATCGGTTCCCCAGGGGGGTACGTTTCCCCGTACGGACGGTAAATTTGTATGCTGGTTTGCTAGGTAGCCATAAGGACATGTAGCTTTTCGCTAAATAGCCTTCCTTTTGATGTTAGATCGTTACGCGCCAAGATCGAGTCTAGCCGGGAATGAAAAGAAAGGGTAATATCATTTTTATGGTGTATTTGTATTACATAACGAGAAGCCTGCTTATAGTTCAGCTCATGAGAGACGGTAATTCAAATCATCGCCTCATATGAATCAATATCTACCTAGGTAGGTATATACCTCTTACTCACCTCAGGTAAGTAAATATCAAAATGACATCCAAAAGGTCCTCATTGTTCCCTCCTTCTTTTGACCAGAAGGAAAAGGAGGAGATCATATTCTGTAACAGGTACTATATCAAACGACGACCTTTGAAGTCAATTTTCTTCGAGTCAGGCGATTTCGAATTTCGCAAGAGGAAACTCATGACCCAATTGCTTTAGGTTCTTCTACTCTCAATCGAGCTATGAGAATTCAATTTCTGGAATCCCAATCAACTCAAGTCCAGACACAATAGGAACTCATATTGATTGCACGCCTCGGGGTATTCTTGGCGATTAGGTTGCCAACATGAATCGTCGTTTGTCGAACCAACCAACCACCTCGAATATGACATGGCTGCCATGACGCAGGACGCGATTCCTTATCTTTTTTTTATTATGCAACTAAAATAATTATTAGCCTCCATTGATGCATATCTATAGGATTGTCACTTACACCAAAGCAACGAAACAATTCGCTGGATTACGATACATTTCTACCCTGCATGATTGAAGGGATCCTAAGAATAATGCATACCTTAGTAGGTCGTCGAATAAGAGAAATCGACAATCTTGAGGAAAGAGTTTTCTAGTAGGTATCTAGGATCTACATGAACACTTCGAGTACCTAAAGTACCTACAAGATAGATATTTTTTTTTCTAATACCAAGAAAAATGCGCTTGATCTTCAGCTCGAAGCTCCGCTCTTTTTAGGCATGGAAGCGAAAAGTTAGAAGCCAACGGCGTTGCTGCCTGGGGAAGTCACGTTAACACGCGCTACGTTTATATCAATTGGCATCCTTCTTTCCTTCCTCGGCGTCGGTTGCCTAGAGAGAAAGTGCCACAAAGCGCGAGCTCAAGTCAATATTTATTCAACTTTGATTGCCTTTAACTTTCTTTTCAATTCTTTCACCAACTCTCACCAACTCTCACCAGCTCTCACCAACCCTCACTATCCTCGAACACTTTCTTCTCTCTTTATAAGTAGTCAACAATTCAATCTTAATTACTTTGCTGAACTCATTCATCATCACATCGCACGTTTCGCAAACGAGAACTTATATAAGTGTACCCCTATAAATCATAACCACTATAACACAATGCCACCCAGAAGAAAGGCCGCAGCAGCTAAACCGCCGCCCCCACCACCATTGGAGGGCTGCAGCATAGCCATCAGTGGTACAATACCTGGCCGCACTCAAGCTTCTATTGAGCGAGAGATCATCAATGTTCTCGGTGCAAAGCTGGCTAGATCTATTACACAAAATACTACACATCTTGTCACTACCGAAGCAGACTACAACAAGCCTTCCATCAAGGTTAAGACTGCGCAGGCTCTTAACATACCCATTGTCACATTTCAATGGCTTGAAGACTCACTTAGCAAGACAGCTCGCATGGCTGAGAGCTCATACGGCATTGGTTCCTCTCAGCCACAATCACAACCCCAGCTTCAATCCCAATCCCAAGCCCAGTCGCAATCTCAGTCGCAATCTCTGCCTATACAGACTCGCAGCACCAGAAAAAGGCCAGCAGCCCAGACACCTGCAGCCGACGAAGAGGAAGTGGACCAGGAGGAAGTAAAACCACAAGCCAAAAAGAAGGCCAAGACCTCGGAGGCCAAATCACAGATCCAAGAAGAGAAAGAAGCAAAAGTTGCTGATGGCCAAATTGCTAAATCTCGAGATGCTAGAATTCCGCTGGATGAGGTTGCTGACAGCTTATATTCTGATTATGAAGTTTATATTGATGACGACGGCGTTATCTTTGACGCTTCTCTCAATCAGACCAACTCGACGGCCAATAACAATAAATTCTACCGTCTACAGGTGAATTTTTCATCTTACCTGTTTGACCAGACTGAGTAATTTGCTGATGGTTTCCTTAGTTACTCCGGTCTGTAAAGAACCAATTCTGGTGCTGGACTCGCTGGGGTCGTGTTGGCGAGCGTGGGCAGACCAAGACTGTCGGCAATGGAACACTTGAAAGCGCTCTTTCTGAATTCAACAGCAAATTCAAGTCAAAGACTGGTCGCCCGTGGACCGAGCGCGGAGAGCCCCCGAAACCTGGAAAATACGCATTCGTCGAGAAAAGCGTAAGTAATTTTCGATACTATTTGCTGTTTGCTATCATTTTCCTTGATTATTTTGGGTTAAATGGGTCAAGCAAAGAGTTGCGAATCTAGAAAAACTTCACCCTACAGATCCTTCATGCGTTTCTTTGGAGAGCCCCTTTCGCAAAAGCAACAGCTAATTCAAAGTCCTTTAGTACGAGCCAGACTCGGAAAGCGAAGATGATGCGAAAGATAAGAAGAGTGTCGCTATTAAAAAAGAGGAAGAGGAAGAGATGCCCGAGTCGAAACTTGCTAGGCCGGTTCAGGAATTGATGCAACTCATTTTCAATAAGCAGTTCTTTGCGGCGACTATGGCCGACCTTAATTATGATGCTGTGAAGCTACCTCTCGGAAAACTCAGCAAGACCACCATCTCTCGAGGCTTCCAAACCTTGAAAGACCTCTCGGCCCTCTTAAACGACCCAACCTTGGCAACTTCCCAGTACCAGACTAATTACCTTGCAGCAACAGAACAACTCTCCAATTTGTACTTCAGTCTGATTCCGCATGCGTTTGGGAGGAATAAACCTCCCATTATTCGAGATTCGACACTACTCAAAAAAGAAATAGAACTTCTTGAGAGTTTATCGGATATGAAGGACGCGTCGATACTCATGAAGAATGAAAAGAAAGAAAGAATCAATGAGCTTGACCAACAGTTCAGGGGCTTAGGAATGAATGAGATGACTCCGCTCGAACATGACAGCGCAGAGTTCACACAATTGGTGGACTACTTGATGAATACACGAGGGTCAACTCACACCGCCAACTACCAGGTATCGCAAATCTTCAGAGTTGAGCGTGGAGGTGAGAAAGATCGCCTAGAAACCACGCATACAACGTACCAGGACAGACGACTTTTATGGCATGGCTCTCGCTGTACCAATTTTGGCGGTATTCTCTCGCAAGGATTACGCATCGCGCCCCCCGAGGCTCCGGCTACAGGTTACAGGTATGTGTCACTTATATTTCTTGAATCAGGCGTGCCATCTGTAAATTGATTTTAATGAAGCTAACATATTTACAGTACGTTATTGTGTTTTCCTTTACGTGTTATATAAAACACACCACACTACCTGTGGCGATGTTTAAGATGACATATTTGATGTTAACGTATAATAGTGTTCGGAAAAGGTATCTACTTGGCGGATATGTCCAGCAAGGTAAGCAATTCTTTCTAGTCTGTGGGAGTCAGAATTAACCTCTCATACAGTCTGCCAACTATTGCTACCCATCTATCAGCAATGGGCATGCACTCCTCCTCCTCTGTGAAGCGGAACTTGGCAAACCAATGCATACACTTGTCCATGCCTCGTCTAGCGCTGCCGAAGATGCTAAATCAAGGGGAATGCTATCAACCTGGGGCCAGGGCAACACAGGCCCGAGCAAATGGAAAGATGCCGAGTGCGTTCATCCATCGTTAAAGGGAGTGAAAATGGTAAGAATATAACCAACTCTAGTTTCGACGCGTTGTCTTTTTTGATGCTAACACTATCCTTTCCCCGTAGCCCGATACTTCCGTGAAGCCGGGTCCTACTAACGTTCCTAATGCCTATCTTCTCTACAATGAGTATATCTGCTACGATATTTCTCAAGTCCGTTTGCGATACCTCCTTCGGGTCCGAATGTAGAACCCTCGGACCTAATGGTAATCGTGCTCGGGGCTCTCGTAATTGTCGAAGGTACACATATTGTTGATTTTTGTTACTATATCCATATACTCCTCGCTATGGGCATGGCAGCTCAGTTGTAGGAGGCTCCAGATGGTGTTCACAGATCGAGTATTATCGTCGGTTAATGTTTTATGACTCTTAAAAATATGGTGAGGTTTATTGAGGGACATGGTTGTCGATCTTATTCCCGGGAAATACGTATGGGCGAAGCTCTAGCTCTCAGATATTAATTGATACATTTACATGTTAAGAATCCACTTGCGATTGATCATATGCAGCCTTGGACAAGTACTGGATTGATGGTCCACTGGAGGCCACTGGCTTTGAGTGCAAAATATTCCTAATTTTGTACCTTACTTGGCAACGAAACACGTAAATTCGCATCGCGATTATCTAGGCTATATATAGGTAGTTAATCTAATATAATTGCCTAGCGACGAATCAAGTAAGAGAGGAAAAGAAGCTTCTGGCTCAGACATGCCTTTAAGACGTCATTGTTGGTTGAATAATAGACCAATATTCAAAGATCCCAAAGGGTTACTGCAAAAGAAAATTGCAGAAACGCGCATGATGGGATTTCGAATGTGGACTTGTGAGGGAATCCAACTCGGAAGTATCTGATAATATCATCATCACCAGAGCATTTCAACTCTCAACTCTTTACTTGTTTATTCCTCACATCAATAGGCCCGTAGAACTAGACTACTTCGGTGATTGCTGCGGTGCCCCGACGCTTGCCGGTGCGGCTTTCGATATTCGCTGTTCTTGAGCCGAATTGGATCTACCATATCGTTAGCATGTCCGAACATCGAGTGGTTATATGCTATCTTACCGCTCTCTTCTTTTCCCTCGCAATTATGGGTAGGCCAAGTTTATCGGCCATCAGCCTCAATACTCGCTTGGCTGGGTCGATAACGGCAGGGTGGAACGGATTTTGAAAGTCACATTTCTCCCACACTGGGGTACTGATAGCAAACCTGACAAGTTCCTCATCCAGGAAAGGATGGCGAATCTCCTTACCCCAGTGAGCCATAACTCGGTCATCACGACCTAGGTTTCTTTGACCTATACGACCTATATCCAGCTTTAGTTCTTCGAGAAGGCGCGGATATCCTCCAGCTTTGAACGCTATTTCGTGCCGCGAGTAGCCACCGAAGAGTTCATCTGCGCCCAGGCCAGACAGTAGGACTCTAGCGGGAGAAGTTACGCTGGGCGGATCCGGCTGCCATTCCCACGTATCTGTGTAGGCGCAACCTATACCTCGCGCAGAAAAATAAAGCGCGAGAGCTATGGACAGATCCATCTCGGTGTTATGCGGATACATAAGAGAGACTACTCTTTCCTTATGGCTCATTGCTTCCTCAAATGAAACATTGACCTATTGGTAGGTCAGCTTCATATCTAACCTAGGCAGGTGAGCCCTGGAACGCACCGCAATAAAACGCCAGTGTCTTGTAGGGCAGGCGGCTTTCAGTTCTGCGAAAGCTTTGCGGCCCGTCTTCCTATCTGGACATGCCTCGTACATGTCCTTTGCATCTAGGTGAGGCAGCGTCTTATCATTGGAGACCTGGCGCGGATTTTCGAAGGCAACATTGATTAGATCTATCCCTTGATCCGAAGGAACCAGGTCATGGGCGAGCCTCGCGAGGGTAGTGCTATCAAGGCCGCCAGAGAAAAGAACCGCGACGCGAACGTCGATTTCTGATAATGAGTTTGGCGGCTCTGGAATGTCTAATACCCGTAGCTTGAGGGACTCGCACAGCCAGTGTTTGAGAAGATCGACTGATAAGGAGCTAAAGTCTAGCTTATGATCGGATGGTGGCAGTGTCATGTTGAAGTTGCCAATGCTTGAAACCTGTCATGAAAATTTTATAGCAAAGATCGTACGCGTAGTTTTCAGACACTGAACCAAGACTTACCATGTTATCGCCCCCTGATGTGACCCAGTCATATCTGGTGAGGTGAGTATCAAGTTTCAATCCACCAGGCGTAGCAAGACGCGTAGCAAGGTTTAAAGAATAGATTCCATCTGCATTGACTTCTTTCCAGCCCGTAGTAGGTACATCCGCGATACTCGAGAAAGAAATTGTGTTATCATCTTCAGCTTGATTTGATAGCAGCGACCGTCGGCCAAGACGATCTCGACCGAAGTAAAGGCGCCTATCCTGAGTATCATAAAATAGAAAGGCGAATGGGCCTTCGATACTACGCAGAACGCCTAGAATATGCGACTCTCGAGATTCAGCCGAGGATGCATCAATGGTGTCAAGCTTGGCTAAGATAAGCTCGCCGTCATTTTTGCTGCTGATAGGCTGGCCATCAATTCTCCAAGCCTCTCCATTCCAGCATAAAACAGACCCGGTGACAGGCGACTCCAATGGTTGCTTTGCAACATGGTCTCCCCGTAAAGCTAGTACAGTAGAGGTAAGATTGAGACGGATTACGCAATCTCCATTTTCAAAAGGAAGTTCGGGATAGACTTTGCCGAAGTGGTCAGGTCCACGATTCGACAAGAGGTTCTTCAGCTCTTGGGAAATGCTTGGTATGGCAGCCGTAGAGACTACGCCATGGATGCCACACATGTTTTTAATGCACCAAGACAGTCGGGATCGAGGCGACGATCGGAAGAAATGACAAGGTACTTCTTAAGGTAGATTATCACTTTCGCGTCGTGTTTTGCGTTAGCACAGCCACATGACGCCACTCACCGAAGTGATTAACTCGTATTAGATGGGTGTGTGAAATTTGAAGAGAAAAAAAAAGTTATTTCCTACTAAAGATTGAAGGATGGAAAAGAAGAGATCCGTCGCAAAATGAACGGGTCCGGGCCTAAATAAATTCTGTAAAGAGCAAGTGCGTAGGGCATATGAAAAGAAAAAAGAAAAAAAAAAAATCACATGGAAGGAAGGAGCTCTCCAAATGTACACATACAAAAAAGTGTAAAGAAGGTGCAAAAAAGGTGCAAAAAAGGTGCAAAAAAGGTGCAAAAAGGGAAGGAACGAGATAGCACCTCTCCGTTTCGATCGGAGGACCTCCGGGTTATGAGCCCGGCGCGCTTCCACTGCGCCAAGGTGCTTTTTGGAATCTCGCGGTCAATTGCGACCATTGGTTGACATATTGACTAAATAATATGCTATATATTGAAAAAACAATTAGCGGGCAACAAAGTAGGAGCGGTACTAATGATGGGGCTAACAGAAGTCAGACTAAAATCTTATGTGGCTTGTAAGCCTTTTTAAATGGTAATTGAAGCCACATACAAGCTTAATAACAACATTACATTATTAAACCTTACACCTCAGCTTATAAGTCTCAGCATACTCATACATACTCATACTCATACTCATACTCATACCCATAGGCGCCTACTCATCATCCGTATTCATCCGTGCTGGATGGGTCGCGGAGCGTAGGGTTATTTAGCTAACGAACTAAATTCGAATCATATGAGACATATATGCAACGAGCGTGTAACCAAATATGAAAGTCTCTAAGGTACTACCCAGCACTTACACATACCTTTATGTATCTAGGGCATGCATTTATATCTAAGTACATAGGTAGGTAAGTAGGTAAATCCCTAGATAGGTAAATCCCTGGGTGGTTACCTAGGTATATGGTCTTCTATCGACACGTCACAAAAATCTAAACACATGCCCTCATATTCTCATTAGTCCTGTGGCGGCATTACGTAGCCAGCCGAATTATACTCCAACAATACTATGCAAAGCTTACTTACCTGCTAGCAAAAGCAACCCCCTTTCAGCTTTGATTTAGCTATCCAATGCATATAGTTAATGCGGGCTGCGGGTAACTTCTAACGGTAAAGAAAAAAAATAGAAATTGGAAGAACACAAACTGGGCTCTGTAGATTTCAAGGCGAACAGCCACGAGTAAGCCATATTTTTCCTACCTTCAAACGAATGCAAAAAGAGGCGTTTAAAACTTTCTTAGATGTGTTGGAGCGCTGTTAATATATCGAGGAATACTAATCCTGCTAATATGACCTAATATCTACCTCTATAAGTTATCGGAAGAGTACACGCCCCCCCTTGGTATATCGACTTACCTGTCTGGGTATATTATGCAGGTAAACTTAGACTGCAACTATTGAGGAAAAGCAAAATTGTTACACAAAGAACTACCAACCTATCAATCGAGAATCACGAGGTTACACCCGCCGTTGACGAGCGTAAGCCGGCTTTTTCCTTTTCTAGCTATCCAGACCCGAGGAGCTACCGCCCTACTCGATGGATGGGAGGGTTGTTAAAAGAGTAAACCGGACTCTAGATAAAAGTCCTATAGGTATATTCCAAATCACCCTGCATCATACTGCTTACAGTGGCTGCATATATCACAATATATCACCTCTCGTAGGCTCGGCATCGAGATTATGACGTGGCGAATAGCGTACGAGGCTTCTTATATGAATGAATGGCAGATATTATCTATAAAAAGAGGGGTATCTCTTAGGCGAACCCAACTTGGTCGAATACTTTACGACCGGAATGTAAAGCTGTTGAGTAGCATAATCGATCTATTAGTACTACACCTGAATTCGCACAACAATGGCGCTCCGGGATACTGTTATGTCCACACTACCGTTCCGTGAATATGACTTCAAGGTCATGGTCGGTTACTATATTCTCCTTTTCGTTTCCATCTGGCTGGCCTACCAGGTAGTGCGTGCCGCGTGGAACATCTCCCCTTTCCACCCTCTCAGCCGCATTCCCGGTCCAAAGCTGGCGGCCGCGACGTATCTTCCCGAATTCTATCATGACGTTATAAGGTTTGGGAAATTTACGCTTGAAATCAAAAGATGGCATGAGATCTATGGTACCTGCTATGCCTTGCCTCCAATCCTTCTTGTCTCGGGATAATAATAATAATAAACATTATACTAACATGATCAAGGGCCCGTGATTCGTATTAACCCGGACGAAGTCCACTGCAGCGACTTCCGATTCATAAATGAGATATATTCGGCGGGCGGTAGGAAGCGTGACAAGCCGCAACATCAGGTGAACGGCTCAATGTAAGACTCTCTCTCCCTCCCTCTTTCTCGCGTAACTTGTTGGGCGTTTCAAATTCATAAGAGCACACAGTATGGACTCCGCTGGTTTCTCCACCTCCGATCACAATCTGCATCGCATCCGTCGTGCCCCCGTAGCAAGGTACTTCTCCAGGACCCAGCTGGCGCAGATGGAGCCGCATGTCCACATATTAGCCCAGCGTCTTTGCGACAAGATCTTGGCAGAAGCGGGTACGGGCAAGCCGCTTGATCTCGTAAGTATGTAACATAAATCTTTCTTCTCCTTTTACATGCCCCGCTTTGTGTTGAGTAGTTGGCCCTGGGGCTAGTGTTCCATGTCTAGATGACTTAGGGGGCTACCATAGTCCTAGACCCCTAGATTCCTTACCGAGGGAAATAATTATTGACTTTCGCTATTCTAGTGGCTTATAGTTGCTTCACCGCGGATACCATATCGGACTATGGGTTTGGTGAGAGCTTGGGGTATCTCGAACAAGAATCGTGGGAACCCAACTACCACCGGTCGATGGCAATGGTCCTAAATACTACTCATCTATTTCGCTTCTTTCCTTCCCTTAACAGTATCGTAGCGATTTGCTCATGGTAGGTTACCACGTTGTAAGTCCTTTACCATGCGCTAACCACTAGGGAAAATGCAGGTTTCCGAGTTGTCTCCCTAAAGACATCGCCGTGCTGATTCGGACGCTAGATGTACGTTTGAAAGGATATATAAACAGCTCACAGGCTAGAACTAACAGATCCAGGTCACTGTGCCCAACTTGATTAAGAAAGCCAAGCATACTGTGGATGCAGGCATCGAGCGAAAACGCCCGACCATTTTTGCCGAGGTGCTCAAGTCTGACCTCCCGGAGCAGGAAAAGTCTATGTCTCGGCTCCTAGGCGAGGCCGCCGCCCTGATGACCGGTGGTACCGGGACCGTGGCCTGGACCCTTGGCATCACAACATACTACCTTTTAACGCAGCCAAAGCTCTTAGACAAGCTGAATGATGAGCTACGCGAGGTCGTATCTGATCCGAAGTCCTTGCCTCCTTGGCCGACGCTAGAGAAGCTGCCGTACCTCAGCGCAGTAGTCCAGGAGGGCCTCCGGCTAGCATATGGCGCGGCTGCACGCACCGCCCGTGTGGCGCCCGGGGAAGATTTAGTGTACACTGGGGAATGGAAACCCAAGGGGGCCAAGGACAATGTGTCGGTGGCGTATACCATTCCCCGGGGCTACGCCGTTGGTACGTCAACAGCCATCGTGCATCACGACGAGACTCTGTTCCCAGATTCATACGCATTCATACCTGAGCGGTGGCTTGACGACGATGTAGAGCGGAGGAAGATGCGTGAACAATACAACCTCTCTTTCGGGAAAGGTAGCAGGATGTGCTTGGGTATGAAGTATGTAAAAATTCTAACCCCCTAGAAGTTCGCCCTGGTATAGCAGTGCTAACGGATTATTCTAATACATAGCCTTGCGCTCTGCGAGCTGTATCTCGGCCTCGTTGCGTTGGTGTTGCGGGTTTATCCGCACATGCGTCTGTTCGAGACTACTGAGGAGGACGTTCGATATGATTACGACATCGTTATACCTATGCCTAAGTCCGATAGTAAAGGTGTAAGGGTTATCATTGTATAGCGCCAGGGTTTAAAGCTGGATGATATACTATATTGAGGAATCTAGAAGATGTCGGTAATTGTATCTTGGGCTAGGTTAGCAGTTTTGTGGGTGGAATTTATTGTGGTTTAGTACCATTCTATTTTAGTTATCGACGAAATACATCCTTTCAAAGCTAATATCCTTGGTTGATTTTGGGCGATACAACCCGAAGAGATTTAGGGAGGAATGGTGGGAGGCGTTGACAACGTGACGTACGCATATATTGAGTTTTCTGTGAAGCTGAAGATTTCCTAGCTACCTCCATTCATAGCGGCTTATGATTTGGCTTCCAAATTTCTTCATCGTAGATGGCTGTGATGTAGTGCTTCACTGACTTGGGGGTGCTTTAAGATCTTGAGGGCTCGTATAGTAGCCAATGACATGATCAAGTGTCCGCGAATGTTCCCTGCGGACACAATTTCGATGCTGGGGTCCTCACGTCGTGGGTTTGGAGTATATCACTACCTATGGGGACCCTCTAGTCCGCTCCTAACGAATGAGGGGCATTTAATTCCTCATATAAAGGGATGTTCATGTTATCCCCGCCACGATACGGTGTTGGGATCATTAATACTTGTTTTGGAGTTAATGGTAGTATGGTTTGGTTCTGTCTTTTCTTGACACATCGGATATCTCAAGAAATTGGCTTATAGATGCATACCACCTTCGGGGTCCTCATCTTCTTCAGGTGGCATTCGACTTTGGAGCTGCCGTAGAAGTTCCCGTTCTTCATCTCCGAGTTGACTTAATGTTCCCGTTTGAAAGGTGCCATCTCGCCATGCAGGGTGCTGAACCTCTCCGGTTGCTCCATGACCGTTCACTCCGTTCGTCAAGTTGCTAGTTTCTGCATTGGTACCATCAGCTGTGGCAGGGGTAGCGTCGGCAGCGTCGGCCTCATCGGCCTTCCCTTGGAGCTCGCGCCAGTTGAGCCCGCGACTCTCAACCTCTGCGCGTATCAGCTCGATGCGCTCTTGCATGCGCGTAATGACAGCCTCGTTCTCTGCGATGGCGTCGATACAGTCTTGGTCCGGCTGAGCAGTACCACCCTGCTGATCAAGAGTCGGCTCTCGTCCTTCGGCATATGGCATAAGCTCAGCATTGGAATAGTCGAGATGGGCTATTGAGTTGCGTAGCTCTAAGACTTTAAGAGCAAGACTCTCAGCGGATAATTCCTTCAGGGCTTCGGCGAAGCGGGCTGGATTTATGGGTTGTGCTTCGGAAGACATATTGTAGAAGTAGGATCTAGTTCTATTTTATTTTGTTGCGTCTAAATGTGGGAGAATGATAAATCTAGCTGAAACTCTCAGTTTGACATAAATGCGTTAAGTTAGGTTTGGTAATTTAAAGTTGTCGCAAGACTGAAGCTGCCTAGAGGCAAGCTCTACAGAAGGTACCTATGACAAAGAGTTATCGATAAAGCATTCTGGAAACTTTTTGGCGGGGACTTTTAGAAGGAGCTTGGGCCACACACTTGTGGGTAGCGCGGGGCACGCGGGGCATTATTCTGAGCTGTAGATTTGATTTATGAACGAAGCACTTAACCTAGACCGGTTTGATAAGATTATCGCGATCGCAACTCTCTCTCCACCTTACATTGCCCAAGGTGGTAAGAGTTTCGGCTGTCCAAGGAAATTCGGATGATGTGATAAGAGCCCTGTATTTCGGCATCCTACCCGACGTCTTATTACGTATAGTGTCAACTTTCTTATCTTTCTAAGAGTCGTATCCTCTCGAATTGGCCATTCAGAGTTGATGCTCTCCGCAAGATGGAGTTCCTACCATTACATTCGGGAATTAGGGGTAGCTATCAGAACTCGGTGAGATCAAGCTTTTATATTTATCGGCTGTGTCCCTTTTTTGCTTCTTAGAAAACTTAGTCATTGCATGTATATAGTTACCTATTATAATAACTATTAACTTTTCATAAACGCCAATTCAGTCTACATGATTATTAGTATCACTTGGACATTGCCATGATCGTGTCTAGATTAACTCTTATAGCCGGTACCTTAACGAGGCTTGCCTTGGCTCGATCCATTCACCAGGATGTGTCTTCAGCCACTTTCAAATGCGATATCCCACCAGCAGTAGACCCTTCAAAAGATGGACTACCAGCTGCTCGTGATATCTTCTCCGACCATGAGGCGTTGCTACTCCAGGTTAAGAGGCACAGTACCATTGTGAAGATACCCTCCATCTCTTACGACGATAATGGAGAGCCCGGAGAAGACCCTAGATGGGATGTGTTCTACGATTTACATAGGGCTTTAGCTGCTTTATATCCCAATATGTAAGCATCTACAAATATAATTATCTCATACTACTATTAAGCACATTATTATTTCATTCTACTACTCCTCCAAAACTAACAGCCGTACATAGCCATCTTCGGGCGACTCGCGAAACAGTCAATACATTCGGTCTGGTATATACAATTCAGGGGACAGAGCCTGCCCTCAAACCACTCCTCCTGGCTGCGCACCAGGATGTGGTGCCCGTTGCCGACCCCTCAACTTGGAAATACCCACCATTTTCCGCACATTTTGATGGACAATGGCTATGGGGACGAGGCGCATCAGACGACAAGAACAGTTTGACTGGCCTTTTCTCTGCCCTCGAAGCCCTGCTATCCAACCCTCGCTGGGTACCTAGGCGAACCATAATCCTTGCGCTTGGATTCGACGAGGAATGCTCAGGTCGTAGAGGAGCTGGTCACATTGGGCCTTACCTGGAGAAACGGTACGGTCCTGATTCCCTGGCCCTAGTCCTTGATGAAGGAGGAATGGGGTTACAGCTCCTTGGAAATGATACATTATGTGAGCACAATTAGAACGCATCTCCTCGCAATTCTAGGCTAATCATATACCATAGACGCCCTTCCTGCTGTTATGGAAAAAGGCCATGTTGATATCTGGTTAGAACTTTACGTAAACGGAGGCCACTCGTCAACACCCTTTCCGCACACTGGTATCGGTATAATGGCCGAATTTGTCAACCATCTAGAATCAAATCCGTGGAAGCCCAAACTGATCGAAGGCTCGCCCATTTATAACCATTTCGTCTGCCAAGCGAAATACTCCCCGGACGCGGCACCGAATATTACCAAGCTAATTAACAAAGGGGACTTGGAAACATTAACCGAAGAGTTAGCGACGATCGATAGGTCAACTCAGTATCGCATACAGACATCTCAAGCTGTCGACTATTTTCTTGGAGGGGTAAAAATCAATGCTATGCCCGAGTACATAAAAATTGGCGTTAACCACCGCATCGCGCCTCAGGATTCCATATCAGCAGTGAAGGCCAATATTTTGAAACAGATCAAGCCCATCGTGAAGAAATTTGGATTAACAGTTAGCGCCTTCAAAGGCGAGGAACATAATCCGGATATTGAACTGGATGTGAACCCAACGTATGAAGTGGAATACAATGGGACACTCGTGCTAACTTCATCTCAACCTACTCTGGTTACTCCGATATCGCCGACATCAGGACCGATCTGGGATGTATTCTCGGGAACTATCCAACATAGCTTTGCTTTCGAAGGGGGCAAAGTAATTCCCGTAGGTGAGCTCATGACTGGAAACACGGACACTCGCCACTATCTGAGTAAGTGAAGCTTTAGATTTGTCTGCATTGATAATCGCTGCTAATATTTGATACCTCAGACCTCACCCGTCACATCTATCGGTGGACACCAACTCGTCAAGGACATAACGCGAACGCTCATACGGTTGATGAAAGGGTTGACATGTATGCGCATCTGGAACTTGTAAGGTTCTATTACGATTTAATTAGGAATTTTGATGCCTCTCCCGTTGCAGCTTTTGAGGAGCAAGTAGATATCGGAGAGCTATGAGTCGGTCAGTTATCTGACTAGGCGATATAGTAAGTTAGGAATCGTCTCTTCTACTCCTATACGATAGAGAATGATTCTTCTCGAACCGCCTAAGCAATTATGAAAATGTACATAACATTTGCCAATATATTGGTGTTGATATCTCATGTGGTATGAGTTGTAAAAGTGATAAGATCGATGTACCTTTGGTATTTAAGAGACCCCGCTGAATTGAGTTCAAGTTAGCGCGGGGCTGCCCTTGAACCAATCATATTAGGGTGATACAACTAACCATGCAGCTGGTGCAAACGTGAAATGGGTCCATTGATGAAAATCGGATGCGATAAAAGTGTCGAACCTACACCCGACAACATGCTCTAGACCAAGACCCCTCTTCACCTTTATAAATCTTTATCAATCCTACATGATTAAAGAAGATATAAAGGCATGATGGTATGATTACTGTACCATGCCTATTCTCCCCTCTTTCTCTCCCCCGTCAAGTTTTCGGCTTGGCTTGCGAGCGATTACTGGCAACTCCGGGAACTCGCTGATTTCTTGTGCGGCTCGTTCGTTTTCGACAAAACACCCTTCTATAGCACCATGCTGCCGATATAGCACCCGAGGGGCCGTCGGCCTTCCTCGTGTGCCCATAAACTGCCGTCCAAATAATCTTCTACCTCGAATATCTGTTCGAATGCTGTCTAGGTTCCGCGCGATTACGCATTACATGAAACTGCCCGATGATTATGAGGATAGCCAGGGTTTACAATTCCGAAAAGAAGATCTCAACCAGAGAGAGGTTAACCAGATATTTGGTGGAGCGCACCTCCCGGCCCCCATGGCAAATAAGCTTCTGCGAATCTTACATGGCCGCCGAGTAGCAGGCACACTAAATGACCCGAATCTCCGAGTGAACACTGCCCAGTTTAGCGCTTCAGATCAAAGAAAAGCCCTAGCATACCTGCGTGCCAATATCCCCGTGGATGAGGTTATCAATGCTGGTCTGCGAGCCGAAGATGAACTCAAACTTTTAGAACAAGGAGAAGAAGATGGCGAACAGAAACCTGCAGAAACTAGCCCGCAAGACCTTCCCTCTGATACCGCGACCAATGAAATCCCAATTCCAACCGGACGACTTCCTAGAAGACGTGAATCCGACTCACCCTACGGAGTAAGTCCTCTCGACCGAATCCGCGCCCATAACATTGCGAAGCGCGAAGCGGAAGAGAAGAGGTTGGAGGAAGAACGAAAGAAGCGCGAGGAAGAGGAGGCCCTTGGCAATATCGGTACTCTTCAGACTCAGCAAGAAAAGCCGAAAAAGTTGAGCCCGATGATGCAGAAGATGGTAGAACGGGCGACGTCCGACCTCAAAGAACCTCCCAAAATGAAGGCTTGGGAACGACTGCTTCCTCAAGCTATCATGACGGTTCTGGTTTTTGCTGGATGCGTCGCATATGCTATTGTATATACGCCTCCTAAACGATCCGAAAGGTTGTGGCCGGACATTCCTCCCGCAGCCGCAACTTGTCTTGCGCTCGTCGGAATCAACTTGACAGTTTGGCTTTCCTGGAGATTGCCACCGCTATGGGGGCTTCTGAACCGATACTTCATAGTAGTTGCCGCAACGCCGCGACCCTTCCAGCTGATCGGAGCGATCTTTTCTCATCAGAATTTCAGCCATGCTATGCTGAACATGGTAGGCCTTTGGTTCTTCGGTACTCGGCTTCACGACGAGATTGGAAGAGGCAACTTTCTTGCCATATACTTTGCTTCTGGAGCCTTAGGGTTCATGTGTAGTCTGGCACGTTTGGTTCTTACTGATGGCTTGATATACACGACGCTTGGAGCCTCAGGAGCGGTTTACGGAGTTATCGTCGCGTTCTTCTGGTTACATAGATACGACGAGTTCAAATTATTGGGATATCCCCCTGACCCAATGTCTGGCCCGCAGGGCTTAGCATTTATCGGCCTAATAATCGGTCTACATATACTCCCCCTGTTCTCGAAGAAGTCTCATAATATCGATATACCATCGCACTTGGGAGGTATCCTGGCGGGCGTAGTCGGGGCGGACCTTGTCAAGAAGCACATGGACGAGAGAGCAAGGGTCAGGGCCGAAAGGCTGAAGACTATGGGTGCGTTGGAGGGGATCGTCCAAGTAAAGGAGAAGGACCCTGAGAAGGCAGCCCAAACAGCTGCTGGGCGCTAAGCGATAATCGGAAGTACCGGCTATCTACTTGAATCTCTACCTATTCTCTCGGGTTGTGTGTATATATACTTACAGGCCTCGATGTTGAAGGATGAGGGTTATGTAAAGTTTGTATAACATTGATATAGTAGGGCCTGCATATAGAAAGAACTCCGTTTCCAAGATATCAGGCTATAAGCGCAAAAAAATAAAAAATAAAAATCCAGCATAAACCCCCTTGCGGGAGTATCCCGTCCTACCCACATGGGAGACGTACGTCATTCTTTAGGGTAGCAGTTCCAATTAGGGGAATAACTTATGTGCAGCAGATTGCGTGTGCTTAAGCCAACGAATAGCTTCCAAGTGACAACGTGTACCTAAGACCATATGACTGACTATAGGAGGTACCCAACCTTTACATAATTCGATGATTTTTTTTTTCTATCATGCCACAACAGGACATATGTTGTTCAACCTAGAGATGCGCTGATATAATGTGGTACATTGGGAATAGAACCATGGGTTGAAAAAGCAAGCTGCAAGATTATTTTCCTGCACCGTCAAGCGAAAGCGAAAAAAATCAAAACAAAACAAAGACGAGGCTCCGTCAACAAGCAGAGGCCTCCCTTGCCGATTATCCATTGACAACGCTATCTATTTTAGCGGTCTGCAATATCCCCGTAGCGCATTTCTATGGTACATTCGTAGGTGTCCCATAGGATGGACATCGAAAGATAGGACGACCAATAAAAACGAATGCGTATTAATCCGTAATTGACTTATTTCAAGGCCTGGGTTATTATATATATCGTTTATTGGTGAAGTTATCTAGAATCTAGAAAATATAACTAGGTAAAATAGCAACTTTAGGTAACTAATTACTTGATTTTCGAATCTTACTTTAAGCGCTTTATTAGATGTACGGATCTAAAGAGCCTTATCGGACTCGAGCTTGGTCCCGCGTAATGTTAAAGAAAAGCTAGCAGGTGTAATATTGAAACTGGAGCGAGCCCTGAGACCACCTGGACCAGTGACCCATTCACCGTCTCAAAAGCGACATCATTCCCGCCCGGGTCTCCACTTTTACTCCCAATGGAACACTGCCCGCGGCCCTGCATATGCGCGCTGTTGCCAGCCTACCCGCCTAGGTAGCTAAGCTCTGTTTAGCTTTGGTTAAAGGTAGGTAGCTTACTGGTTGGGAAGGATCATCACTTGCTGACAATGGAAACTGCTGATCGTGAGATTTTATTTTATTTTTATTTTTTTCCTTGTTATGATTTTCATTGTTCGGAATCGGCACCGCTTGTCTCACAATTTCCACCTAGCTAAAAATTACCCGTCTCTCTTTTCCTAATTTCGCCCGAATCTTTTTTTTTCTTGTTTCGTTTCTTCTCCTCTTGGGAGCTGAACTTTGAATGTAATTATTAATTACCGTATATCGGCAGAATCGAACTACAACTACAATTGATTGTTATTGTTTTTTTACTTCCTTTGGTTCGACTCATGTTCGAGTAACTTGGGTTTCTTGGCATCTCATCTGAGTCCCTTGTCTTGTCTAGTTTATTAGGTGATACCCTGACCTGTCGAACTTGTGAATCCTTATCGACGCCTCTTTCGTGCTCTCTGCATCCAACCGAAATTTGAATTTTGCCTAGGTACCTAACGTACGTTCCGATCGAGTCAAGACGCGCGCAACCTATGTGGACTTTGTCTAAATAAAGCAACTTGTCGCGTTCCACAGTTTCCCCTGCGCCTTGCATCGAGAGCTGTCGACATTAATACGCTCTCGTCGACGCCACCAGCCAATACCGACTGGCAAATCCGTTACTCCGAGCCTACATTAGTAGAGTAAAAATAATATATTTATAACAATTTCAGTTTGACGCCATTGTTGGTTCGGCGTATTATATACCTAAATAAAACATCATGGCCGCGCCCGAGAACATCGATTATATCGAAGAGGATCAGCGCAACCCGTACGCTTCAGCCAATAAATGGAGGCACCAAGAGTCGTCCTCCTTTGCTCGCGCTGCCATTGCGCGAGATGCCCATTCTTCTAGCGCAGATACGAAAGACTTGACCAACTTTCTAAACTCGGCGCGCGTTGAGGGTGATGGGTCCGGAGCTGGAAATTACAAACCGATTGTTGTTAGCAATAGTGACGGCGCGCACGACGGAGGAATTGTTGACGACGGAAAAGAGGTAGTATGTGGTCCTCTGCTGAATTATCGGCGTATGGAAGACAGGACGTGGCACGGAAGTGTTTTGATCGTCATTAAGGGTGGTGGCAAGATCCAGAGGTTTCAACCTACCTTAACTCTTACCCGCGTCGATATAAGCGGCGCCAATAGCACTGATGTCGCAGGTATCTGTCTCTACTCGGATCCTAGAAACACATTTTGGCAATTCCCCATTACTTGCGAGGTAGCGGACACCGAGTCGAAATGGGCGTATTCGATTGCCGACGTTCGTTACAAAAGCGCCACACAACCTCAGACGAACTACTTCTTCGTTCCCGCTATTGACGAATCGATGCGAATCATGTTCCATTCCTGCAATGGCTTCAGTGTGGGCACAGACGAAGATGCGTGGAGTGGACCAGCCCTGTGGAATGATGTTGTGAGAAACCATGCCAAAACTCCTTTTCACGTAATGATAGGAGGCGGCGACCAAATCTATAATGACGGTATCCGTGTAAGCGGGCCTCTTCGCGAATGGACCGATATAGGGAACCCTAAGAAGCGCCGCGATTTTCCCTTCCCGGAGAGTCTACGAGCAGCTTGCGACGATTACTACCTGAACAATTACATTCGGTGGTATTCAACGGAACCGTTCGCCACCGCCAACGGGCAAATACCACAACTAAACATATGGGATGACCATGATATTATCGACGGCTTCGGATCCTATGTCAACGAATTCATGAAGTGCGATGTATTCCGGGGCATTGGTGGCACAGCCCATAAATATTATATGCTTTTCCAGCACCACTTAGCACCGCCGATTTCGACGTATACATCGGATGTGCCGGCAACTACGGAACATGGATTGGATCAACACGATCCGGCGCAACTCGTGGACACGTTTGTGAGGGAACAATCTTTCGACTCGTCCTACATTATTGGTAGCAGTCCTGGGCCATATGTCGCCCAGCACTCTATGAACATGTTCGCCAAGCTGGGTGCTAGAATTGCGTTCATGGGTATTGACGCTCGTATTGAGCGTACACGACACCAGGTTAACTATCCTGAGACGTACGACCTTATTTTCAACCGCGTGAGGGACGAACTAGGAGCCGCGGCAGCAGCTGGTAGGCCCTTTAGGCACTTGATTCTACTGTTAGGTATTCCTATTGCGTATCCGGTAAGGCATTTGCATCCTGAAGTATGGTACTTGACTAATAGGTTTAGCGACTCACATGGTTAGAGAATGTGTTCAGCAGTCCCCTTATTGCGCCGGTCAAGTTTCTGAACCGCCGATTTGGATTTGGTAAGTAACACCTTAGTCTGTGTATCGATCTTAGTTGTTCATGATTTTCCTTTTTAGGTGGTGGCGTATTCAACCACTTCGACGGAAGTGTGGATCTTTTAGATGATTTAGACGATCATTATACCGCCAGAACGCACAAGAAAGAGCGAAACAATCTGATAAAGCGGCTTCAAACTGTCTGCGCGGACTTCTCGGTCCGTCTCACCATTCTCGGTGGTGATGTCCATTTAGCAGCGCTTGGACGGTTCTACTCGAACCCAAACCTGCACATTCCCGTGGAGCAAGACCATCGGTACATAGTCAACGTGATATCTTCCGCGATCGTCAACAAACCTCCGCCGGCGGCGATTGCTAATCTCCTAGCGAGCCGTAACAAAATTCATCATCTTGATGCGGACACGGATGAGACGCTCATGGCCCTCTTCGACAAGGATCCGGGTAATTCCAGCAAGACGCGCTCGTCAAACAACGTGACGATGCCTAGCCGAAACTACGCTATGCTCACGGAGAACTCGCCGAATAATAGGGGTGCGGCTACTAATGGCCACGCAGAGCCAGAGAATGCCAACCCGTCGGAAAATCAGTTCGATGGCAAGGATGGGCACTCATTCCTATCCAAAGGTGAATTCGGCGCGGGCACCAAGCACAAGGCAGCGAATTTCGAGACTCATGGCAAAGATAACGACGGTGGTCTCGATGTCTGCATTCGGGTAGAGATCGACCAGCACGATAAGGAGGGTAAGACAGAGCCGTATGGCCTAACGATTCCGGCTCTTAATTACGAAGCTGGAAAGTTTGGTACCAACGCGCACTCTCATCATCTTCGCCACCACCGGAGCCGGCCAGACACGGCTGGTGCCGCGAGCTCTTTCGCTCCGAGTACCGCCCCTTCGTTGCCCGTCTCAGCGCCTGAAGCTGGTCACCACCAAGGGTGAAATCAGCTAGAGCGCAATTGATACACCTTGATGTCAAGTACACTGTGTAGTTGATTTTCGGCTAGTTATCTTAACATAGAGACACAGGTCACAGCCGAGACAGGGGCGCATATGTTGTGCGATCTATTATACCCTTCATCTGGCTATGTTATGAAAAGGGATTAGAAATACAAGCTCATATTTAGATTCAGTGACGGAAGGATAAATACCCCAGGGAGAGGATTACTATAACGCATTAGTCTTCGAGTTCCCTTTCCATAGTCATGTACTCTGTACGCTACTGCTGATATTGTTGTTGGCAGTTTGTTATAGTATTGTATGCTAAAAGCCAGGTCCTATATATCGATATTACTCCACAGTTCGCAAAATGAATAGTAAAAGTTATTAGGAATCGACAAGATTAAAAATTGCAGGGTCCAAGGCCGAGATACGAATCTAGCCGTTCTAATCGGATGTTAGCTTCCAATTTTATGGAATGGTCTATTCGGACTTGCTGCCGGTATAAGTGCAACTAGAAATTAGTAGCAGAGCGGCTCAAGAAGGTCATGCCGAATTCGGCTTGTTGGCAGGAAATATAAAGATGCTCATTGGTGGCACCTTTCAATTGGGACCTCGCGCTTTCTTTGCCCCGCAAAGTTGTTCGTTTATGCCGTAACAAAGCGAGTTCATACATCATAATCATCGGAGTTGAAGCGCCGATGAGACTTTGTCTGTTGATTTTTTTGGTATTTGATAAGTAGCGACGTTGCACGCAATATCTACCTTAGTGATAGAAATTTTGTTGAATTCTACTAACATTGCTAAGATACCCCCCTCTCCTCTTCCTGCAGGTCCAACGTACATAGTTCATCCTTCATTGATTCCCTGCGCAAACAGGTCCGGTGATAATTAACTTGACCCCTCTTCCTTCATATACTCTACAATGGCATCTGCACCGAGAGGCTTTGGCCTTGCGAGGGCGATGCAAAGTGCAACTCTATCCTCGAGGGTTTGTTCCAGATGCTTACCATCACTTCGATCCCCGAGGAATCTAAGGGCTTTAAGTACGACAAGCGCTAGAGCAACCACATTGGCTGCTTTCAAGATACCCAAGGTTTCAAATGAGCCTAATGTACGTTTATTATTATATATATATATATATATATATATACTTCTCAATATCTGGAATTGTCGAACGAGTGATTAACAAGA
This sequence comes from Daldinia sp. EC12, assembly GCA_002120325.1. NCBI lineage: Eukaryota > Fungi > Ascomycota > Sordariomycetes > Xylariales > Hypoxylaceae > Daldinia > Daldinia sp. EC12. The sequence goes on from KZ112928.1 coordinate 228,403, forward strand.
GACACAGCACATATATGCAAAGGGCTCCGCGCAAAGAGCAGGACTCCTTGCTGCAATCGAGACTCAACAGAAGAAGGGCCCGATAGACATTCCTCTGATAATAGGGGGCAAAGAGGTATGTTTAATAATAATACAAACGCAAATCGACTCGTTTTCTCTATAAACTAATCTCCTATATAGGTCAAAACATCACAAAAACTTACACAGCACAACCCTTCCGACCACAATGCTCCGATAGCGAAATACTCCGTAGCAAGCCCCTCCGATGTCAATAAAGCCATTGAAGCAGCTCTAGCTGCAAAACCGGCATGGGAGTCACTCCCCTTTGCCGACAGGGCTGCCGTCTTCCTCAAGGCGGCTGATCTCATTTCCACCAAGTACCGATACGAGATCATGGCTACCACAATTCTCGGCCAGGGCAAGAATGCTTGGCAGGCCGAAATCGACGCCGCAGCGGAGCTATGCGACTTCTTGCGCTTCAACGTTCAGTACGCGGAGGAATTGTACGCGCAGCAGCCCGCTCACAACTCGGCTGGTCTGTGGAACCGCACCGAATACCGGCCCCTTGAAGGCTTCGTCTACGCCGTCAGCCCTTTCAACTTCACTGCCATCGGAGGCAATCTGGCCGGAACTCCTGCGCTTCTGGGTAACGTGGTGATCTGGAAGCCTTCCGATTCTGCGGTCGCAGCGGGCCATCTGGTACACAAGATCCTTCTCGAGGCTGGACTACCCGAGAACGTAATCCAGTTCGTGCCCGGAAACCCCGAGGAAGTGACCAAGGCGGTGCTCGCGCACAAGCAGTTCGCCGCGCTGCACTACACGGGCAGCACAGCCGTTTTCCGCAAGCTGTACGGACAGATCGGCCAGGGCATCGCCGAATCCCGGTACCTGGGGTACCCGCGCGTCGTCGGCGAGACCGGCGGCAAGAACTTCCACCTCGTGCACCCATCGGCCGACGTCCAGAACGCCGTCGTGCATACCGTCCGCGGCGCCTTCGAGTACTCAGGGCAGAAGTGCAGCGCCACGAGCCGGCTTTACGTGGCCAAGTCGATCTGGCCCGAGTTCAAGGAGAAGCTCGTCAAGGAGACCAATGCTTTGAAGGTCGGCGCGCCGTGGAACCCCGAGACGTTCATTGGTCCTGTGATCCACGAGCCCAGCTTCAAGAAGCTCAGCGGCGTTATTGACGATGCGAAGAACGACTCTGAGTTGGAGCTCCTGGTGGGCGGCAAGTACGACGGGTCCAAGGGGTACTTCATCCACCCGACGGTGTACCAGACCACCAACCCGGCGCACAAGCTGTTGTCGACGGAGCTGTTCGGGCCCATCCTCACGGTGTACGTGTACGACGACACCACGGGTAACGCGGAGAAAGCGTTCGCCGACGTGTGCAAGCTGGTGGATAGCACGAGCGAGTACGGGCTGACGGGGTCGGTGTTCGCGTCGGACCGGCAGGCAATCCGGGCGGCGGAGGACGCGCTGCGGAACGCGGCGGGCAACTTCTACGTGAACTGCAAGAGCACGGGGGCGGTGGTGGGACAGCAGCCGTTCGGAGGGGCGAGGGCGAGCGGGACGAACGATAAGGCGGGAAGCATCAATATCATTAGCAGGTTCGTGAGCTTGAGGAGCATCAAGGAGGAGTTCCTGCCTAGTACGACGGTGGAGTATCCTAGCAATGAGGTTTAGAAGTGTTGTTAACCTGGAGGGAGGGCGCGCCAAAACCAAGGGGGTATGAATATGGTTATATTACATAGGTACCTGGTTGGTGGTACAGTGGTTGATGGTTTGATCAGGCCATATTAAGGATAGTATATAGGTAGCTCTATGAGGAGCATGGCACGCAGTGTGCTGAATGAAAGTGAAGTCATGATACACATATGAAATATGATACTGCCGGTTGGCTGTTTAACCGAAGAATGATCTCACCCCTTCTATGTTGAGTTTATGCAATGTAATATGAGTGCTTGAGATCTTTTTTTTTAAAAAAAAATACAGATGGCAAACAATGAAAATGATCCATTTCAGTGGCATAGATGGACCTATAATGGAACGATAATTTAGAGAATATTATAGGGATATGTCATGAATGCAAGTGATGAGAGAACCCACAGGCACTAAATGATCAGGCGATCTGCTCAAGATATAGTAGCTATATATTGATAATACTAATACCTATTCCACATCACTATCTGGAGACCTATTTTCAGAACTTGTTAACCTCGTCGTTGACAACGTTGTTAATCATCGGATCCGCCCCAGCTGGGACGCCCTTCTTCTGTGCCTCCCGATCCACCACTAGAGAAATACATCTTTAGTTGATTATGCAATGCTGAGTCTAGGGAGGAAGCATACTGGAGTCAACCATGGTGTCCTTGGTAGCGTTCTTACCGCCCGGCTGCTGGGTATTTTGGTTGGCCGCACTGTTTCAATTATTATTTTACGCGGCAGGGGAGCTAGTTGGAGAGACTACGTACGTCTGGCCGGTTACTGCGTCCTTTGCCTTCTTAAGCTTTTCCATGGCCGTTGATCTATGCTAGTATATTACTCAGATTATGCGGTATTATACTTGTATTCAAGCTTTTAGAAACGTCTCGTGTTTAAAGGATAGTCAATATTATTCCAAGGGGACTACGTAAAGCCTTTAAATAACCCCAAGAGGTGGATAATTAACACCATCATAGCACCCGAAGAAGTACGCAACATTTCATTGTATTACATGTGATAGGTAGCAGTAGACGTTATACAGACACAATAGGTGATCGATTAGATCGGAAGGTTATATTCAAGGTTTCCGCATCTCCGCACCTATTTCCATCAGGGGCTCTCCCAGTATTCTCTTGTGGTGCCTTTCAAGTTCGAGAAAGAACAGCATGGGATGTCCCTGCCACACACCCCTTGGAGATATCATGACTTCAAATCAAGCTTTCTAGTTAATGAACAAGCATTTTCTCTCCTTGCTTTGACCCAGCGGGAATATACACCAACCCCCACTATCCCTTATTGCGTCGTCATCAGTTGGAGACAAGACCAGTCATCAAAACCATAGTAATAAAATTCCAAAATATGTACAAGGCTTGTAAATACATTTGAACGGTGTTACATTATGACCACAGACCTTGCTGGTATGTGCCACTAGGTCGCCCATGCGGACCAGAGATCGTCGTTTAGCCGATGTGTTAAGACGAACGTAGTCCAAACTAATTGACCTTCTCAGGCCTCGCTAGGTTGTAGCGATGCCGCTATAAAGTCCGAACATTGGCGTCTCTGAAACTCCGGTGGGGTATGACTTATAAGAACGACATGAGCTGAAAGTCCAAACACGTAACAACCTCCACTCGACCGATAGAAAGAAAGCTCGGTCTCGGAGCTTACTACGACGGAGGATCCTATTGTTACCAGGCCGCAACTAGGCAAGGCACAGTCGTTATAGAACGCCTTGCGTCACGCTAAATGTCGAAGTCTTCTTCAGCTCGTTTCAATATTATCGCTTCAATGCAACAGATCTGCATAGATAGCTGTTGGTTGTTACCCAGTTACGAACGCGTAAAAATGGCTTAGTAAAATGCTTCTTGATTGTTAAGATAGGTGTATCCAAGCCAAGCTAAGCTCTGATGGAAGAATCTGCTCTGCAATGAGCGAGCTTTTTTTTTTTTTTTTTTTTTTTTTTTTTTTTTTTTTTCGAGTTAGGACCAAATGGTGATATCAGTGTACAGTGACTACCTGGCCCTGCGATTATACGCCTCGCTTCGAAAACCTCAATAAGACTAAAAACCCGTCAACAACGATTATAACTCCACTACTCCGCGCAGAACTCTTTACACCCCCTCTTCATGTCGTAATCGAATTAATATATACATATATATATATATATAGGTATATATATATCGGTAGGTACTAAGATCATGCGGGCAGTTCCCACGCCATCGGTTTGTTAGGCCCATGCGGGTTCTGCTCGCTCCACGTAGGCATCTCCGACTGACCGTGGGGTTCGTGGAGCTCGTAAAGCGCGTTCGACTCTGGCATCTCCAGCGGTCTGGATTTATCGTGGAGCTCAGAAATAGCTGATTCGTTGGGGTTCTGGGGTGGGAAAGCTGGTGGTGACTGAGACGAGGAGGACGGGGTATTATTGTTATTGTTGTTGTTCTTTGCGAGGATGCGTCGCATGAAGAAAAAGGTGCCTGCTGCCCCGAGTAGAAGGGCGCCTACGACTCCTACTACGATCCCCGCTATAGCTCCACCGCCTAGTACCCGGAGACCTGAATTTGACGAGTCTGATTCGTTTTGTGAAGGCGTATTTATGCCAGAAATATCTGAGGGAGAAGGTCCCGCATCGGGGATTCCTGTCGGGCTAGCTGTGTTTGTTCGGGTCGAATCTGGATTCGCCGTATTCGTCGAACCAGTCGGCCTCACTTCACTGGATGGTATTGACCCAGTAGGCCTCGACCCTAAAGAGGAAGAAGAAGAAGATTCCCCAGAGGTATCCGTATCACTCGCTGCGTTTAATATCATGACACTAGGCGCTAAGACAGTCGCGAACTCAGACCCTGAGAAAGTGGTGTAATATCCACAGCCATATTTGTTGAACTTGGGCCCTGGGTAGCATTGGAAGTAGTCGAGACTATTAAAAAGAAAAAATTCCTAATTAGTTTCGGGTCAAGACTTGGAAATTCGGGTTGTCGGTTTTGAACGTACTTGTAATACGGACAACATATTGTTGTCGCGGCATCGTCACCTGGCGCTTCGCAAACAGCCGTGTATCCGCGCGGGCATATTCCCGGCGAGTAGTAGCCATTGACGACCCAGTCCGGCGGTAGACAATCGTCGTCGGCGCTCACGGTGCCTACCTTGTAGATCTTCGTGCCGTCTTCCGTGTCCGAATATGGGGTGCCTGGGAAGCAGGACGCGGGCGGCGAGTACCTCGTGGTCAACGGACCGAGCGAGGTCGCGGCCGTGATACCGCCGGTTTGTGTCGGTGTAGTCATTTGTTATCGTAGACGGTGACACGATGACATCCCTATAATTTTATGGATGTGGATGTGAACAGGAATGAAAAAAAGGTGATAGGTAAAAGAAATTCCCCCAGGATCCAACCTCTGTACCTAATCCCCCCTACGCGAAGCACGGGCTACGCGTTAACGTGGATGAGGGCGGAAGGGTAGGTAAAGTACCATCAGGGACTTTAGGGAGAGCAGCGCCGTACGTCTTCGTCTCGGAAACATTATTTATTCCAGATTGATACAGCTAGTCGTGTTCTCCACTTGCTAGCCCTATTGGACGGGGCGCTTTACCGCTGGGCAAAGCAATATCGTATTGATGTTGGTTAGGTATGTTCGTTGTCCGGGTTCTCTATACCCTGGGCTGCGCCGGAGTGCTGCGTCGATGCGTGCCCCACAAGGCCATACGAACAGATGAGGTACCATTGCGTCCCATATACGAGAAAGATAATCGTAGGTTAACTAGGTAGTTACCTACTTAGTAGCAACGGTAAGTTATGCTTATTTCCTGTGCTCTTACAAGTCGTGTGTTTAGGAATTAACTAACTACCTATACTAGGTACCTAAGCATTGTAGTAGAGAAGCATTGGACGTGTTGAGCAACCCAAGTCTTCCATCTTCACTTTAAGGCTGGGCTAATTGGATCATCTTGGATATAAGCTAGGATGTTACATTGGAGCCCCTATATAAATTCCCCGAACGGCATTAGCGAAGATGATCCCGAGTCCGACGAAGCGGCCGAAATTCTGCAGTATACCTACCTACACACTAATACGCTTGTCAAAAAATGGACATACAGACTAATAATCATAATGCTCTAAGAGTTATTACTTTAGAGGTCTTAAGCATACTCACCGTTATCTTATAATATAGCACCTTAAAACTCACCAGCGCATGAATTATGAGTAGGTATTATGCGAATAACTTTACATAAAATTAGGGTCTGTGAGAGTGCTGAGTGAGATCTGGGGTTCCCGAGACCATCAGACGCTTTGACGTCGATCTTTGAGCGGCGCAGGGCTAGAAAATTCCAATAAGAGATACGATTGGATGCTAGACTTTTTTCAAGGTGCTAAAGGATCAAATGCCGTGCCAACAATAGTGAGATTTCTAAAAGGCCAAGCCATACATCTTGTTGAGCTAATCTATGTAATACTGTTATAATCCTTCAGGGAAAGAACGTATAACTAATTCAATATTAAGGTGAAGTGCTTGGGACTGATGTCGACTATATTAAGTGATTATAATATTCTCATATTCAACCAGATCCTTTGCCGATACAGTCTGGAAGATTTTCGAATCAAACCCCATAACATATTTCACACTCTTACACCTAAAGCCTGTCGAAGCGCCGAACGGGGTCAAAATATGACATTGCGATTATATTGTAAGTTTCTCCAAATTCCCCCCTTATGTTGTAATCTGTATGTCCGACGAACGCTGAAGGCTACGTGTCTACTGACCTCACTATCTATGTCCTATTTCATAAATTTCAAGTTTTGATGAGCTCTTCAGAAGGATATGAAACTGCAATGTTTATTGATATGGCGACTTAACCGAATCTCGTAGCTTTGTTCGGAAGATTACAATATAAATTGTCTCTTGAGGCCATTCTATCTCACGAGATATGAGAAGCACACATACCAACGCATTTTATATTAGTGAACTAATATCTGAAAGACGTAAAGCCTAGTTAGTACGAAATATGTTTTGTACATCCCTCTCACGTTGTACGAGAGAATGTCTGAATAAGATGTCTGAGTTTACTATGCATTACTTAGGGAAGTGTAAAGATATATCTGTGCAAAGGGCAATCTTATTTGTGTGAAGAGTTTAATTGATATGTGACGTGTAACAACACCAAGGGGCTAGTCGTATACATCATAGCAAGAGCTGAACGTACATTTATATAAAACGAAATGATCACGATTAACATATACCTAGATTGTATATATCTAAATATGTCTATAAGGGCTTTTCGTGATATAGATAAATTAGTCTTGCTATATGATAAGATTGCTTCAACGTAACCTTCTATTAGCCCTTATTAGGTCTAGCTTACATATTAAGTACACGTATTAGGTACATACCTACGTGTAGTATCTTGCGATAGGAGACCTTCCCTATGCGGGGAAGCGGGGATTGTATCCCGTTAAGAGATCAGCTATCTCGTGATATGGTCCTTATTCGAAACCGAAGGCTGTGGCATGATACTAGGTATATACCCAGAATATAATCATGGCTCGTCGCCCGGTCGTCGCTATCGCCGGGTTAGCCTGCGAGACATCTACTTTCACACCGTCGAGGACCCTTGCGCCGGCATTCCACCCCCGACGAGGCACAGAGATCATAGAAAAATACCCCTTTATTCAAGCTGGCACACCATTGGGCGATGCTATCGAATGGCGCGGAGCACTAATCGGGCACGCCTTGCCGGGTGGTATCGTGACTAGAGACGCCTTCGAATCGCTGTCTTCGGAGATACTTAGCCGCCTTACGGAGATAGTGGAAGAAGTGAAACTAGATGGATTCTGGTTCGATATACACGGTGCAATGTGTGTTGAGGGATTCGATGATGCAGAGTATGAACTACTAAAACGGTGCCGCAAGGTCATTGGTTCTGATGTCTTGGTATCAGCATCGATGGACCTGCACGGTAATGTCTCACGGGAGCTGGCACACCAAACAGATCTTATTACCTGCTATCGTACGGCACCTCACGTAGACGTTGCAGAAACAAAAGAACGGGCTTGCAGGAACTTGCTTGAACTAATTAGGGGGCGGGAGGATGGCAAAGGAAATGTACGCCCGTTCAAGGTTTGGATACCGATTCCAATTCTGCTCCCCGGCGAACAGACCTCGACGAGGGATGAACCAGCTGCACATATCTACGCTGCGGTACCTGAGGTTGAGGCAGCGGAAGGAATAGTGGATGCGGCCATATGGGTTGGCTACGCTTGGGCTGATGAGCCGAGAAACCGCGCCGCAGTCGTCGTCACTGGTTGGGATAGAGAGGTGACTGCGAAGGGTGCTGAGCGACTAGCACGTTTATTCTGGGATTCACATAAAGATTTCACCTTCGTAGCACCCACAGGTTCGTTTAAAGAATGCCTAGACACGGCGTTAGCATCGGATAAACGGCCATATTTCATCTCAGACTCGGGTGACAACCCTACTGCAGGGGGTTCCGGCGATGTGACCTGGGGCTTAACGCAGCTACTCGCTCGTCCGGAATTCAAGTCTGAATCAGGCCCAAAATTCATCTATGCCAGCGTACCAGGTCCCCAAGCAGTCCAAAGAGCAGTCGAAGCAGGTATCGGGGCAACTGTGACGGTGACAGCTGGGGCTGAGGTGGATAACCTTCATTCTGGGCCCATCACCATGACAGGACGAGTGCATTCAATAAAGCACGGTGACAGCCATGCGGAGATTGAGGTCGTACTGCAAGTCGGGAGCGTCTTCGCGATCCTTACTAAACTGCGTAAACCCTACCATCACGAGAGTGATTTTACGGAATTAAACCTGCCCCCCCGCTCTGCAGATATCGTCATCGTCAAGATAGGGTATTTAGAGCCGGAACTATATGACATGGCTGAGGATTGGATGCTTGGTCTTACCCCTGGTGGCGTTGATCAAGATCTAGAACGATTGGGACATAAGCGGATTAGTCGTCCGATGTGGCCGTTTGACCGTCAGTTTGAGGACCCCGATCTTTCTGCGGGGTTGATTCCGATGTCCAATGAGCCGTTATAGATGAATAAAGCCTGGGTTAATAATTATTACTAGTTGAGTTACCGAGGTATCTTTTTGATCATCCGCTTCCATGAGTACCTATGGAAAAGTTGGATGTATTATGTATGCCAAGTTACGTAGGGTAGGTACCTAGGTACCTAGGTAAGCTGCGTATGGGGGAGGGGTTCACTTGTATGCCACGCGCACATGGCAAGTCAGCCTTATCAGCTAGCTTACATACCTCCTTAGTAGGTACCTAGACCTACACTAGAAGGGCCGCTAACACTTAACCCTTCGCCCGTCCTGTCGTCCTAGCAAGAGATTTAGCTTATTAGTTAACTGTTAGGTGTCTGTCTTACTTAAGCAGGTAGTGTAACCCCTTATGCAAGCACCGGGCCTTGGTTGGTAGATACATCAATAATGTACCTAATATATACGTCTAATATATTAGTAACAGCTAAAATAACTAACACAACTAACACGAAGCTTCTCATTCTCCCAACTTCAACATTTAATGAAGGATGCAACATGTTATTACTACGTACATATCCGTATGCCCCTAGCCAGGTCACCATGTGGGATGTTGCCTGCCTTAATAGGAACATGGATCCTTTTTTTATCGTCGTATATCGCTAGAGGGGTTACATAAGGCCACGAGCTCGACTAAAGATCGACACCTAAGTCTGGATGCGGCTGAAGATACATCAACGGTCTTGCCTACAAACATGCCGTATCGTGCGCAATGTAGGATTCAGGGAACTAGTTCAGCCTTGAAATGTTGCGTCACATTGGTCAAATTAGACGTTTCAGCTGTACTATTATGGTATCGCGATACTTGTCGGGTTGCGGAAGCACGTGGGTGAGCACTATACATCCCATCTTGGCCCCCAAGCCACTCTTTGATTACCGCGCTCAACGGCTTTATTGGAGAAATACACGTGTAGTGCAAGTACCGACAGGGCAGCGCTAGTGTGAGTCCGGGCTTCCTTCACGCCCCTTCAGGCTGTTTGTCTCTGCTGCGCTATCCCTTACAGCAACTAGCCCTACCTAAGATAATCACTCAGCCACCGCGATACAACCGGATTACGACAAATAACTGGTTCTTATCTTCTTCATATCATTTCTATCTATGCTCTATAATGATAGTTCGGCAGGATATCTTACGACAACGCTAGAACGGGATCAGTTAACGTGCTTTTTGCCAAGTGTTTACCTCGCCCGGCCGTCTAGGCTCCGTCTTAATCCCCCCCACGGAGTTACCATCAACTTCCTCATTTATTAGCTTGATAATCCTCCCCTTGAGCTTCCTCTAGCGCAATCTTTCGTCTGTTCTTTAAATCTCCTGGGTCTGCTCAAGCCCGAAACGTTGTGTAGGACATGTAGCTTCTTTACTAAGTGCTGTCGATTGTCCAAGTATCACCCGCGTTGATGTATCACATGAGGCCAGCTTTTCATTGCCAATCAGCGGGGCCGGATTTGAAACCCGCGGCGAAACCAGATGAACCGCGCCAAACTCCGGAGGGCACCGATCACGATGGAGTTACTATCGATGATTCCTCTCCAGGCTATAACGTGAAGATCGAGAGCCCGGATTCAAGTACTAGTTTGACTCAGTACGAAAGAACGATCGGCTTTTCTCTGACCCCTTCGGAGACGTATGCTACCGGGGTGGGTCAACTGGGTACGACTGCTAGCCGACGCAATTCGGGTTCTTCACTGCCATATAGAAGCCTGACTGCGACGGAGCATGAGGAGAAACTTGCAAATAAAAATGAAAGTTATTCTCCAAGCCCTTTGGCACTCGCCGTTCGCCCGGTGGAACCGGTACAATACAATAAAGCCCCAACGCGCCATCATCTTCAACCGGAGATATGGGAACTATACAAGGAGGAAATACATGAGCTCTACATTGAAGAAAACAAATCCTTAAATGAGTTAATGGATATCATGCAAGCTAAGGGGTTTAAAGCGACGTTAGTCCAAATATCTGCGAATTGCTAGCGCTATATACTAATGCTTTCATAGCCCCCGAATGTACAAGGTAATGAGAAAAAGCCCACTGGATTATACCGTGGAGAGTAAAGTTGACCATGCATAGGCCAAGTTTTCACAATGGGGGTTCGTGAAGAACAATAAGAAGAAGGACGTGGCGATGATGCTGCGATTACAACGTGAGCGCGGTGCCGTAGGCAAGCCTACTACTTTCCGCCGGCACGGAAGGTCAGTTGATATTGAAACATACATGAAGCGAAAAGGCATCTCAAGTCTGGAGCTGGTAACACCCGTCGCTGATGTCGACTTGCCTGAATACCTACGGGCACTTACGCCTCCACCCGTTGACCCTCAGCATATGACATTACCGTCTCATCTTCACGCCCAAGAAGTCCTTGTGTCATGTTTCAAGGACCTAACTTTAAGCTGGCGCGACTCATTAGACTCACCTGCATCTTTCGAGAAGGACTTTAACCTATATTTCGATGGTGAACTCTGCGAGGCTACTAGGGACTTTAGCAGGGCTTGCTGGTTCTTCTCAAGGAACCATAATCCGCTTGGTGCTTTACTTAGCCAGCGTGCCTTTAGCTCGTTGCATTTGCTTATCAAGACACCCTCGGCCCTTGGGCTATTCGACTTACTAATAGCTAGTGTGATATCGCCCGATTATGGGCTTGCAAGGGAACTTTGGAGGTATTTAGCAGGATATGCAGAAGCAGTATTAGGAGCGTCAAGTACCTTCTGCCGACTGTTTACCGCGATATATGAGGTCTTCCGCAATAACACTCTGGAAACTTGTGTGGATTTCATATTTAGCTGCATGGAGAGCATATTGGACATGTTGCTCGAGACGAACGACTTCTCACAGACCATTGCGCCATCCATTAGCTTTTTTCTACTCGGGGACTTAATTCTCTACAACTCAACTAGAACTAACCTTCCATCGCTCCAAAGAGCAGTAGATTCAGCATCGGAAATATTTAATTCTCACGGCAGATCTCACTCGCCAGACCTCATGTTGCTCATCGAGCCGGCGGCGTATCTCTGGCAGAAAGGCCCCCTCGATGAACGTTCAGTTAAATTAGCTGGCGTTGCACTTCGGCTTGACATATCAGATCGGTACGACTGGACGAGTTGGGTATCTTGGCGCGTCATTGCTCAATATCATAGAAGCCGGTGCGGCACCGATAGCTCTACGGCCAAAGACCATCCGCGGCATGCGTTGGCTCGATACGCCTTAGAAAGAGCTATCGACACGGCTGAAGCTGGTCGTGGTTTTGGTGAGTCGCAAATATTTGAAAACATGCAGTTGTTGGAATCCTGGCACCGCGAAGCTGGGGATACTGTGCAGGAAGCAATGGTGCGACGCCGAAGAGAGAAGAGCTTGAAGGATTACCTAGAGTCGCTGCAGAGAGGGCGTGGAATAGAAATGCCGAACACCCCAACTTCGCAATGAAAACTTGGGATTCTATGGGTTCGGCGAGAGCGCTTGGCTTTATCATGAATGGGAACTTAATCATCGAATTTCTTTCGAGGTATGACGCCTCGGTTCGTCCGAACATAGTAGGATGAACATGTATTATAGCAGGTCATTATACCAGGTATATGAATTAGGTAGCGAATAAAGCATGCTGTTGTATTTATAAGGGTGCGTAAATTTCACAATCTGACAGACTCAAAGACTCGTACCATCATAAAATCTTCCCAATTCATTGGACCCCCTAACGTGATACCAAGCAAAAACGCCAGAACCATTAGAGCTCCACGCATGACAAATAAGTGTGCATATGCCAGCGAAGAATCGCTAAAAAAAAAAAACAGGCAGTTATAAGAAAACTCAAGATTGAGCAAGAGCATACGTTTAAGACGCTGCTATAGCAGCAATATCCTTCTCGGCACACCAGCTCTTGAAATCCACGTACTTGCGGCCTCTCCGCGAGTCCTCGGCGGCGAACACGATAGCGTGGCTGCGAATGATCTCCTCCAAGCTGCAGCCGATGAACTCGCTCTGGGCGCGCGGGGCGTCCCAGCCGTGATTCTTGACCTTGTCGACGGCGAGGATGAACTGGCGGGTGATGCCGTGATCGCCGCCGCCGTGGCCCCCGCTCTCGAGTTTCGGGGTGTAGGATTGGGTGGTGCCCGTCTTGTAGTCCTCGACGGTGATGGTGTACGAGTCCGCGTAGATCTCGCCCGTCGTGCCGTAGATGTTGGTGAAGCGCTCGCATTGCTTCTTCGTCTGCGCGATCATGTGGAAGGTCGCTTGCTTGGCGCCACGGTTGCCGACGGCGTCACCGGCGGAAGCAGTGGTAGAGGGGAGGGGGTCGTCGTCCCATTTTATGTTGACGACTTGCTCGTCGCACACGTCGTTGTCGGACTCGAACACGCATCGCCCAAACCAATTCTTACCGTCGATGACCTCCTGCGGCGTGTTCTCGTCGTAGTCCTCCGCTAGCCGCTGCAGGAGCGCGGGACGCGCGCGCTCGATATCTCCGCCGAAGCTCTCGATGTCCGGGAGCACGATGTTGATGGGCCAGGACCTGTTGCCCGTCTCCAGGCCGTAGTGCCGGGGGCTCTCGTAGATGCGCTTGCTCGAGTATATGCACTCGGGCTCGGCGGGGCAGCTGAGGCAGTTTGTCGCGGCGCCGGCGGCCTTGGGTTTCCGGCTTTTGCGGAAGAATTGCAAGGACCCCATCGAAGTGACTTCGGTGGGGATGTGCGGAGGTTCGTCGGATCCGGGACGTGTCGGCGAGCACATTAGCCATAGCAGGATATCCATGTCGTGGCAACTCTTGGCTAGTAGAGAGGGTGCTGTGGTCGATTCTTTGCGCCAGTTGCCGCGGACGTATGAATGCGCGAAGTGCCAGTATCCAACAGGCTCGGTATGCACGATGCTTAAGGTATCGCCGACGGTGCGGTCCTCGAGCAGCAGCTTGCGGAGCAGCATATTGTGCGGCGAGTACCGTAGTACGTGACCGACAGAGAACACTTTGCGAGACCGCGAGGGGGTTAGAGCTTGGTACATAGCAACACATTGGTCCAGGTTTCCTGCGAGCGGTTTCTCGCACATGATATGCAGATCCAACGGAGCGAGAGCCACCACGACGTCGTGGTGCATCTCGTCGCGCACACACACGAACGCGGCGTCGATACCTTCGGGAACATCCTCACCAGCAGCTTCGCGCTCGCGACGACGGACCTCCCACCGGATGAAATCGCGCCAGTCATTAAAACTCGAACCCTCAGGTGGTTCCTTGCCGTCGCGCTGGATGTAAGTGCGCACGAACTCCTCGCGCTTGTACGTGTGCGGCTCGCAGACGGCGACTACAACGCCGTTACTGGATTCGGCGATACACTGGCTGTAGATATGGCCCCGCGACCCCGCTCCGATGACCAGGACCCGGGGTGGACTTGCGGACATGGGGGGCGGCGTGGGTGGTCGTACGCCGTTGGCCAGTACGCTATCGCTGAATTCAGACGGCTCTGGGTCTTGAGTACTATGCGGGGCCATGGCGAGGTATAGGAAGATGTAAATAATATCTAATAGAAGGAGTAGTAAGGTTTTAAGTCTGTCTACTTCGATCAAGGACGTTCAAGTCGACACGGCAGAAGATATATACCAGTAGAGTATAATACTACTAGTTAGTTAGTTAGTTGGTTGGTATTTAGATGAACCCCAATAATCGCCAGATATAATATAACCCCACCTCAAGTAACGTAGCGAGGACGATCCGTGCTTGCACGCAACCTATAACGAATACGCCAGAGGCTTAGGGGCTTATAGACTTAGAGACTTAGAGACTTAAGAGTTTTGGTCCGTTAACTCCGGTAAGGAAGAGTCATTCGGTGCGGATATGGAAAATAGAAAAACAGGGACCCCCCCGGAATACTACTTCGGCATTTCCTCAGTAACGTAGCGGCCGCTCTGCCACGCTGCCAACGGCGCCGAAGGGGGGTCTTGCCCCACTCGTACAGGGCGGCCAGTAGCATTGCGGCACTGACAAATCCATAAGGGTCTGATAGGCCGAGGTAGGGTTTCCAAGTTCCCACTGTCAGATCCACTATCTTTTGACTACCTAACTATCGCCAAATTTCGTTTGGTAAGAGTTGCACGAAAAGCAAAGCAAGTCACTTGCTTGGCCTTCGCAAGAGGCAGTATCGCATCCCTCGGGCGCCGACAGGGCCAAGAGTATAGGTATCTAGTCATAGTACATATCAGTAACAAATGTTCAAAAAGAAAAACAAAGGAAAACATTAATAAACTACAACGTTGCTTTTCGTCTGCATCTTTGTCTGCACGATTTTCAGGACGGTTGTTCTCCGGGTGACGTCAATGGCGTGTCTTGGCGCAAGCTATATAAGACTAAACAACGCCGCAGATTAATAACTAGTCTCAAAGGGCGTGTAACTCAGTGGTAGAGTGCTCGCTTTGCATGCGAGAAGTCCAGGGTTCGACTCCCTGCTCGTCCAAACTTTCTGATTCCATTCCAAATTGTTTTTTTTTTTTTTTTTTTTTTTTTGGACTTGGTCAAACTTTATTCAATTGCTGGTGATATTAATCAGTTGCAAAGACATCTTTTTTTTTTTTTCTTTAGGGCCCAACATTGCAAGCCTAGAAATTCTGTTTCTACGGTTATCTAATCCTTTGGTGAGGTAGAAATAACTGGTTGCACTTTTCATATTTTATTCTATAACTATTGAGATATACGATGTTTGATTATGGGGTACCAAGGCCTAGGACTGTTTTGCGCGCGAGGACTACATTCGGATTTGTTTTGTACTCACATTCGTCCCTTAAGGCCCTCAAAGATCGTATGAAGGGGGGTTGAAGACGGTGTGATGGATATGAGACATCACCACCAAGGCATTGTTAGGAAACATCTGTGTTGAGAGTAAACTCTTGATAGGATTCAGAATATCAACTGTAACGGAAAAAGGATGTGTTAGGCAATATATTTGCTATCCATCTACATCTTTGTTGCTCATACTAACTAACAGCTTACATGTTCCGTGACAACTACCTTGATCCTCTCGTACCATGCGTCTATAAATGCGCAGTCCTTCCGCAAAAAATGCTGCTAGAATATTGACATAATATTGACATACTTACCGAAGTTGATAGATCAAACATACATCAAAAAAATTTACAGAGTCTACCACATCTTACAAGTGCTTAGAAAACTCCTGTACGCTGATAAGGCACGTAAGGTTTCTCATCATTGTCTCTTTTCTGAGTACTTGAATAACTGACCACTGACGACTTGTAGCCGTGAAGTATAATTAGCAAAATGGACGATTGGAAGTATATTCGAAAGAGTGAACCCCTCCCGTGGGGCTGCGTAGCAAAGTTTGACCGTGTTGGACTACCAGTGTATGAGGCTACTGTACATAATCCCGCAACATGCGAGTGCGCCGCTCATCGAGCCGAAACACTGATATCTCAGCTGCAAGTCTGGGAGGGTCATGACGCCGAAATCTTGGGGCTTGATGATTATACTATCGCCCTCATTTTACTCACGCTAATCGAACTATGGGACATAGGCGCGGCGGACATGGCCTGGAAGATCTGGCTGGGAGAACGTATCGGCGTGCCTGTGCATTGGCAGACGTCAGAAGGCTAGAACCTCGGGGGCACCTTGGGTATATGCTTCGCTTTCTATTATAGCGAAGTCAGCGCGCGGCAAAACTACCTTGCCCCCTTTCTTCCTATTAAGATATGAAGATACCCAAGTCTGCGATTCTCCTTACGCCGGGTATCGCACGTCACATTCAACCGTAAATGTGTCGGGTCGTTCTGATTAAGTACGGCGGTTACCGACAAAGAAAGAACAGTTATGTTCTAAGTACAATAAAACTGAAAAAAAAGAACAAAAAAAGAACAAAGCCTCAGAAACTATCAATGGCTTGGTAGTTTAACAAACAAACAAACAAACAAACAAACAAAAAAAAAAAAAAAAAAAAAAACAAGAGGTCGTGCTGGTGGACGAGACTAAACTCGATCGGGTCGCCACACAACATGCCTGGGACGATATACTACTCATCTTCTGGTTTTCGTTCTTCTCGCCTAGGCAAATGGAGAAGGAATCATTCAACTGCTCGTCAACACAATGCACTTGGAAAACATCCAAGGACCCACAAATCGTGGCGAGGAAGGTTTATATTCAACTGCAATTAGACTGGACTAGAGACTCCAATACAACCCTCCTCACCCTCTTATCACATCGTCCCTAAGACAGTTCCTCTAGGCCAAGCGGCCGCTATCACATCGGGGCGTGCAAGGCTGGCCGACAGGGCAGATGGGCTGGCAGCCGCCGTCGCACGTGTACTTGGTAGCGTGGCCGTTGGTGCAGACCACGTACAAGCCGTTAATCTCGCAGTGGTTCCAGTTGCCGCCGTAAGGGCAGTCTTCGCGGGGAACCAAGACGGAGGCCGGTGCTGGCGAGGGAGCCGCTGTCGCGAAGCCGCTGAGAGCAGCGGCGATGATGGAGATGGTGCTGGCGAACTTCATTTTGACTGACTGACTAACTGACGAGTTGAGTTGGAGTTGGAGTTGGACCGTTGTTGCGTAGGCTAAAGGAGTAGAAACGAGTGCTTGGTATGCTCAACGAAAGACTGGCCCGAGTGATGGTCTAATAAGTGGGTGGGATCGCGGGTAGGGAGCAGGATAAGAATGGCCAAAGGGAAGGAGATCTTCGCTAGACTTTATAGTGGTAATCTCAAATCCATGAGATGCTCTTCGTCATGGATGACTCCGAGCCCACTTGGGACGCGATGCTAGAAATGAGTAAGATCCATATCTCAGGGCAGTTACATAGTTGAATTAAGTCCTCTTGACCCCAAAGTCCGGATTACTTCTTCTCCATCTAACTAAGTGACAATATGCATTAAACAAACACCCGGGTTGGAGGACGAGCGGTATGCATAGCAGTGTTATGTTTGTTTGTATGGGTTAAATACGATTCTCAAGCTCGTAGATAAATATTTTTTTTGTAATCGTGTACCCTTTCAGGAGATCAAGATCGGCACTGATATACCCTTATTAGTTTAAGTCTGGGGACTAGGCTGTTCAGCTAGTTCGAGGTCGTACTCTTGGTCCGCCTATCAGAGTGCAGTTTTCAGCTGCCCCATTGCCGAATTTGGAGGCAGCTAAGGTAATTAGGCGTGCAGCCCTATGGAATAAGTGGATTATAAGAAGACCATGTAACTCCACACTAACGACACTAACACAGAACTCTCTACCTTGTTGACATAGCGTATTGTACATTGAATAATTACGATAGAGCATTTTTGTCTTTGAATTGGAGTATCAAATATTTGTATAGAGTAGTGTGTTTGGTCTTTGCGGTAATCTCAAAAGGTCCAACAAGTAACTCCTCGATAATTATCAACTAGCAGGTGGTTAACAGGTAGTTGACTCCTTGAAGTTTTCTAGAAGCCTTAACTTAGTAGGATTTGCATCCCAGAAATTGGGGCACAGCTTTCTAGATAAGATAAGTCCAATATTATATAGGGGCTCGAGCCCGAGCAACGATAGTATTGCCAATATCGAAGTCATATCATACGTTGGGGTACATGTTTCTGTCTCTTTACCTAGCACCAGCTCTCGCATAACGTAAATAAACCTGTAATCGGCTCCAAGGCGAGAAATTATCACACGACTATCGCCTTACGATACTACCGGTTCACGAGCGCACAAGCAACAAGCTTATACTCTTTGAGCATACAAAACGGCGTAGCAACTGGAATATCCTTAGCACACCCTGGCTAGATGGGGCTCTTTAAATTGGTATCCTTCGTATATCCACCATTATCAAAAACCAGTGCCTCCGACCCTACCCAAAGATCCTGTAGTACGATCTTAACATTCTCGGCAATACTCAGAAAGTCAGCTTAGCGAAAATGTGAAGTCTTTAGAATACTAGAAAATACAGGATAAATATTACGCCTCATTGCACTTTTAGTCCCTGCTAGTTCGGCTGACTATATCATTATCGGGTTTTGTTCCTTCAGATGAAGCTGGCGTTCCAAATATGCATTTCTTAGTAGATTTGGCTGATGCCCATTCAATTTAATTTATTAAATTGCGTCGTATACCTTTTTCCATCCCATGTAGATGTTTAGATTCCCGGGGTCGCTATATTGCTTCAAAGTCCCTAAGCATCTGGGAATGCCATAATCATTCAGTGTCTCAACATATAAGTTGATATCGTTCTAAGCAAATATTTTATCCATTCTAATTCCAAGGCTTATACAGTCCAGACGTTTATATGACGAGTAGAGTATTTATGCCTTCATGTCAGTGAAGAAATCACGTCAGGGGGGCAACCTAAGCATTAATATTAGGTATTGGGCCAGCATGGTTTTGGTAAAGATGCTAAAAAATACGAACCATACTATGGATCGTCTTGTGGCTAGACTAAGTACAAAACCCGGACGTAAATACTTGGGAATTAACTAAGCTCTTATTAAACCCGAAAGACCCTTCCCTTACGAGCTACGTTATATTGAAATGAGAGTTAGACTGTGCAACTACTAATGGGTTTCAGAATTCCTCTGCTGGGCCTTCTCTAGGACCTATGGCATGACAGGCTATCTAAAGGAGCATATATACCTAATACATATAAACCTCTGATATCTCCTAAACCAAACCAAGTAGTGAATAAGCCGTCTCATTCGTAAATTAGCTGATCTTCTTTATACCAAGTCCGCCTACACGTATGCTTTGTGTAGAGTTATCACGTATTCTGCTTGCGAACCTGATAACCCGTGCTCATCAGAATGTCAAAAATAGATTGTCTAGGACAATCCATGCGGGTCCTTTTGTGCATGGAGGATGCTCAAGTTGACAATGGGACAAACTAACGTTGGGAGTTTCGACTTCTTTCCTGCTAAGACGTTGTCAACTTAAAATTCAGTACGAGGTTATATATATATTAAATGGATGGAATTACCGAAGAAGGGGCCTTTGAAGCCTTATTGGCCTTAGGGCCCCAAGCTTTCTTGAGCCAAGGCCCTGAATCTTTTTTGGTCCCGGCGCCCGAAGCCCTATCGATGCCAGGTCCCGAGACTTTGTCGATATCAGACACCGAAGCTTTATCGATATTAGGCTCTAAAGTTTTATCCGTCTTAGGCTCCGAATCCGGGTCGTCCTTGTGGGTACCGTCCTTATCGGCCTCGGGATTCAACCCTTTCTTGCTTGAGGATTTGGATGGCCTATATTGAGCGAGCTTTATGTCTTGATGGTTTTGACCCGGTATCTTGCTGGAGTGGTAGAGCACGTCATGGTCGTCGCGCGTGTTCGGATCAGGATTGTAAACGACCCGCGCCGGTCCTGATCGTACTTTGGACATCTGATCCCAATTATTGCCCCTTCCAAGAACTAGCGGGTATTCTTTCCTCTCTGGTTTGCTTTGTAGGTCTTTAAGATCCTCTTTGTTTTTGAAGATTTGAGGGTACTTGGTGAACCCATCCCGAGATGTTGGATCGGCCGCTTTATCTGCGGGGGCTTCATGAGCTTGGCGACGGACTTCTGCTGCGATCAGATAATGAAATTTATCGTCGGGATCTAAATCGGTACACGAAAACTAAAGTAAGAGTTAGGAATATTTCCACATTTGTGATTCTAGGCTTGAATTGTAAGGCATTACACACTTACCATTGATTCTCCCGTAAGCGGTGGTTCCTCATTTTTCGCCTCATCCTCACCGGTCGCAGTGGCAGTATTGAGAGGAGGCGGTCTCTTCTTTAGCTTGCGCTGCCCATTCCTCTTGTTATTTCCAGCCATAGCTGGTATATAAGAGCTTAGGCTAAAAATAGGAAAACACTTGCATTAGCCTGGGACAGGGGTCTTCTCGATGCAGATCTGTTCCACTTTTACCCGATGATGAGGGTTTAGTAGCTTGGGCAAGGGTGTATCCAACATACCTAAGTCGAAACCTAACTTAAGAAGACGGCAATGGTTAAAGCTTGACTGTGCTTGTATGAAGTAAAATGAATTTCATGTGGAAAGAATATTACGGAAGAGCCCAAACACAGAATTAAATAGGTACACATTGCGAGTAAACCTACCTAGTAGGCCTAAACACTTGGGTACTTTCCATAATAAAACTTTATATGTAGGTACGGACCGACTTATCCTTTCTAAGGCAACCACAGTTATGGGAAGGAGCACTTTGATATGATACTTGAGGAGGAGTTAGGTCATAATATTTCTACTGTACGGGCCTCTGCTGCTTCAGGCTGCTCCTGCACTTGCTTAACAGTCTGATAAGCCAATGATATGAATCCATTCTCAAACAAGCTAAAATACACAAACAATCACGCAGTATCTTGCTTCCTCGAATTGTATGACTCAGGTTTCGTTGTTGCCTATTTATTTAAGGTTTGGCATCTTTAAATAAGGTTATAGTACCTACTTTATCTACGTACCTGTAAGATTTTTATAGGTACTTTGCGGGTGTGACATTAGTTTAGATAGGTGCTGTATTAATTACATGATGCAGGTACGCATTCAAACCTGCAGGGAAGGATCTTTCTATGTACGTACCTACCTAGCGTACCTGCCTACTAACGCAGTACCTAGATCTGTTTGCTAATTCAAACCGCTATTCCTCGAGTCATTCCTGCATGAGCTCCACAATAAAAGATTCCTGCCCCACTCTCCATCTTTCACATTCACTAAGATATCTACCTACCTACCTAGGTACCCACTTCACATTGTCATCCAAATTATTACAAAAGAACCTGTCTTTCCCCGGATTCTCTCATCAAGGACCGATCATCGTCTATTTTTTTATACCTCGAGCCTTCACTTCATAATAACCATCAGCGAAATGGCGGAGAAATATGATGTCAATTTTCAACGCCTCAAACACAGCCGCGAATGCGTGGGACAGACTTGTCTTTGTATCCTGGATCTCCTAGAGCCTGAGCCGGGATCGCCTCCTCCAACAAACCTGGAAGAAAAGGCTGAAGATTTTGTTAATAGATTAGTCAAGTTCCCATCTTTCGATAAGTTACGGCTACACCCAGACGATTTTGTGTGGTCGTTTTGGGAAGCCCTCCTTGATATAGCGAGCGACGTTTCACCTTGCAGTCCTGAGCAAGATGTCCTCGTCAAGAGTGTGCTTTTATTGGAAGCTATCGGAAATAATGAGAAGGTATGTATAGCCCGGATTTTTGTTAATGATTACCAATTAACATAATGCAGCCCGAGGAGAAAATGTGGAAGAACCTCCCTGACTTCGGTATAGCCGTACGGGAAAGCTGGAACCGCTGTAAGTACATCTATGCCATTTGCTTTATTAAATATGTTCCTAATCTCACTGGAAGCTCCAACAACCGGGAATGGCAAGGACGATAAGCCAGCGGACGAGTATACGGAACTAGAATGGCTGAACTTGAACTCATTCATGGCGAGACTTCATGCTAGTCAGAAAGGAGGATGGGGACCATTTCCGATCTGGCAACTTCGAGAGGGCTTGGAATCACCTCTATCCCCCAAGGACGATATACCGACGCCAAACACAAGAGTACGGATTGCGGCTGAGTGGATTTTGCGAAGTTCACATCGTCTCTTTATCGACTCTTTACTCCACAGCTACTCGGACGACCTCGAAGGGCCGGAAACAGGCCGCCCATACCACTGTGGACCATTGTATTCCGGTAAGAGTCACTATAGTGTCGAGCGATGGTGCTTTTGGAAGAGCCGACTTTCGGACATAAGAACAGAAATTAGCGAGGATCTACATCCGGTACTTGATGAGGCGATAAAGACCATGAATACGACCGAAAGGGAGCACGGAGAACGACTTGAATATGTTGATGATCCGGGAAAATCAAAAGTCAAGTCGAAGGCGAAGGCAAAGACTAGAGCGAAGGCTAGAGCGAGGGCCAAAGCCAAGGCCAAGGCTAAGGAAGAAATCGAAACAGAAGCCGGGGCTAGCTCTTCATATACCAGCGACGGGCCTGTGGCGAAGATCACAGACGAAGGAGATATATCGTACAATGATAATATGGTGCACCGGGGCAATGCGATAAAAGCTCATTAAGGTGCATAGGATGAGAAGCTATAGCGAAACGGCCACGTGATATTTGAAGAATTATGCGATAACTTAGGCCACCAGGGGCCGAAATTAGGGAGATATTTTATGAATTAGTGACTAGCAGCTTCATATTTTCGATGTGCTTGCTCAGCCTATCATGTAAATGGCTAGACACCAGAAAGTGGTAATATAAACCAAAGCGTTCATGTATCTCATACCAACAAGGGTTTGTCACCATGCTCATGGTCTAAGCGCATCGCGATTCAATGAATGTTTTCCTATTAACCATCATTTCGTGATCGTCGAATATCTTTTCTAGTGGAGATAAAATATATCTAAACTATGAGGTGGAAATAAATACCCAATGCCCTATCAAATCCAGAATATAGCGGAAAAGAAAAATAAAAACAGCGTAAGGTGCTAGGTGATATGTAAAGGACAAGACTGTTGGTGAAGTAGTTTATGCGGTAAGAACCCTCTATTAATTCTAATCGAAGATGATGAAGGATTCATATTTCTATCTGTGCTAACCTGAGCATCATTTATTTATCAAGTCTTCAACCAGAAGCTCAAGAACTAGCAAAATAATGTAGATCGAGGCGTTGTTCTATGTTTCCAGCTAATGAACTTGGGCAGCATCTCTTTTACCTGCCTGCATCACTTCTAGGTCTCCCGAGGATGGGAGGAAATAAACATCATTAGCATAATGAGTAAAGTAACGGAGGGGCTCTTGGTCGAGTAGTATTCTTAATGCAAACAATATTTTGTGCCCCAAGGGCGAAGTTTCTTATAGCTGGTTTGGCAGGCAGCGATGGATGCCTAGATGAGATTGTCGGTACTCTAGGTCAGATCGTAGAATCTAGGTGGTAGCGAGTTCAATTCTTTTAATTCATTGGGCATATAAATGGAGTTAACCCATACCCATGCCCGGCGATCAAATACCAAGGGTGATACCTAGGTAGGTACTCATATATCAAGGGTCCCGGGCGATCGCGAAGTCGGTTTTAGTATTTTAGTATCAAAGACTCCCACTATTGTAAATATTTTGTTTTTCATTGTCTTCAAGTCGATCAATTAGACTTACTAAGGATCTTATGCCCGGCCGCGAAAAAAACCACTACGAGTAAAGGGAACTACACAACAATAACAACAGAGACAACTACTATCGAATCGATAGACAGACAGACACAACTAAGAACAATGAACCCTTCCGAAGACGAGGTCCTCGCCGCTCTGGCTCACTACCGTGCTACCGTGCTGCAAAATAACCGCGCCGTCTTCCAGCGCTTCGTCCAACACGTCGAGACAGCCGCCCTCGCAGCCGCCGAGAATGCATCGGTAGATCCCAACCGCATCTCGCGAGCTTGCCAGCGGTTCTTCTACCGGAAACTCTACGTCTCGCGGCCGGAGAACCTAGACCCGTCGCTACAGATCAACGCGCCCGCCGACGTCATGGGTAAATGGGACGCGCTGGCGCGCGCTTTCGTTCTGGACGGCGCGTACGTCGGAGCCGATGATAAGCGGCGCGAGGTGCTCCGGCAGAATTATAGGAATGGCGTAGAGGCCGAGCTGCGCAGGATAGACCCCGCGCTGCGGTTTCCTGCCGACTTTGAGATACTCATGAGCCAGGTGGATAGTCTTGAGGGGCCTGGGTGGCCGCAGTATCGACAGGAGGGGCAGCAGGTGTGCTTCTGGGAGGGATTGGGTGAGAGCGAGGACGAGGCTGGGTGTAGCGTGTTCGGTCCTGACGGGCGCATAGCGAAGGAGCTTAGTTTGGAGGACTGGGAGACTGTGGCTGGGTGGGAGTGTGGTACGGGGCCCGAGACGACATGCTTCGTTGCGTATTGCCGACATGAAGAAGATGGCAAGGAGTGGGGATGGCGGTATGGAGCCGAGCAAGGCCAGTACGGGATAGAAATATTTGATAATGTGGTGGAGTTGCTGCAGTGGTATGAGACATTGTACATGCCGCCCCTAGACTATCGCCTCGATATCTTTATGGGGGACATATTTAGACAATAGAAAGTTGGTATAGTTATCTTGAGTATGGTTGATGTTTCTATTTATTTATTTACTCCCGTCTTCGTCTTCCACGTCTAAAACTCAGTGACCACTATAGTCAAGATCGTGATCGGAGTCGTATCCAAGCTATCAAATTTTATGTACTTATGATAATAAGTAGCTGTAGTAATTGAAGTGTTTTGTCAATCTATAGACAAGACCATGGTGCCTCATAGCTACAATAGTCCATGGTAGACGGAAACAACCTAATAGAGTATGTCCAAGTATTATATACAAAGATGAAATATAATCTTTTCTACAAAAAAAGGAAATATGTACTGGCCTGATTTTCCTATTTTCTGGCCTTGACCTTCACGGGGAGGCCGTCTTTAGGATGAGCCGTAGAAACAGCTTCTGGGTTAGTGATCTGATAGGCTTTGATACCCATCCACTCCGGCGCATCTGCCGGGAAGACCTCTTCGACTTCGAATTCGCGTACCGTCAGCGCCAGGATCAACCGTACCTCTACGTAAACCAATTCCTGGCCGATGCAGTTTCGAGGTCCCATCTCAAACGGTCGCCACGCGTTTTTGACCGGGTGTAAAGGGTCGCTCTCGTCGCGCGTCATGAATCGTTCTGGAATAAACGAGTCGGGTTCGGGCCAGTATTCCGGGTCACGTAACACCGTTGACGCGGAGGAATGCATCATGAATCCGTACGTTGGGTAGCGAACCCCGGTTTCGGGATGCGTAAGAAAGTGTCCCGGCGGCGATTGACGGATGCTGCCACCTACAGGAGGGAATAGACGGAGAGTTTCTCTGAGAACAGCCATCGTGTAGGGCAGCTTGTTCAGCAATGTAGGGTCTGCTCTAATCAAGCCAGCGGCAGCAGTTGGATCAGGACCTAGCACCTCGTCGTGCTCGGCACGTAGCTTAGCTGCCTTATCCGGATTTTTGCTAAGCATGTAGTATATGTATGCAAGAACTGTAGCAGTAGTATCGTGCCCAGCAAACATGAAAATCTTGATATGTTTAACGACCCGGTCGACGAACTCGGGTGGAATATTTCCTCTTGCGGTATAATCTTGCACCTCGTTGATGTACTCTTTTAGGGCGAGTGTGACGATAGTTTTAGACCCCTCAATCTTCTCATAATTCTGAGCTGTATTTAAAATATAGGGAATCAGTTCGTTGCTGATCTTGCGATTGTATATCCAGTTTTTCAGAGGAACAAGCGGGTTGAGCTGCTTGGAAAGGCTAAGCTCAAAATAGATCAATTTTAGCTGGCGTTTCATCAGCTCCATCAAGCGATTTGGCTTAACCTGTGTCTGTAGACGTGTTCCCCTAGTTTCGTAGTAAGCATTTGGTGTTGGAAAATAGGACCATTTAGTTTAAACTCACAGTACAGCACGCCCAACTATGTCGACGGTTAGGTTCGTCGTATAATCTGCCAGCCTTATGACTTCCCCCGAAGTGGCAGCCTTCTCGAGTCGGTTCCGGAAGACTAATACTTCTTCTATCATATCAGGGACGAGAGATAAGAGATTCTTGGCCGAGAAGCCAGGGTTAAACATGCTTCGAGCCTTCTTCCATTCTGGACCATCTAGATTGACTAGGTCTTGACCTCCGGTGAACCCCTTGAATTCGATTTGAGGCATAGCCCAGAATTTAGGGAGGCTGTTCTCTTGGATGAATTGTGCCATCATGTTGGGATTGTAGACGGCAAGCATGGGGTAGCCAATTGGCCATACGTCCATGTAAACGATACCCTGACCTGCGATTTCGGGATACTCTTGCTTGATATATCGAAACATCCAATGGCCATGGCCGTCTCGTGGAATTTTGCTGTTAGGTCTTAGCTGCTGTAGTCTTATGCAGTTGAGAAAGTTGAGAATCTTGTGTTTCACACATACTATTTGATGGTGATTTTGGCGACAGTCACGAGATGACCAAACAAAAACGAATGAGGCATCATTGGCTATAGATGATCAGATCAGCATTACGAAAATGTGTGCGTATGTTTAATAAGGACTTTATTTCTAAGCGGCTTCTAATTCTGGATGAGATTCAAGACGGATTTGGAAGCCTCTGTCTCGGAATACATAAGGGACTACTCACAATTCCATGCTCCTTCTGAACTCGTCGAAACATCATACGAACTTGATACAAGCGGAAAAAGAAGAATAGGAGACCAGCTAATGCCAAGTATCTGATGCTCTTAATGATGAGCGATGTTATGTGAGGGCCCGAAGGCCCCAGAAGTTGCAACATGTCGTCTTCAACTTAACAGACGATCGGTTGAAGGAGATAGGCGACATGAAAAGAAAAAAGAAAAGAAAAGAAGTGCCTAGAGGTTAAGTCTCTTGGGCTCATGAGATGGTGAGTTCTGGTTATTATTATTATTATTAATAAGCCCTGGTAATACCTAACCCATTATTGGTGTCGCTAAGTTCTTGTGGGGCGAAGGAATCCCTTGCCTTTGAAAATAAAAGATCCTACATACTATACCCTAGTCGAATAGCGATCTGGCAGTCTGGTAACGACTTAATATGCATAGCTGTTAGCCCGACACGCTGGCACCGGGTCATGCTGTCGACCCATGGCAGAGGCATTTCGTTGTGTATTATTGGTATATAGGAGGATATGCGTATGTGTTGTGTTGGTTTGGTTCCATCCTTTGGATATGGCTAAGTTATACCCCTGTCTTCGCAGTCAATTACCCACCGCCGGTGGTAATTGTTGCCATTGGTCTAGACTTCAATCGCGTCTTTATACATTCGCCTCACCTATTAGAGCTATATATAATATATCCGTGTATATTTGTGTGTTAGGTATAGCATCACTCCTATATCCTCAATGGCGAGAGTGTTACAAAGTTATATCTCGACTTATACTGACAGACTGAGGCGTCAAAAAGATTAAAATATATGTCACAAGGGATAAGTTCGGTTAATGAATGGCTAAATCAGTAATAAAGTCGATACTTCGTACGCTATACGATAACGATTAGCCCTACGGGAGACTGCTAAGGTATTACCACCCGTGACTATCAAAAATACCCCTTAAATGCATAGAAACCTGCTAAAATGTTAACAGGGTAATAGGTACCTAGGTACTCGATTTGTACCCCTGGTGGCCTTTTGGGAACGCGTAATCTTCCCTCAGCAGAACATTTTAACATCCAACTTATGTGGTACGTGCGATGGAGCCGGCTGTTGTACAATGCCAGGTTTTTTTTAGTGTTCTTTAGTGGGACACGGCTGCATTAATTATCGCCTGGTTGGCCAACTTTAGCACTCCGTTCCGCAATAGCGTTCATCATTTCCCATCTAGACAAGATCAATACTAGGATTTAGCTTAACCGGGACGTCACTAAACCTCGGGGAACTGAGTCGGCCGACCATTGCCCCGCTCCCCACCCTACCAGTGCAGGGGGTATTTATATGGGCGGAGCGAACTGACATGACCACACGAGGCTCAAAAGCTCAACCTACCAGTGCTAGATCAAAATATTCAGAGTATTCAGAGTATTCAGAGTATTCAGAGTATTCAGAGTATTCAGAGTATTTAGAGTAATTGTTCAAAATATTCAAAATATTCAAAATATTCAAAATATTCAAAATATTCAAAATATTCAAAATATTCAAAATATTCAAAATATTCAAAATATTCAANATATTCAAAATATTCAAAATATTCAAAATATTCAAAATATTCAAAATATTCAAAATATTCAAAATATTCAAAATATTCAAAATATTCAAAATATTTTATAGGACGAGTACTCAGTGAGTATTTAGAGAGTACTCCTTTTCAAGGTCTACTCATTGAATACTCACTAAGTACTCATGCTAGAAATAAGTAGGTATTTTTATAAAAGAGTATTCAGTGAGTACTCATAGTAATAGGTAGGATGAACTTTATCTCATAGGTCTACTCAACTTTTGCATTGGTTTAGTCAGGTCAGGTCCTCTCATACAAACGCCCCCTGTATTGGTAGGGTGGGGAGCGGGGCAATGGTCGACTGACCTATGGTCTCACTAAACCTCCTAACCCCCCGCATATTGAGAGCTCAGTACTTTCTTTTACCTCTCATCTTTTAAACTTTCTAAAAAAAAGTTCTCAGATCTCATTTTATTTTATTTTTCATTTTCTCGTATTGGGAGGTCAGCATTTAGAGACCTGTTTAATCCCCCCTTTCTTAACTTCGCTTACTTCTTTTCCATCAAATATTGAACTGAACTGTCTGCGAAAACATCCACAATCATTCCATACTCTCGTTTATTATACGCATGTTCTCAATCTTATCAGCCAACATTGTTTGGCTGCTGCCCGTTTCGGTCGCACGGACGTAATCGACAGCAGTAACCCAACCCACCCGCTCTCATGATGGGAATCGTTGAACGAAGATCGATCCGCGCTTGCGTCACGCGCATGTCTCGCCCACAGAAAATCGGCTTGGGTGTCCTGGCCTTCCTATTCATCCTCTATAATTTAACGCCATACGATAGCCCACCAAGATCCTTCTTCAGATTCCAACATAATGTCGTGCAAGATTATTACCAGAATGCCCTCCCGAGCGACTCCTGGTTGTACAAGCCGCAACCTTATCCTATCGACCCCGTCAATGATATCGGCATAGTGATAAAGACTGGGTTTGGGACGAAGAAACGGGTACCAGCAGCACTGAAAGCCTTGAGTAGCGAGTCCTTAAATGCGGATACTATTGTCGTTCAGGATTTTCCGCTGTTCCCGGATCAGAAGAATTTTACATTGGATAACGGGAAAGAAGTGCCTGTCATTGATATCATTGGGTGGAATCTGGAACGAGGTGCTCTAAGCGGCCAAGAGCAGCAAGAGCGCGTGATGAAATATACTACCCTTGCTGATGCTGTTGATGGCGAAGAGTGGATGCTCGCTGATACGTTAGGCAAGGATATGGGATGGGAATTGGATGCGATGAAGGTATGGTATTTCTTGATTATATTGCAAACTAATGTTTACTAACATGTGGTTTAGTTTCTTCCTAGTCTTGAATATATCTGGCACACCATGCCGAAGAAGAAATGGTATGTGATGCTGGACGACGATACTTATATCATTAAATCATCCCTGGCTTTACTTCTGGGCCACTTGGACTACTCTCAACCGCAGTTTATTGGAAACCCCGTAGGTGACTACAAGGGTCGTTTTCCACACGGTGGATCATCCGTAGTTATGTCCGGCGCTGCTCTGAAGAAGTTATACGATGAACACCCCGAGGTCGTTGCTGAGGGCCATCAGGAATCAGTCACGGCAATCTGGGGCGATAAATTGCTTTCCACGACGTTCATGAAGATCGGAATATACTTGGACGAGACATACCGACGCCTATTTAACGGCGAGCCGCCGTGGATGACACGCATGTGGATCGACAGATTCTGTTTACCCCTAGTGTCTTTCCACGGTCTCGGCAAAGATGATGCCATGGTGCATGTAGGAGAAACGTTCAAGAATATGACCGAACCAGTGTTCTGGAGACAACTTGGGAAAATCTATGGCGCTCCGAGCTTCGCTTCGTTCATTGCCGAACCGATTCGATCTAACGTGGACTATGTCGGTCGCCTAGATGAGTATAGCAAAACCGTGGATAAGGTCGCAGAAGTCGATACTTGCGTCAAAATCTGCAGTGATCAGTCGAGCGAATGTTTAGCTTGGACATTCGACCCAGGGAGTCAAAAATGCCACATTGCTCGATGGGCTATCCTCGGAGATGTCGTCGAGGGTCGGTTTTCTGGTATAAATGGGCAGCTAGCCCAGAAGCTGGAAGACTCATGCCATGGCCCAGCGTAGGGCCCCTTTGTCTCTTTTAATAGTCTCTGGTATTCTGTTCTATATATGTATGGGTCGGTATGACATTAGACAAGCTGCTTCATTCAGCAAAGATGCAGATGCACTGTTTGGACGGGCGGCGTTATATATAGACTTCACAGAGGGAACGGGACACGTGACTTGGAATGATACCCGGGATGGAATGTAATTTATAATGAAGCATTATGATCCTAATTGGATTCGACTGTATATTCTATTTTTATGGAAAGTCAGGCTGGTGACTGCGAACGGTAGCATATAAATATCAGGATGGACCCAATAACTCAGTACATGTAATATCGAGACGTAGGTCCTGGTGCAAGGTATGTACCTCATGTAATGTGACGCTACAAAGCTAGTGGAGTTTTACGCGTAAAATACCTACCGACCCAGCATCAGATTAAGGAAAAGGGGAAGTACCACTAATTATGTAAAGTAGCGTAGCACGATGATTAGCTCCGAAGCTGGCACGCGATTTAAGTCTATGCCAGATCCCACCAATCCGCGTATACGAGCAGGGGTCATGTCAAGGTACCAACCAGTCCAAGGTAGGGTCGATGACGTGTGGAGAACTTTACTTACCGTGATCTTTTTCTTTTCCTTTTTAGCTTTTTTGACGTCAAACCTTAGGAGTAATATCCCTTCTCTCCAAATTTATTACATTACTCATCTATCTTCCCAGCCCTGCTTTTTTTTTTGCACGACTTGTTGAAAGAAAACAATCCGTTTTTGGATTGTCATACCAGCTATTCCCGCATCTTCCGAAAACAAGACGCCTTCATAGACGCCCTCATATCTTTATTATCACGTACTTAAGTATATATATTAACTACTAGTTACGTACCTTTTAGCCTCTAGTTAGCTCTTATCAGGGATAAGAACAGGCCAACTTTCTCGCCCCTTTTTTAGCTTCGGATCGCTTGTGGGAACCTCAGTGTCCCCGCCAGAATTCGTTGTCCCGTTGGCCCGCCATCTTCCTTCGCGCAACTCGCAACCACCTGCAGCTTCATCGGATTTTGGAAATAATAAGGGTCCGCCCTATCGCACAGCGCATCGTCCGAACCACGTGGTATCCTTGAACTCATACATAAGCGACATCCTAAGAAACGTCACAACGATGTCAGAAGTTACACCCAACCCCCAAGCTGCTGGCTCTAGTTGGACTGCGTTCCTCAAGGTTAGTAACACGATCTGGACCTTCCATTTCCTTTTTACTCCCAGCTGACCACGTCGCAATCAGTCTATCGCGTCCTTCAACGGCGATCTCTCCTCTCTTACAGCCCCACCCTTCATCCTCTCCTCTACGAGTCTCACCGAGTTCAGTTCGTATTGGGCTGAACATCCTAGCGTCTTTGCGGCACCAGCGAAGGAGCCCGATCCCGCAAAAAGGGCCTTGCTAGTGCTCAAGTGGTTCTTGACTACCCTTAAGCAGCAATATGCAAGTCGTAGTGAGCAATATGGCAATGAGAAGAAACCCCTGAACCCCTTTTTGGGAGAACTTTTCTTAGGGAAGTGGGAAGACGAAGCAGGGACAACCGAGTTGATTAGTGAACAGGTGAAGTAAGTCTAGCGCACCGAACCCAGCAGTGCCTAGGGGCAATGCAAATAGTTATCCTCCAGCTAACCTTATCGCCTAGCCACCACCCGCCAGCGACGGCATATAGTATTATCAACAAGCCGACTGGGGTACATCTTCAGGGATATAATGCACAGAAGGCTAGCTTCTCGAAGACTATCAATATCAAACAGATAGGACATGCGGTATTGACTGTTCCAGACCCCTCCAGCCCAGGGGAGAAAGATACCTATTTGATCACGCTACCATCACTTCATGTCGAAGGTCTAATTTTCGGTGCTCCCTTCATTGAGCTCGACAGCGCGTCTTACATCACCTCGTCGACTGGGTTTACTGCTAAAATAGACTACAGTGGCAAGGGGTGGATAAGTGGCAAGAAGAACTCATTTACGGCTACATTATATCCAACGGGCAAAGAGAAAGAGGTGCTATATAATTGCTCTGGCCAATGGACGAAAGCATTCGAGATTCATTCCGGCCCAGTGAAGAATAACTCATCCAAGACTTTGATCGAAAATTGGGACCCTGCAGACACCCCCACGACAGAGCTCATTATTGCACCTCTCGAGAAGCAGCACCCGCTAGAGTCTCGACGCGCATGGGCTAATGTTGCGACGGGCATTGCTAAAGGGGACATGGATTATGTTGGTAAGGAGAAGAGCAAGATTGAGCAGGCGCAGCGAGCAATGCGGAAAAAGGAGCAGTCAGAGGGTCGTGAATGGCAGAGGAGATACTTCACTGCCGTCACCGAGCCAGACGAAACCCTTGAAACACTGGGTCCCAATGTAGGGTTAAGCACCAATGGCGATGCGGACAAGACAGGGGGTTTGTGGCGGTTTGATGAAGCTAAAGCAGAGAAGGTCAAGGGCCATGAGTTGACCGAAGAAGAGAGGATCCAAATAGCTCAGGAGCTTCTGGGTCAGTAATTTTGTGTCAGCGACTCTGCAACAGTGTTCGAAGTAATTGCATAGACATAGTGTCCAGTACTTATATATGTAGGTAGATAACTAAGTAATATTGTTAATGAGAAACGTGGACGTGGTTATCAGCAGGGCGCCTGGCTTCGTCAGTTAACAAACAGGCAAGTAATAATATAGTAGACTACTTGGTATAATCAAACAAATCGCTCGCTCCTATTGTTTGTTAGCATAGGGAGGTAATTATTATTAATTAAACTTGTGGCTTACCTATATGAAATCGGGTTACGAAATAAGTAGTACAGAGTGTCTCGATCTCGACTAACGAACTAGGCTTGGACCAATAAGGGCAATCCATGTTAGGAATATCAAGCATATTCCTCGCTGGCGCAATAATAGCACGGTATAGCTGCGGGTTTCCTAAAATTTGAAAACCCTTCAGCAAACGGAGTTCCCCAGACACCACTGTTAGTTAAGAGATATATATAGATAACCTGTATATATGAATTTGTGTCGAGAAAGCGGCCTCGAGCAATATAGCTGTAGATGTTAACCCGAAGAGTAGTAGTACTCTGCAACTCGTCAACATAATGCCTTCCACACCGAGAATCCTTCAGCAGAACTATATTGTGAAGATCGATCTGGCACCTAGGTATATCACCAATCCGCCTATCTCCCGTACTCTCTCCTGTCCTGCCGAAGCCAACTTCTATCAGCTTCACAGGGCCCTGCAACTCGTTTTCGGCTGGTCAGATAGTCACCTTTACGAGTTTGAGGCCTCTCATCGACCGTCGCCTGAGATGAGGGCTATAATCCGAGAGTTTTACCTTAATGCTATGAACGGTCAAGGACCGCCCCCAGCTCTCCCGCAGTACGTCAGACTCCGCCTCATCGATCAAGAGGACGACTTCTCCGAGTTTGCCTCGCCGACTTTGAAGGAGAGGAGAGCGAACGAGTATAAGCTACACAAGTACTTCGATGATCCCCTGTACGCCGACTATAAGATGGTGTATACCTATGATGAGGGCGACTCGTGGGAGCACGAGATGACGGTTCTGGGACGCGCAGATCCTACAAACCACTTCGTGTGCCTCACGGGTACCGGCCACCCTGCGGCTGAAGACGTACGCGGACCCATGGGTTGGGAGGCGCCCAAGGCGGCGTACCGCGCGGCGCGCCCCGACGACGAGCAGCTCTGGATGAGGACATGGTTCGAGAAGATATGCCTGAACGGGGAGCCTCTAGGGTTGTCGGAGTCGAACATCGACGAGTGGCCCCAGGAGAGCATCAACGAAGAGCTCGAGGCGCTGCGGATCCTCAGAAACTTCCACCTCTATACTTGAGGCCGGAAGACATAAACATGGACAAAGACGAAGAGAAAGACGAGGAGGAGGAGGCGGCGGGACTGGACTTCATCAGTAGCTTAGGTAGCCTTGATTAGTTAGCGTACGTTATGCGCCGTCGGCATTTGCTTCGCGTGGAGAATGCAATAAGAGAAAAATGGCGGCTTAGACCTAGGACGTGAAGGGAAGCTCGGCGCCGAGGCGGCGCGGTCTGGACCCGTGGGGCTCGTACCTACCTTGCATCATGTATGGGATGGGATGGGATGTGAAAGCCGGGTGATGTGAAAAGGGCTGATTAGGGTAGATCTAGTGTATTTGGGTTGTTGCCTAACCAATGTGTTCGTTTCCTACTTTTTTTTTTTCTCTTCCGGTTTCTCCATAAAGTTACCTATAATGGTAGTTATTTTTTCCATGAGGTAGGAATCCACTTCTTTGCTACATGCAAACGGCTTATGGTACAATACGTAGTGGGAACGTGCCCCCCCTGTGATCGGACCCGTTCCTTGCATGTTCATGTATCTGTGAGGCACAGTGATCTTCCCGCGGATAGTTTTGTACGCGGATAACTTAGTCCACTATACGTGGATTTCTGATATATCTGCCGATCCATGGTCCCAGCGCGCTCTTTGCGTCACCCTTCTCGGCAGCCCGGAACAACCCAATAAGACGTTCAAGTTTCTCACCATCGCCATCTCGGGATGCCGGATAGGAGGCGGGTTCACGGGGTCTGTGTCAATCCGAGTGTCAAAGAAAGCGTCTACGCCGTTGCGTTTTCCAGTCGAGCTAATCTCTTCTAGTGCTACTTAGGTATGTTAAAGGCGGCAGTGCTGTTAGCTAACACAATCGTTCACTTCTCCATCATGAGCTTGCTAATTTTCTATTTTCCCCTATATAAGAACGTCCCGCCTCCTTTTACCTAGTGAAATGCTTTTTGCAAGCATATCTCACATAAAGATGAGAAGAGTAGCAATAGTAGTAGTATGGTACAAAGAGTGGTAACCCGTAATTCCGGCCGATTTTTGATTACGAAGAATTACTATATCGTAGCATTAGTCGACCCTATATTCGTTATAGGTGTTTACTAAACCCGTTGCTCCACCACCCGAGGTACGCAAGGAGATTTAGGATCTTGTGTGAATCGTGGATAGCCTATTATCACTGTGCTATAGACATCTCTGTTTGAGGCATTATTCTAGTTGTTAGGAAGTAATCTCCGCCAATCAAAGTCTATCTAGCTAGAAGATGTGATCAAATGACTACGTGAGAACTCCTCGTCGTTTAAACCAACAAGTAGGATCATAGTAAAAGGAAAGAGTGCATTTTGAGCATATTCGTCAACTACGAGAATATACGGGAACACACAGCTATTCTACCCTTGTTGTAGGGCGTGTTGTGCGTTTAACCTTTTCTCTGAAGACAGACAAGGGGGGGGGTGCGACGATATACGACTACGGAAGGTTTCTTGCCGACGCAACTTCGCTGCTACACTATTCGCGATTTCCGCGGCTTTTCCATCGTCAACTCCTGAGGATTTCATCCGGCGGAATCCCGCCTGAGTTTAACGACGTTGCCGGCAATGACAAGACGAACATTCTATCGTTGCCAAGAGCAAAGCAAACTACGAACGTTGCCAATCGACTGTTTTACGCTATTATGCTACGCCATAATGGGGCTGTGGCAGCAACGCGGGTACTATGGGGTTGCAGGATTCGGGATTGAGAGAAAGCCAAACAGGTGGGCTTGATGATACAAGACGCCTTATCGTCAAATAGGAACTCTGCTTCTGAGATCGTAGCTAGTTTCGTATTGGCTGACACACCCTTTATGTGATATCGTAACCTTGAATAGCTGAGTGTACGTATTATGAGGTACATTATTGCGATATGGGTCAAAAAGCAAAGCTACACTGGCTCTGCCTTCTCACGTGAGTGGCCCTTGTTGTAAGGGGTCATAACAAGGTTGTGCTTGGTGAATCTCGTGGCACGTTCTACGGAATAAATCAAGCATGGGATACGATAGGACGGACCAAGAGCCTTGAAACGGTGGCGGAGATTTCATATATAAGCTTCATGCCCAGCTTCATCATGATTGTATTACCTACTACACATCCTCGGGAAACAGATAACCGCTACTATATTACTACGATATAATACCAAAAGGGCTTCATATTAAACTATCCTTTAAGAACAAACAAAAAAACAACATCTTAACCTCCAATGGCCGGCAAAAAGTTTAGAGTCGTTGTAGTCGGTGGTGGCCCTGTGGGCCTGACCATGGCTCACACGCTCTCGAAAGCCGGGATCGAATACATCGTCCTCGAGCGCAGACCGACTGTCTTCGAAGAATCCGGTGCTAGTTTGGTTATCGGTCCCCACGGGATGCGTGCTTTCAAACAGCTTGGGCTGTACGAACGTCTCCGCGAGATAAGCGTAGAGTTCATCGAAGCACAAACATGTACCGAAGACGGCCGCCGGTACAACCGCCTATCGGTTATAGATGAGTTCCAAGCTGAGTAAGTTTTGGCATCACTCCCTTCCATTTCATCTCTAGGGTGTTGACATCTGATTTTCTTTTTTTTTTTGATAAGTTTCGGTTGTTCGAGTTGTATCTTCAACCGAGCCGAGTTGATTCGCGCCATCTACGAGGGTCTAAGTGAATCCGACCAGGCCCGTGTCTTAACGGATAAGAAGGTCACCGAAGTTACGTCTGACGACGAGGGCGTAACGGTTCGCTGCGCAGACGGGACGAGGTACGACGCATCCATCGTCGTTGGTGCCGATGGTGTCCACAGCGCGGTCCGGAAACACATGCGCAACATTGCTCTGAAGACCTCGCCAAAAATCAAGATCGATCAGGAGAAGCCGTTCGTAGCTGAGTACAGGATGTTGTGGGCCTCGTTTCCTTTGCAGGGCGACAAGCACGACGGCCCACCCGGGTTCGGGGGCACCTCAAACTGCACCGACCATTCTCGTACGTATTTCACTTTTCTTCTGTTGCTAACATGTAACTATCTTAAACAATTGGGGTTTGTTCGATCAAGTTGATTCGAAGTACATCTCTACCTTAAAAAGACAATACGATTACAAAACACCACTAGGAAATTATTAGTTACTGACTTTTACTATAGTGCAATACGTTCTCGGCAAGGACATAGGCTGGATTTTCATCTACGAGCGTCTTCCGAAACCTACTAGAGATCCTGTTAGGTATACGGAAGAAGATGTCATTGCAGTAGGCGAGAGGTGGAAAGACGTGGCCTTTGGCACGAAGTTGAAGGTCAAAGACGTGTTCTCGAAGCGTATACACGCGGGCATGACCAACCTCGAGGAAGGCGTCCTGAAGCGCTGGTTCTTCGAGCGTATCGTGCTCGTGGGCGACGCCGCGCACAAATTCACGCCGAACCCGGGGCAAGGCTACATGAACGGCATGCAGGACGTGCTTGCGCTCACCAACGTCCTGCACAGCGTGCTGCAGCCGTACCGCGGCGACGAGAACGGCGAGTACACGGGCGGCGGGCCGAGCACCAAGATCCTGTCGGCCGCGTTCCAGCGGTACCAGGACCAGCGGCTCGCGGGCGCGCACCAGGGCTGCGAGCTCTCGGGCCGCGAGATACGCACGCAGACGCAGCGGACGAAGGCGCTCAAGTTCTTCGACACCTGGCTGATGCCGTACTTCCCGAAGTGGATGGACTCGCTGGTGCTGGAGTTCGCGTTCAAGAAGACCATACGCAACGGGCTCGTGCTCGACTTCGTCGAGAGCGAGGAGGTCCTCAAGGGGAGGTCGGCTTGGGTCCATCCCATGCCGAACTCGGCTACGCGGGCGCTGACCAGGAAGAACCAGAGGAACGTGGTGGGCCCGTTCCTGAGTCTGGTGGGTATTTGTGGCCTGGGACTGGCGGCGTCGATGACGATTACTGGCCGTTATAAGTTGCCCGTATTGGAGAAGTTACCTACGTGGTAATGCTGAATTATTGGGCGGGCGGTGTAAAATATAGATTGGGTTAGTTAATGTGTTTTTAGGATAGAACTTAGTAGCGGTTATAGGTGTATTGTATAATTTATACTAAATATCAAAATCTCCAATCGAAAGTTACTCCGATGTTGAGTTAGGAGCCAACTAGACATTATTCATTATTTCAAATACTCAAAGATGATGAATACCTAGGTACTTGTATAGGAAACTAGGTATTTGTGAATGGTCCCTTTGAGCGTTATTATACCTTAGTTAACTGATTTTGTTTAAATTTCGCCAATAGGTACCTAACTACCTATTTACGTACCCTTTACTGAAATTAATATGACTCCTATTCATTGTCAGAATTGTTATCATGGTAGTATTGTGGTAGTGTTAGGGTAGTAATTCGGTTGATTATATGTCTAACTGGCTGTTACTAGTGGAACATTTCAAGAGACTATCACATGCTTCTTGATAGTGTTAGAAATGCAGGAGACTTGGGAAGTTCATTAGAATATTATTCATAACTACTTGATATAGTTACATAGAATAGTAATTGCTAAGAGATATTGGTTAAATTAATCCTTACTGGTATATTTAAGTCTCTAAATTTATATAATAGAATGTCATCCATTTTTGTTACTATCAAAAGTACTTGTTATTACTCTAGGATAATAGGAGTTCAGGTTAGGTAGGCCATGACATACTATATCGATAAGATGGCACGTGCATTAAAGCGGATAAGAGCTTAAGAACCCCTGTGGCTGTCCGGCATGTGGCTGAAGAATGGTTCCAAGAGATTACGGGAGGTCCATTAGCTCCCAGTACATGTACGCTGGACTTTACGTACAGCTGTAAACCGTAGTTGTATTTCTGTATCTGTCCCGCTAACGTCAACTGCGCCAGGCATCCCGATTTCTTAAAAGGACCCCTTGCTTGCTGCGGGCTCTTCCTGCAACTGGACATCAATTTTAACGAACGGCGACCCAATGACTTACGCGAGATATTATTGAGCTTTTCCGGTATTCCTTTCCTTTTGCAAACTCGGCCATTATTATCGACATAACGTCCGAAAATGTCCACCACACCCGTTCCGCCTGAGGACCAGGCGAGATTGTTGGAAGATGCCTTGGTAGCCGTGCGCCAGCAGACCGCACTTATGCGCAAATGTCTTGACACTCCCGGAAAGCTCATGGATGCTCTCAAATGCTGGTACGTATAATCATGATTCAATTGCTATGATAGTTTATTGCCTGCCCGGCTTCTCTTACTCTCGCGGTTAGCTAACTGAATAAATAACATAGCTCTACTTTGGTCGCCGAATTGCGGACAAGCAGTCTAGGTCCGAAGCAATACTACGAGCTATATATGGCCGTCTTCGATGCCTTGCGCTACCTGTCGGTACATCTTCGTGAAAACCATCCGCATAATCACCTAGCCGACCTCTACGAACTCGTCCAGTATGCCGGTAACATCATTCCTCGTTTGTATCTCATGATAACTGTCGGTACTGCATATATGTCTATACCCGAGGCGCCGGTCAAAGAGTTAATGAAAGACATGATGGATATGAGCCGCGGTGTCCAACACCCTATTCGTGGTCTTTTCCTTCGCTATTACTTATCCGGCCAAGCTAGAGACTACCTACCCACCGGCGACGGCGACGGTCCTGAAGGGAACCTCCAGGATTCCATCAATTTTATCCTAACTAACTTCGTCGAAATGAACAAACTTTGGGTACGGTTACAACACCAAGGCCATTCGCGGGAGAGGGAGCAGAGGACCAGGGAGCGCAAGGAGTTACAGCTTCTTGTTGGCAGCAACATTGTACGGCTGAGCCAATTGGTGGATCTCGAGGCTTACAAGAACGGTATCCTAGCCCCGCTACTGGAACAGGTAGTACAGTGCCGCGATGTTCTGGCCCAAGAGTATCTTTTGGAGATAATCACTCAGGTTTTCCCGGATGAGTTCCACTTACATACTCTGGACCAATTCTTGGGTGCGGTTTCGCGGTTAAATCCCCACGTCAACGTCAAGGCTATCGTAATTGGCTTAATGGACAGGTTATCCGCATATGCCGAACGGGAATCGCAAGAAGGTGTTGTGGAAGACAGAGCGAAACTAGAAGAGGAAGCTCTGTCGAATCTCTTAGAGAAGGTCCGATTAGGGAAAGAACAGCAGGAAGCAAAGCCAACGCCTGATGAAGCGTCCACCGACACAAATGGAGAGCAGCATGCTGATGGTGAACCTACGGAGCCTGTCGAGAGTGATGCGCCGGCAGAGCCAGAGCCTGCTCCATCAGTCGCGGAGACTGAGACGACAGCTGTCGATAAGGAGCAAGACGATTCTCCCCCAACCCCCAAGAAACAACGTGGAATTCCTCCTAATGTTAAACTTTACGAGGTCTTCTTCGAACAAGTAAACAAT
Organism: Daldinia sp. EC12; assembly: GCA_002120325.1. Lineage (NCBI taxonomy): Eukaryota > Fungi > Ascomycota > Sordariomycetes > Xylariales > Hypoxylaceae > Daldinia > Daldinia sp. EC12. The sequence goes on from KZ112928.1 coordinate 269,226, forward strand.
TTGGTCAATGTGCAGCATCTCCCTATCCAAGACACGATTGCGTTACTAGTTTCTCTCACCAACCTTTCCTTAAACATATACCCTAGTCGACTAGACTACGTGGATCAGATTCTTGACTATGCGAATCAGAAAGTCAAAGAGCATGCTAACAGCGCCGACCTCCACTCTGCACCAGCACAGCAAAGCTTACTCGCGCTGCTGCAGGCCCCTCTGAAGAGATATATCTCCATATTTACGGCTCTGTCGCTTCCCACATATGTACCTCTCTTCCAATCTCAAACCTACCCGACGAGAAGAGCTGTTGCAGGTGAAGTTGCCAGGACATTGTTGCGCAACCAAACTATAATATCTACAGAGACACAGCTTGAGAATGTTCTCGAGATCCTTAAAGTATTAATCAAAGAGGGCTCACAACCTCCAGCTGGATACCCTGGCGGTCCTCAACGACGAGCTTTGGAGACAGACGAAACGATGGAAGAGCAGGGTTGGTTGGCTCGGATCGTTCACCTGCTTAACGGCGAGAATAACGACACACAGTTCCGTCTTCTTCAGATGGTACGTAAGGCGTTCGCTGAAGGAAACGAGAGGATCCGCACAACTACTCCTCCCCTCATTACGGCTGGTATGAAGCTGGCGCGGCGGTTCAAGGCTAGGGAGCACTATGACGACAACTGGGAAACGCAGTTAAGTGCCTTATACAAGTTCATGCACTCTGCAATCTCTGGTATCTACACAAGAGTCAATGGTCCTGGTGCTGCCGAGCTGTCTCTGCGTTTATTCTGCGCTTGTGGTCAATCCGCTGATATGACAAGTTTTGAGGAGGTTGCATACGAATTCTTCGCACAGGCCTTCACAGTTTACGAGGAAGCAATTTCCGACTCAAAGGCCCAATTCCAAGCAGTATGTATTATTGCCAACGCACTACACCAGACCAGGAACTTTGGGAAAGAGAACTACGATACCCTTATCACAAAGTGTGCGCTCCATGGAAGTAAGCTGCTGCGCAAACCGGATCAATGCAGAGCTGTGTATCTAGCGAGCCACCTATGGTGGGCGACACCAATAACCGCTATTGATGAGTCAGATGAAGGTGTAAGTTCTTTATTTCTTCTTTCTGCGTATAGTTTTCGTCAAGTTAGGCGGACCAAGCTGACCTTTTATAGCTCTACCGTGATGGCAAGCGAGTACTGGAATGCTTACAACGGGCTCTACGTGTTGCAGACTCCTGTATGGAACAAGCGACATCAATCGAGCTATTTGTTGAGATTTTGGATCGTTATGTATACTACTTTGACCAGCAGAACGAATCGGTAAGAAGCTTGTCCTACTACTTGAGCCAATCTAACCACATGTTATATAGGTTACTACCAAATACATTAATGGCCTTATTGAGTTAATCCACTCGAACTTGAGCACGAACCAACAGGATTCGGCCAACGTTGAGAACAGCAGGCGTCATTTCAAGCATACCTTAGACAATATCGCGTCGAGACAGTACGAAGGAGTGATTCTTCACCCACAAAAATGATGATACCTGAGATATAAGAGTACAGTGAGGGGAAGACTGTGGATTCGTATCCGAGCAATTGCATAGTGTCACCGAGATAGCTCACTACGGCATGCGTGAGTTTGCGTAGTGAGTAAATTGTACCAAAGGAGTTGTTTTTTTTTTTTTTCTTTTCAGGGAAAAAAGAGAGCGTCGCCGCCATCCTGTTTGTTAAAGATAGCCGTGTACATATGTATAGTTCTGACGGTGTGAAAGGATTTGCTGGGCTTCTCAGAGGAGTCTATGCGTGCACCAGTTAAGAGTTAATTAATTTACCTAGTGCCAAGGGTTCGTACGACACTTTGCACGAATCGCTGAGATTTTTAGGCTTTTTAAGTTTGATTGTGTCTTGTAAAGTTGATGATGTATGTATAACAGGTACATGTATCAAGTACCTATTCGTCCTACCAATAAATTAGATGGTGCTTGATATAGTTGATAGTTGATTGAGTTTATACTATTTAAAGTTGGATAGGTGGAAGCCTAAGCCTAATGCACGTACGTAATGCCACTATCTGTCTTAAGTGGTGCTATGTATCTTTACTTGTACCTCCCCCTGATTGTGGCAGTGCTTTGATGACTAACCTGATGGATTCGCTGCCCGCGTGCTCCGCAACCGAGAACAAGAAGAGAGACCTTGAAATCCCAACTACTTTTATCTTTCGCCTCATGTTGTTTGATAATCTCTTAATAAATCATTTCTCCTAGTTTACCCACCAATGCCCACCACGGTGGCACTTGGTCTTATGCTTGCCTTATTTCCTTGATTTCAGATTCCTATTCCAATCAATTTCGCTCCTTTATCGTCAACTCGGCTTTTAACCACTCGTTTTTAATCACTGCGACAAGCAAATCATATCTCTACGCGTTCCTCTAACTCACCAAATATATCCCGTTTTAGAAACTCGTCCCTTTTAAATCTTATTACCCGCGACATATCAATGACGTTGTACTACCAAGATGCCTTCCGAAAAGTCTCAGTATATACCACCACCACCTATACCCACCTACGATGAAGCGACTGCTGGCAATCCTGGATCTTCTCGCCTGAACTGGCCCCCGCCTTCTTCACCCATAGATACAAGACCCGATCACGAGACTGAAGCGCAGTCCCTTCTTTCGCGTCCTAGACAGACCGACTCGTCGAGACGTGCGCCCCAGGGATACAGACCTCCATATGTAGAATCAGACGACGAAGGATCGCAATGGACCCTCGATGGTGACGAAAGCGACGGAGAGGATGCGCAGGTTCGGCGCGAAATGCAGGAGTTGGAAGTTGAGGATCCCTTAAACGATACAAGCTCAAGATCATCATCTTCATCGTGGAGGAAACGGATAGCATCTTCGTTGCCACAATGGAAATGGCGATGGCGGCTCCCTAGGTTTACTGTACGATTACCTCGGCAAAGCGATGCCGCAAACAACGCGGATACGGAATCAGGCGAGACGAGGAGAAGGTTCAGGTTACCGAGTATTAATAGCGCTGCTGTCATACTTCTGATCGGTAGGTTGCTTGCGATTTTCCTCGTCCTAGGTTTCCTGTACCTCTTATTCGTAAGCGACCTCTTTACAAATATGACGAGGCGCATCGGCGGCCATATGTTCGATCCCGAAGCCGTCCGTCAATACGTACAGGGCGAAGTCAACTCGGACATGCTGAGAAACAGGTTAAAGCATTTCACGGGCTATCCGCACATTGCGGGGACCGAAGGTGACTACGCGCTTGCGATGGATGTGCGGAACGATTTCATGAAATTTGGCCTGGAGGACGTCACAGTAGATGATTACTACGTATACCTAAATTATCCGAAGGCCGGCGGTAGAGCTGTCGAGATTATGTCCGCGGATGGGAAGGAGGCCAAGTGGAAAGCCCTCCTTGAAGAGGAAGAAGTCGGTGAAAGGACGGCAGGCCGCCAGACGCTTGTGTTTCATGGTCATTCTAAAGCAGGTGATGTGAGGGGTCCATTAATATATGCCAACTACGGTTCGAGAGAGGATTTCAAGAGGCTTTCCGATAAGGGCATTAACACCAAGGGCGCAATTGCGCTTGTTCGCTATTACGGTACGCAGACCGACCGGGCTTTAAAGGTTAAGGCAGCTGAGTTAGCTGGGTTTGCCGGATGCCTCATATATAGTGATCCGGCAGATGATGGCTTCTTAAAAGGGGAACCGGCACCTCTTGGACGATATATGCCCCTTGACGGTGTTCAACGAGGAGCGGTCAGTCTGATGAGCTGGGTAGTAGGAGACGTACTCACACCTGGCTGGGGAAGCAAGAAGGGCCAACCGCGTATGACGACTGAGCAAACGCCAGGTCTTGTTAAGATTCCAAGTCTTCCCCTCGCTTGGCGCGACGCCCAGGTGCTTCTACGTCATATCCAAGGCTTCGGCGAACGATGCCCGGATGATTGGCGGGGTGGTGTACCGGAAATTGAGTGGTGGACGGGGAATTCCTCTTCGCCGGTTGTGCGGCTGAAAAATGAACAAGACGAGGTAGAACGACAGGAGATCTGGAATGTCTATGGCAAAATTGTGGGTGTCGAGCAGAATGAAAAATCCATCATTATCGGCAACCACCGTGATGCTTGGACTTCCGGCGCAACCGATCCGAATTCAGGCACAGCTATCATGCTAGAGGTGGCGCGCATCTTCGGTGACCTTCTAGCTAGGGGCTGGCGGCCGCTTCGCACGATTGAGTTTATGAGCTGGGACGCGGAGGAGTACAATCTGATTGGCAGTACAGAGTTTGTTGAACAAAACCTTGAGACTCTCCAGAAGGACGCCTTCGCATACATCAATCTTGATACTGCTATTTCGGGCCAGGAATTCCATGCTGCCGCGTCTCCGGTGTTCCGCAAAGTCGTCTACAAAGTAATTGACAGAGTCTTCGACCCCATTCTGAATGCTACGCTTCGCACGCTGTGGGATGAACGTAATGGGGAGCTTGAAGGACTTGGCGCAGGTAGTGACTATGTGGCGTTCCAGGATATAGCAGGGACCAGCTCCATCGACATTCGATTCGGCGGGGCGGCGCATCCCTACCATTCTTCATACGACAACTTCGCCTGGATGGACCGTGTTGGGGACCAAGGCTTCATATACCACAACCTCCTTAGCCAGGTTCTTGGGCTTCTTATTCTGGAACTGTCAGACAAACCGATCTTACCTTTTGATATGGGCAATTATGCGCTCGCTCTGGGTCGATATTTGGGCAACCTATGGCAATGGGCCGAAGATAAAGGTGTTAACAAGCACTTCAATCTGGAACCCATTAAGAATGCGGTTCAAGAGGTTGAAAAGGCTGTTTCTGAATTCGAGAAGTGGGAAACGGAATGGCAACAAAGTGTTGTATCATCAAACGGCTGGGAGCCAGTAGGCCTAGGCCAACGGAGAGGTGATTACAATACCCGTATGGCGAATTTCGAGACCGGACTTCTGGACTTAGAACTCGGTGGCGGGGTGAGTTTTGAATCCCTATCTCCATCTTGGCTTCCTATTAACAATTAAATACAGATTCCAAACCGAACCCAGTTCAAACATGTTGTCTTCGGTCCACAATTATGGTCCGGATATGACGAGGCTTATTTCCCGGCTATACGAGATGCCGTCGATGCAGAGGACTGGCCGTTAGTCCAAAAGATCATCGACAAAACTGCGCGTATCATCACAGGTGCTGCTAAGGCGCTGATAGAATAAGAAGGAATCTCGAAGCGCTCATGCTTTTAGGAGCTTCTTGTAGGTCCATGGTGCATTGTTCGGCGTTAGAGGGAAATTATTTTATTTTTGGAAGAGGGGGGAGGGCTGGTTCATCACCAATTGTATATCTGTACCTATAGGTGGTTTCTTCAGCCTTTTTATAACATGTGCCTACCTACGTTTAGATTACTCCAGGGTATCATCGTCATCATCACATAACTCGAGGCTTCGGCTGGGAACAAGATCTCGAGAAAAAAAATTTTATTTTAAGAAAAAGAAAAAGAAATGAATTCGTGGGTTCTTGAGGCAAATAAAAAGACTATCTGCGATTCTACATAACTTTTACAACTCTCTTCTTGTACAAGACTCTAACAAAGGGCCTATTCCCGAGGGTAGTAGTCCCTTGACTTGCATAAGACTGCTCCCCCTTTACAAGGTACAGTAGCTCTAAGGTTCAGTGTTGCTCATTGTCTCTTCCTGTCAACTTTTATGCGCTATAGGGCTGTAGGAGGAGCAGCAGTCTTATGCGAGTCAAGGAGAAGAGTGAGGTCCAGAAGTCTAATCCAACAAGAAAATAGAGCGAAACCATTGCCAATACCGAAACGTACGTAACCCAACGCCCAAGAGAAAAAAAAAAAAAAAAAACGCAATAAGGGGGGGGGGGGGGGGATTGGAATGGGATTGATTAGGCCGCGTCAGGATAAAGGAGCTGTCCGTAGCGCTGGTTGACTTGTCTTTTGGACAGTCTGCAATACGTCCAGTTCCAGAGATTGCACGCGCCGGTGACGCACTTGTAGAAAATCGTTCTGGCGGATTCGGAGTCCTCGCGCGCGAGCTCCTCACGCGAAGGATACGCTTCGGGGCAGCGGCACGGCGGGTTACTGCTAGAGGTTCTCTCGGCGTCTGCCCAGCAGACGAATTCGTGGCACTGCGGTGGTGGCGAGGAGTTAGTTATGAAGGGGAAGACAGGAGGGATTTTCAAGCAAGTTGTTTGGGTTTGGGGGGGGGGTTATTTTAGCTCTTGGAAAGGAGTGAGAAAAGGGGGGAAAGGGGGAATAAGCAAGAAAAGAGTAAATGATGGGAAGAATATCAAAGAACGTACCTTAAGACAGGCGAAGAAGTATCTTTCCGGGTTATGGATTGTTCTGGACGTCTTGACCTCGAAACCAAGAGAGTAACTCTTGCACTTGAGACATTTGAGAGGCTTGCGGTCCGGGAAATGGGGATGGTGGAAGGGCACGCCGGGAGCCGGCGGAGTGGCAGGTCGGGGGTAGGTCATAGGGGGAGGCAAAGGCTTGAACGGGACCGCGGCCAGATTCGGACCAAGATCGTAGTGTCGTCGGCGGTGGACGGACGGAGATAAGTACATGGATCCGAAATCGTCGTAATCCTCGTAGTCTTCGTATCCCCCGCACGCCTCGTACTGGTCGTACTCCTCGTCTTCCTCTTCTTTTCCGTCGTCTACATTTTCCTGGTAATAGTCGTCATCGCCGTCATCGAAATACTCGTATCCGCCACCCGCCACGAGTCTCGCCTCCCGCTCCTCCTCTTCTCTTTCTTCCTCGCAGTCCATGGTTTCCGGATAGTCCAGGGATGGTCCTGCGGGTATATAGGGGCAGAATCTGTACTCGTTAGCGGGACTCGGCTGCGAACCGCTGCCGCTGCCGCTGCCGCCGTTGTGCTTGACGGGCTTGCGTTTGACTGGAGTCGGCGACGGATCGCGACGCTGGGCGGCTTGTTCCTGCATCTTCTTGAGAGTTTCCTTGCGGCGCTTTCGGGTCGATGCGGCGTCATCTTCATCCTTGCTTGGATCCACTTCGGAGATAGGTCTGCTGCGCTTCGGGGTCGAAGCAGGGGGCGCCGGCGGCGTTGCAAGGGTACGTTTGCTACTGCTAGCTGCCACTACCGTTGTTCCGGAGAGACGGGGTGCTTCTGTCTTAGCCTTGGTAGGCGTCGACACTGGTAGGTTCGAGCCACGAGGCTCTTTGCTTTTAGTCTCTGAAGACTGTGCTGGAAGCTTCGAGGTCACTTCCGTCTTGGAGACGTGAGGACCTGGTGTGGCTTTTCTTGAGGAGCTTGGGGTTTGCTTGGACTTGGGAGTGACAGATACCGAAGCAGCGGGTGACAGGACGGCTTGAGCCGCCACCAGTGATTGTTTGGGTGATGTCGCCGCCGACTTGGCAGCATCGCACTCCGGTGCCGCAGCCGCTTTGGCACTTCTAGTGATTGGCGGCCTAAAGTTGTTTGCCAGGTCAGAAATGCAATCTTCTTCGTCGAATTTAATTGAATTTGTTACACTTACATGTTGACTAGTCGGGGGTTAGAAAGATCTAGAGACCAAGATCTATCTACAGCAGCCCTCGGTGCTCATGCTACGGCTTCAGTTGACTGTTGTGTATTTATTATTATGGGATGAGTTAAGTAGGTAAGAAAGTGAGAAAGAAAGAAAGAAAGAAAAACAAACAGATTTTGCTCGTCTATGGGGAAGAGTTCTGGTCTACAAACGGTTGCTGCGCAGCTTGGGATACTAGGTAGGCTGCAGCTCGTTGCCATGGTTGCTACGGACGTCGCTAAGGTATCTCTCTAGCATGGCTGCATGGCCTGTTGCCATTACCTCAGGCACCCAAGGTAAATCTAGGCTGTTAATGAACTAAACAGCTCGCCGGGTTCATACATAGGTAGGTAGGTAGGTAGGTAGGTACCTAATCTATATCTGCTCATCATTAATCCTCAAAATATCCCGTTCTTGCCCAGCCAAGCCACGATCTATCACTTTTTACTCCACGATGCTTGATGAGAATGGGAGAAAGGTCCAGTCGTAGCAGGTGATCGCCTTGGGCTGGAAAGTTAATATAGAAAATAAACGCCACGATTGAAAATAGGTACCTGGGTTGGATTGGAGTTGCTGCGGGTAGCCGGTTGAAGCTCCACTCCGGCAAGTCCGCGATAGCGACATATAAGTTCATATCATCACTCTTACTGAAACTGTCAGTCGAAGTCATTGGAAGCTAACCCACTAGTAAGACTGAGCAATATTTGTTAACTTAGGTACTTATATTAATAAGTTTGGGTATCAGGTATTTACAACGTAGGTGCCGTAAAACGAGGACCATTTCCGTCCAGCGGCATTTCAGAGACTACTGATGGATCAGCCTCGTAGAACGCCCGCCACTGACGATCGTGTTAGCTCGCTGGCGAAGGCCAATCAAGTTCGATTCTCAAATAGCCAAACGCCTCGTCAAACTTTGAGATTCATTCGGTGACGGCACACTTGCAGCTCCTCGCCAAATAAGCCAATCGTGTTATGCCTCCGTCGTGACATTCTCTGTAGTGGCTGCCTCATCCCGATTATCAATAACTCACCGCTCGGATTTTCGATCGCAGAAGAAATGAAGACGATATAACGGAATGCATCTACCTGATACATATACACACGGGAAGGATATGTTAATGGCATAACTATACCCAGCCGTCATCAGTTTATACTAATATTTAGGTACCTACCTATCTATCGCCCATGACCCAATCCCATACGTCAATTTAAAATATTATAGTTATTCTGAGAGAAGTCAGTCAAAGGGACCCAATTCGAGTTCGATGCTTCGCAGAGTATAGACGTGAGGTGGTTTAAAAATCGATTGTTATAACCTACCCATCGCTTTGCTATGTACAGTATCATCTCGTTGAACAAGGGAGACAAGTGTCCCACTGTAGAGTTCCGTGCGGCACGTGGGAGATATAAGAGAAAATCAGCCTGCAAAGCATGTCGCCTTGGTAGAACGAGGTGTAGTGGTACGCTCGACGGCGGGCCGTGCACTCGGTGCAAGCGCCTTGGGAAATCCTGTCAATATGAGAATGGCAAGACACGGGGTGGTCATTGTGGAAACTATTCCCCCGAAGGCGACAGCAAGGATACGGAATCCATCGGAGCGACTCCCCCTGAGCAAGAAGACTCCGATATTTACTCGCCCAGCACGTCGAGTTCGTCTTCTCCAGGTGTACCAAGTAGTGACACCACACAATCTGTCACCGACGACTCTCTAGGGATCGACTTCAACGACTTCGACTTCAACGATTTAGCCCAGTTACAGGATATTCCCTCGAAACCCTTATTCCCATCCCTTCTAGAATTAGTGGCCACGTCACCTCAAATGGATTTCCCGGGACCCCTATTTCCCTTCCTGCCACTATGCGACGAACCACGGCAAAAGAACGAGGCCTACGAAATACCCGCACCGGATCTCGCAGTTCTATGTGATGCAAGACTAAACAGGGTGACCGGTCACGAACAACTCGTCTTTCCGGAGTCGCTCTTCGATTTTCGGAACGGCCCGCCAGACGCCGTGGGATCCAGCTGTCAACACAAGTGCTTGCACACCATGACGTCGTCTTTATCCTTCCTCAGAAGCCGGGCGTGCGCAAGACGCGGCTCGGAACACCCGGAGATAGGCATCGGTGATGATGTTCCGTTCCCGTTCAACTACACCAATGTCGAAGACGTCCTCGCGGTCTTCGAGAGATCCATGGCGCGGTTGCGCATCGTTGAAAACTGCCCGCTGGCCTGCATCCTATCGCAAGACCTATTCATCCTCCTCCTGCTCGTCGTCGAAATGTTGGCAAACCTGCTGCTCGGCCTCGCCGGATCCTTACTAGACGTACCCGGTACACCGGCGCCGCCTCTCGGAAGCGACCAGCAGGGAGGACATCATCAACGTCATCCTCATCATCAGCATAACCATCATGGCGGTGGTAGTAGTATTCGGCTCGGGAGGATCGGAACGTTCGAAATAACAAACCACCAAGACCTGCAGATGATCATGAAGCTGCTGCTACAGAGCAGAGCCCAGGTTCTCGACGCGTACATATGCAGGTGGAGCGACAAGATCCCACAAGGCGAGTTCGGGAGCCTCGAGGCCGATCTGGGCAAGATTCGAGAGGACTTGAGGAGCGCGGTTTTCCCCGAGAGTGCCCCTCAGGCTTTGCTGCAGACGTATGCTATAGACACGTTTATTAATCCGATAGAATAGATTCCATTTAATTATACCTGAGACGGAAGAGAAGGGGGCAAGGAGCATGAAGGGATGGTAGACCGCTGGCTGCATGCAAACCTGCAACGGGGCTTTGTTGATATTTTAGCGTAATCTAGGACACAATACCTACCAACCTACCTACCAGGTACCTAGGTAGGTAGGTACCTAGGTATATTTATAAAAGGGAAACTAATTTTGTAAGTAAGTGTGGGCGTCTTTTAACGCATATTGAAGTTCGTATTCTGTCTACCTTAGGAATGGCGGTTAACCGGCGGCTACCGATTTTGAAGACATCAGCAAAACGCCGAGCTCTCGTAGCAAAGCGTAGGGAGGTTCTCATAGCTTACCTATACTTACCTTGAAACTTGAGTTGCGTAGGTAGGTAGGTAGGTATGGATAGGCAAATGAGCACGTCTTCTACCTCGAAATGTCTTTAGGTTTCTCTGTCCTTCGTGGTGGCGTTAGAACAAATTGATGGCGTTATTTCTAGGCGAATAATTCCACGGCCTCGTAGCCACAGCCAGGCCGATCTGTAACAATCCGGGGGGTTATCAAAAGATCCTATATGAGACATGTAGAACGAAATTAACGAGGCTATTTCCATTAGGTACTTCTTGCTCCGTCTTGTGGTACGGGGTAAGTACTGTCTCTACCCCCAGCCTCTTCGAACTTCGATGTCGTATCTCTGGAGCCGGTCTGGCTTAGCTGCTCGTAAAGTCAACGTGGGCTACACAGATACAAATCTAAAATTGTAGCGATTTTCTTTTTTTCTCCCTCTATCTTCCCTTTTATCACTTCATAACGTTGGGTTGTAGAGTCCTCATCCCAACCATTCCAACCCGAGTTAGAATGGTCGATTCTGCGTTGGGCGATATACGATCGGGCAATTTTCCGAATTATCAATCACTTCGTCTTCCCTGTTAGGCTACTACGAGCCCATCGGTTTTATCCTGTGGTCTCGTCTATTTTCCCATCCTCTTTTACAGAACCATACCCATTGGCATCCTCTTTTTCTCTTCCCCTTCTGCTACGTGGATGGATAGAACGCATGCTTTCCTTTTTCCTCTCTATTCTTTGCGATCAGCCGTAGCTCTGGATGAGTTGAGTCTAACTTCGTGCTCGTTAATTGGCGTATAAGAAAGCTCCCGGAGCATTTTCTCGTGTTGGATTTCATCTCGTCGTTTTCTCTTTTTGCAAAGATGCCGGCACAGATACTATGCTATCGCGAGAACTGGGGTTCGGTTTTTTATCCTTTTTTTATCAACGACCTAGTTGGCGAGTGATTCCGAATAAGAGTTTCATAAAGACTATGGGAGTCAGAAAGCCGCTTCAATAACATTCGTCTATCGGCCTCGGGGATACCACGCGAAAGCTAGTCAGAGGTAGTATAAGTAAAAGCAGGTCATCATCTGCTGTAAAGACTCAATCTAGCGACATAAGTAAAATTGGTATGTTGTTAGTTACGTTAGTAGGTAAACATATCCGTGTCCCAATTCAGAGTCTGACAAACAATTATAAACGGTAGTCTCTGCCAGTATGTAATGATATCGAAAGTATGTATTTTGGCTTCATCTGGAACTTCCGGTATTGTTTATGGTGTTTTTGATACTTGCCTAGTCTCGAAGTCTTATAGAAATCTCGTTATGAACTTCTCATAGCAAACTTATACCTTCTTTTGATCGAATGTAATTTCAACAGCGGTTTTATGGCCTTTTTTTACTCGCGTCATGGTAGTCTTTCGTCTTGTCATTGTGACCTATTTTAACGACGTATCGTAAGATGATGTTGTACCAAGTGTCATTGCTCGTCAAGTGGTAGTCGTAGGTTGAACTCGATGTGATTTTGAGTCGATCAAGGATATAGCAAACCGAAGATGGAGGGCTTCTTTTTGTTTCCAATTTCGCCTTGGATAAAATACGTATGTGACTCCGCGTACTGCTTTGAAGTACTTCTAGGAAACGAGGTATAACGCGATGGGTAGCGAATCCTTGTGAATTTCCGATGGAGTTCTTCCGAATACCGAATCGTGCTCACTAATACCAATGTCCTAAGAGTCTTCCTAAGGCTGTCGGCTTAGAAAAGTAGTCGTCGATTTTTTTGCTTCAGCATTATCGTTACTTGTTGGCTTATCATACTGTCGTGGTCGTCCCAGAAAATTTTCTAGCCCCTGGCGCCCGGAAGAATGGAAAAACTCCCATCGCTTTTTGGATTGTTGGTGGTTATGAGATGGCCGGGAAAGCTTTCTGTGAATGAGCCTAGCATATCGGCTTCAGTCATTTATTCTTTTCCAATGATAAGCGATCCAAGATCAATGTAAATATGTGAAAGTCTTTTTTTTTCTTGGTAGCTACTTGATTGTATGCACCCCCTCTTCTCTGTTTACTCTCAGGAGCAAAAAAAGGGGCAATGTAGATCCACTGAATAATCGAATTCAGTAAGACAGGTGTCCATTTTGTCTGTGTGGTTGCAGATACCGGCCTCCAAAACCTGCAAAGCGTAGCAACTGACTTGGCCGTACTAGGTAATAGATGGCATTAAGGGCCTCAGGCAATAGCCCACGTACCTATGCAATAGCATCCTTTTTCCATTGGTATTCTCAGTATCTGAATTATCTACCTATCAGTTTTTGCTCCTACAGGGAACCGCTCGGGGACAACGCTGACACACAAACCTCCAAGGCCCGGGTAGGGTAGGTTCCTTTTTGGATTACTCCATACCAGCCACTGCTTATTGGTGGTCCCCTCGTCGAGCCTATTGGAGACTAGGGGGGGTTATAGCAGAAGGGGGAACAAGCCATGTAGGGTAGGTAGGGTATGTATTCGATACTTATCCATATAAAACCTTGTCAAGGAGCCTCACAAGATCTTGGTTAGGGGGGGTGGGACCCGAACCCGTCGAACCCACGTGCCGATGGTGTCGTAGCGTCGTACATTATGGCGCAAAGCGGGTGATACCAACAAATACCAGCGTACGGGACCTCATATTGAGATCTCTCGGCTGTACCCATACCATGCAGGGTTCTCCAGAAGGTATCTAGCCCACAAGAACTAACCTGTGGATAAGGAGCTAGTAGATTTAATACAATCTTAAGAGATAGTTGTGGACTCCATATAATTATACTTATGATGTTCTTGGTTAAAATTTCGTGATAGCAGTGGGCGGCGAGGAGTGTATAATATCATAGAACAGGGTAGAATCATCTTGTATAAGTTTTCTAATGTAAATACAAGGCTGAAACTACATTTCTTGATGGCATTGGTGTCTTGCTTTCTAGCGAGGAGTACGAAAAGAGGACAGGTTGTCATTATATTCGTGAGATCATATACTCTATATGTCCTTTTGCTACTACTCCCAGATAGTTGTGAACCTAAATGGTGTAAAAATCTTTTTCTTTTTTTCTTTCAATAGAATTGACTTAGTCCGAGATACGTTACCTTTCGATAAGATATTTTTTCCCTTTCGTATTAGCCTTGCCAGGTATATACATACACCTGATCCTAGAATGGTTAAGCTGTGGGTAGGAGTATGCAAGTGATAGAAGCGGAATGTCACAGTGCGGACTTAAAACAAGGGATCAGCTTTTGAAAGGTCAAGTTAGGTAGCTTCGTACCCTAACTACCTGATCTAGATAAAGGAAACTAACTTGATTCGAAAAGATGAGAAAAAAAAAAAGTCCCGTTAGGTCGTGCGTGCATATGCGCGCACGGTCCATTATAGCACCCCCTATATAGCCTCATGAAGCGTGTTATAGGCATAGCGGTGGCAGGACAACCACACTCGGTACAGGTTTTTTCCGTTCATCACTTTTTTTTTTTTCTTTTTTCTTTTTTTTTTCTCGCTCGGTTCTTGTATTTTCCAGTGGCTGGGGAATCGCGCCACCCCATATTCGTCGTGTCTTTGACACCAACTGCATATTTCTTTTTGGTCCAGGGTGTGAAGCAAGGAGAGAAAGAGTCCAGAAGCGGAATAAAAAATTGTCAGTTCCGTCTTGTCCGTCCGTCCGTCAATATGATATATCATCAACCCTTCTCTCTCTCTCTAGGTAATCAACTCGTCTTGGAGCGCTCGTGTGACCGACTGCTTTAATCTTGGCTGTCTTATGGGAGGTAAAGAAAGAATAAGAAAAACAAAAACAAGAATGCGGCTTCGTCTCTACCGCTTCACTATTATGGTATTATTACGGCACTCTTGTCCAATATCCGCATCTTGCATGATGAAACAAATAGGCAGTAGCTCTGCATATCCAGCCATCGAGTTTTGAGATCTCTCTCGGCTCGGTTGTCAACGCTGCACGATTTCGGGGTGCGACCTCTGCATGCGCGTTGTGTAGCAACGAGGTCCGTCCGCAACGGCTCGCTACCAAAACTGGACAGCACTTACTTCTCGTTTTGGGACGGGACGGGATGCAAAGCCTGGGGTCTCAGTTACAGCCTTGGCCGTTTCCTTTCCGAGTACGGCATCATGCCTATCGGTTCCCCGACCTCTTGCTCGATATGGTTGACCGTTCTAGTCTTTTGTGTGGGTGCATTAACCTGTATTTGTGCATAGTCTGGCACAGCAGAGGCGTGTTCGCGACGTATAGTCACGGTCGGTTCTCGAGGCTCCGGTTCACAACCTTTACGAGAGCATTGATGATGTTTTTCTCTTACAGACGGCGTTGTTAAGCCGACGGTAAGATTAATGGAGGCCGCATAGCTATAGGCACTTCGGCATCTATAGCCGTTGTTTTGTGATATTCCTGTTGGGTAACTTGAAAACCTGGAGAAGCTTACCGTGGCTGCTTATCTTACGTCCCGTGGGGATGGGCTATCGATGATGATCAACAAGATATCATGCAAGTCATAGGTTGCCCTCGCAAGCTCCTTCATACCTATCCCGATGACTTGTACAAGATTTCACTAGCTAGCTTCCCCTCGAAATATCTAGCCGTGATCTCCTATCTATTATAGGGGTAGTGACATATACGTATCCCAGGTATATATTCCCAGCCTTGTCGCCCATGCCATCCACTCATTGCCTTAGCGGTCTTAGGTATTTCGGTTTTGGGGAGCCTCTAGATCTAAGCGTCTATCTCTTACGATATCCCCAGCGATTAAGAACGCGTCAAGCTCCACCTTTCGTCCGAGCTGTTGCTACGGGAGCGTAGATTTTGTAGTCTAGCCTGATATGTGGAACCTAGTGTTAAGATAGCCCTGTACAAGCTTGGTAAGTCGGTGTAGTAGCGCAAGGTCAGTCAGTCCGTGGTCTACCATCAACATGATGGAGCCTGCCTGCCTGCCTATCACACGGGCATCTGTACCGCGTTTACCTTGTCATGGGAAAGGCGGGGAGTTGCCGAACGGACTATGTACGTGCAGCTTACGGATAAGCATCTCATATTTTTATATCCAACCACGCCAAGGCTACTCGGACTTCCTTCGTAAGCCTTTATATTAGTCATAACTTGAACATCATGATCGGCTTGGTAAATATAACTAACGATATTGTTCTGTTCCGTTATCCCTTACGTTCTCATCTGACTATAGTCTCTGACTTATAGGGTCCAATTACGTCAAGACTACCGTATAGCTTGATCTGACAAAGGGATGGATACGTGGCGACCTAGCTCGTATATCAATGGTTGTCGTGGAGCGAAGTTAGCAAAGAGTATGGTTTATATGTCGGTGCTATATTCGGTCATAGCCACAGCGGATTTCTATATAAGGGATTTATATAGGCCATAAACCAGATCTACCATCCCCATGTCTCGACAGTGGCGATTGGGTAGTAGCGGGCTCGTTCCCTGGCAAAGGCGTAATCAAGGGGTATATCTGCGATCTACTATACCATCGTCACACGCCATGTCCGTTGACTTCACCGTATCTGGATAATCATCTAAATCATGTGAGCCAACTCCGATAACTTCACTCCACCCTCGTTTGTTATATTAAGCATGCACTAGCTGGGGTTTCCTAAACCTATGGAGTTAGTCTCGTATATGGTAGGTGCATATCTTGAATAATACTACCTGTTTAATTTTTTTGGGACGGTTGAATGATAAGTATTGATAATCATGGGGGGATGCGTATTCTTGAAAATCTCTTAGTCCTATGGTTGATGTAATATCTTCTCAACAATTTTTGATACTATGAACCATAGGTCATAAAGGGGCATTGTATACATGTTGGCATTGATACCTATAAAGCATATAATATCGAGCCCTCCACTACTGAAAGAGTTTTACAAGTCGTGACCTAATAGAGAAACCCTTCCAGGTACCCTTGGTACGAATGTGGATCATCTATCCGTCGGATGGATGCGGTCCCGCAGAAGTCTGTATGCCACTGTCTGTGATGCCCCCCCAGGACCATCACATCCATCTCGAAGTGTCACCCAACTATAATAGAATCTCTTAATAACCCTTGCGCCGCACAACAACCCCCGCCAAGACAATGATGCGAGTCCCTCCAATGAACTTCTTTATCTCTCATCTGTAGAGTGGCTCGTGGAGCTCTTTCGTCCGGGAGCGCCTTTAGCCTTACCGTTCTCTACGGTCCGGGCCTGCCCCCTCTTCCAAGTTGGATCCATTTACTGCCACTAGTACCTCATTCCCATGGTCGACCTCGACGTTGCACGGGAAATATGTGTCTTCTGTAACAGTAACCGAAAAACTGCCCGCTCCATCTCGCAAGATCGTTAAAAATTCGACGTAGCCACCCTAGTTTATCGATCTCTTTCTGACATGCTGAAAAGTCGAGAAAATCCCAGGTATCGAAGTGAGGCAAGAGAAATATTTACACATTATGGTGTTAGAGATTTGCTGAGAATACGTATCCGATCTAGTATGGCTAGGTATTGGCGAGAGCTGGTTGGATCCTACTATCGCGATCGTCCTATTGACATAGGAATATGGCGTTCGAGCCGTCACCCGCATAATGGACACTGACCGGGTTGGACAATATAGCGCTCATGTGGGCCTTTTGGGCAGGCGTGCTTCCGGCTTCCATCTATGGTCGTGCGGAAAAAGTGTGCGCCTGGATCAAGGCATGATGTGTAGATGTAGTAGTTCTTTGTGAAATCACACATGATGTCGATTAGAAGTGATATATGGTGGGTTTTGTATCTATGCCTTTTGCGTAGTATCACCTAGGTAGATATTCGTTGTTAGTAAGGAGACAGCCTCATAGCGGTGTTTTAATGAGCTGTACATACCTTTCACCTGTGACTATGCCCTTAAAATACAATAGCACTGGTGACTGAGGAAGGTTGTCTGTAGAAGTAGGAGTAGGGGTAGGTTTAGGCTGTAACGTGGTTTAAGTTTTGTAGATAGTAGAAATCGTTATAGTAGCAGAGTTAGTTCTAGGACGGCTCTAGAAGGAGATGGTGACGGCATGTCAAGCTTATATATATATATATATATATATATATATATATATATATATATTTCTATATATGGAGGGTGGAGATGCGGGTGACCGAGTTGGTTTCCAGAAGCAATAAGTCGTACAAACTACCTTGTAAGATGTATTAAGATAATAATAAAAGCCAGTTATTATTTATTAAGGTGTGGTCAGCCTGGTCCCTGTGTATGCGTACACGTGCGTGAGAGATATTGTAATGTACGACGAGTGTAAGAGGGTATGGGAGAGGGTGTGGATGTAAGTCCGTATGCAAATTAGGCATAACCCGAGGCGAATTCACCACTTTCAGTGGAACAGGATGATAATGAACACGGTACTGCTAGTACCACAGAGAAGAATATAAAATCTGGAGCCTGGGAGAGGGGCCCCATGGAAGGAAAAGATGACATGGGTCGAGAAGGAGAAGAAAAGAGATTATCCATGTCTGAGGGCATTGACAGAGAGGGCACTTGCACAATACGTCTCAAAACCCAGGTCAACTATTGACAATCGACAGTCACGGCGAGTACATTACCGTAGTAGAAGGGAAGTACGTGTGACGACGAACGGGGTCTAAGCAAATCTAGCTCCATCAGACGATCGATGAAGCATGGTCGGACTTTGACTAGGGCTAAGGAGAAAAGTTTGGAGAGAGAGAGAGATAGCATCCCTGAACGGAAGGGAAAAAAATAGTGGTCCAGGACTCAGGAGGGGCAGGGAGAATAGAGCGGGGGGGTTTAAAGAAGATGTACTTTTAGTACATAATGGGCAGGTCGGTTAATCAGTAGAAGGTTGACCATGGCACATATTACTTTTTTGTATAGGCCTGGTTCTTCCGGGTTGGGTCTTCCAGGTTGACAGGATAGGAAAAGAAGAAGACAAATTCAGAAGAAGGTTACAAGGAGAAATAACTAAAAGAAGATCCTCAAGGTTCTCCGATCAAGAAGATGAGCAAGGGGTTTTCGGTGCTAAGTGGTACACGGATACACAAGGTACTAGCAATACCCTTGAATATTTTTGATTTTTTCCCATGCTTGGTGATGCTAGGTGATGCTGGGTGATGCAGCCCTGCGAGATGATGGCGTTTGTTCGAGGTACTAGTAAGGTTCCACTTTATGATGAGTGGTGAGACGGCGAAGTTAGAGAGCTCGGAATGATGATGAGGCTGTTATTAACGTTGTCTACCTAGGTAGGTATCAATATGTATGTTGTTTAAGTAAAAGGAAAAACAGAAAAAAAAAAAAGGAATAATGAACTATCAGAAAAGATAAGATCTGTAAAGTACGTAAATTCCGATAATTAATTCGAAATACATTTAGGTAGGTACGTTGTGCACATACATGTATGCAGTTAGATAAAATACCTAAGCACGTTTCGGCCATCTTTTAGGTCAGGCTAGTAAGTTAAAGTTACATGTGGACAGGTACATGTTTAAAGTGTGTAGACGGAGTTGAATGCGTGCGTCGCGTCGTTTACTGGTAAAGTTCCAATTACATTTGACGTAGTGCTTAGTCAACCTCGGGTCGAGGTAAGGTATAGTACCTAACTACAAAGCCCAGCTCATATCGATAAAATGGTGTAAGACAGGGTGCGTAATTATCTTGTAGGTAAATAATTATGTCGCAATGAGAGCTATCTTGCTCGGTGTTCCGTACGAGGAATCATAAAGAGCACTAAGCCCGGCTACTTACTACCTAGCTGCATTGTTTAAAACCCCCGGCAATGGAATAAACCGACCAATTTAGAAGAAGCTGATCTAGATTGCACTTGTATCAACCCATACCAGAAAGCTACATGTACCTAATGTTCATGACAAATGTATAAGACAAATCTACCTAGAGCTTGATTGTCAATTTTCAAATCCGTCTCATTAGGTATTTTGTTCACCCCTCTCATCACATTTGCACCTTTACCTCCGAAACGTTATACGAAATATAGCGACATTAATCCGCCGCTTGGCCTTATGCAATATCGTATTCTTCGTCGCTTAAGTATAACCAAGTAGCTACCCAAATAACAAAACCATGACTCTGACTATATTAAAATCAGAAGTGATCTGAACATCGTAAGAGATTGAATCATAATAAGTTCATGAAAAAAACGGAAGAGAATAGAACAAAAAGCAAACTTCCATATATTCCTTCCATGTGGCAGCTTTGGCGGGGCCCCTGGTCTTTTTGGCCGAGAACTGGGGAACATTTCAAGGCTAAGCTAAGCTCAAGTTAGGCTAGGTGAGGTACACTAACATTACGATAGCTGACGATAGCTTCGTGCTACCGGGGGGGGGAGCTCGAAGACGTAAGCTCGCGGCCCGGCGGCTTGGTGAGCCTAGGTGAGCCTAGGTAAGCCCGCATCAACACCGGAAATTATCTCTATTTTAGAGGGGTAGTTTCGCTCCTGTTATTTGACTTGTCCAAGTTCTACTATGTATAAACGTAATCCGTGGCTGATTCACATTTATGAATTAGTGGAATACCCTAAAGGGTATTTCCGTTTTAATATTCTAAATAACGAAACATCAAATCGAGCTAGGATAGCCTTTTTTACAAGGTAGTCGGACGTGTGATACTAATATAAACATCAAGCTTCTTCATGCTTTAGTCCTGCATCCATTGGATCACCTTGACAAGAACAGTTAAGTGGCCACGGATAAATCAGCTTGAATCGGTGTAACAATAGTAATAGATCATTGTTGTATGTATGAATGTGACATTTCCGAATCTCTCGTTCGAAAAGTCTCATGATTGGCTTAATGGTCGAGGGCTGTTCTTAACCCTGTAATTTTGTCTATATCAGAGGGCTTCGAACTTGGAACCTCGATGCACAAAACGTGATGAACCAAAATGCCCCTACGCCGACACAAGTAGTCCAACGTACATAGTAGGTATGTAGTATGCAGTATGCAGTGGGGCTTGTGGCATCGTTTGATATGGTATCATACCTACATAGGTACTCAATATCTATCTACCTACCTCATGTGGCTCAACTCGTGTGATAGCGACCCCCACGAGCTAGTCTCCTTGCAATCATGAATCCCTGTAAAACTACGTTAAGATCAAGGCTGACAAGGCGGGAAGAACGACGCATATCATAGTATAGCATCATAGACTTGAAAGTCTTTACTAAGGCTTCAACCTAACGTGGACGGGGATTGGCTGAAATCGAATGCGACTGCAAGGCTGCGAATACAGACTACTGGCTTAAAACAGTGAGGCGCCATAGTTTTACTTAGCTTCACGCTTCCTTCGCCCGGCAGCCGAATTGATCTACCGAACAGGGTCGGGGTTGCATTTGCGGCCGCCGATCTCTTGCTGGGGGGGTCAACAGCGGAACAGTTGATACCAAGAATCTGGCGCCTTTGTAACGAACGCCCGAAACGAACTGGGAGAGCTTTTGTTACCAACGCAGCTTTCTTTGGTACCATACCTACAAGATCTCGGGAAATCTATGGCTGAAGCCTGGCGGGAACATATCCAAGTCTCGCATATCAGGTTTTTGGAAACGCCAAGGCGCCCTGTCAGCGTTGAATACGTTCAAGATGTAACACGTGCTCGTTTGACGCGCATAAAAAGCATTTTATCTGGGAAATTGGTCAGGTAGTGACATGACGAATACAACTCCAAAAAACCGCTGATAAAAGGTGGTAGGTAGCATTGAAATGTCAAAGGAACCTGGTTACATTGTAAGTGATGGGTGATTCAGAAGCGGTCCCTGAAGATTTCGTCGCCCTGTAACACCGCGATCTTTGTACTATGTAAAGTCAGGAACTCCTCGAAATCGGATCGATTTAGTATTGTAATAATATCAATGCTAAGTTATCCCCCCTCGGTTAAGGAGCCGAAACGTGTATATAAATGAAATAGTCAGGCTGGATGGGGCATTCATGCTATGTATACTCGGCTACGAATATAGAAGTCGAGTTCGCATGTTATTACCGAGCCCGTGTGCATATGCCGTTGTCAAAGTGGGCTTTTTTTTGGTTAACGGGCGAACTACTGCAACATTGTGGATGCAAGTTGTGTCCGCCCAGTCGGTTGTCGGAGAGTTTAACATGTACGCTTTACATACATTTTACGTATATCTTGTCTAGGCTAGGTAGTATGGTTTTATGTACCCAGGTATGTATCTCCCGACTCACGATCGGAACCGCCGTCCCAGTCAAGATATAAAAGGGAATCCACGACAATACCGTTCTTACTACGATGAACTATGTGGGGAGGAATCCTTCTCGAAGCACTCCGCCAAGGCATCAGAACAAGCGCTCTTCTGGAATCGTACCATGATGCGGACGTACAGTTTCTTTTTTGACATACGGGCGCCGTTAGAAACCATGTTGGAAACCACGTCGTACCACGCTAGTGTAGCTCCATTAAGTTTTGAAACGACTTGCGGGGCAAGCAAGAAACTAATAGTGGATGATTATAGGTTTAGTCTCGGAATGCACGGGGAGAACACATGGAAGGTATGGATCCACCCGTGAAAGCTCTTTGTATCTAATACTTTCGTTACATAAACGGAACCGCGCAATATGCACCAAACCGAGATCTCAGGACTACGGGTACATCTACTAGAAAGGTTATCCTGCCTATTGGATTCAAAGTTCCCGACGCGCTTAGACATTTTCTCGATCTAAAAAGTGGGACCACTAAAAAGGCCGAGGGCAAGTCCGTCAAAGCGTAAATTTGAAGTTTCGTCCCAAGTCAAAGCGCTTGTCTGATCTCTCTTCATACATACTTTTTCTCATATCATATCGTTATATTTTGTCTTAGTATCTTTATTATTGACCACCCCCAAGGCTAAGACTGTTACACACTGTCAAGATTGCGGTGATACCTCCTTCTCTCAGCTCTTCGTATCTCTTCTTTCTTTTCTCGATGCCCGACTTGTTGACTTGTCGGCGTTAGCTTTATTAGGCTATGATATAGCACCCACACTAGCTCCGCTGGGCACACAAGAGGGCGCGTGCGATGCCCTTCAATAAAAGACGCTAGTAAAGATCCGACGGATACTTGAATGCAGTGCGACGTTTAACGCCTGGCCTCTGCTGGCCTCTACTGGTCCCGATTCTCTTAGCTCACGCAATTCTGACAGGTCGCTCAGCCAAGCCAGCGGTTCTTCGAGACTGGTTCCGATGAACACCATATCAATCACTTACATATATCATTTAGTTATAACATCACTTCCCGATCAGTAGACAATTCTGCTTGAACTTTATCCGCAGCATTGGTACTTAGGTGTATGCGTAATGCTTTTATCAAAAGTTTGAACAGATACGAAAAAGTTCGCAACTAGTTTCGGAGTTCGGAGACCTAATAACTAATGATTGCCTTTTCCTATCAACGTTGTTCAACACTGCGACTCAACTCATACACAATTCTGACTATATGCGCACACCTAATTTAAAAGAAACTTATCGATTCGAGCAAGCCCAAGGTACTTAGCTTGGCTGGCCATGATGATTGGCTCTGAATGAAAAAAATACGCCTAGTCCTTATCCACAAGGTTTACATCTTATGTAGTGTCACGACTCGTGGCATATGTGCGCAATATTAGAGATCTAACAGACATTCACAGATCACTCTATCAAAAACCATGCACAATGGCTAATCCTTATTCAGTGCTCAGCAATGGAAGCACGGCCGTATCCGTGACGATTCTTTCCTACGGGGCTAAATGTACTTGACAATCCTTGGACGATTCTCGGCTCTTACCGACCCATTATAAGGAACGGCTCTTACCTAACGACGGGTAGCAAACAGACCGCCATCTACGCCACACGAAACTCAGGGACGATGCTAAGCTTATTCATGCGCGGACGTTCGTTCTACGGGGCCGAACTTGTTATTTCGGCTCACCGCAACTTACATCTCCACCTCTTCCCCACGATGGTGCTAAATCACCCCTGGTAACCACCAAGGAGCTCTGCTTCAACGTTAAGATCGCCTTTGGTATCGGCTCCAGTGGTATTTACATTGGATGTCAGGGCTGTTTCAGGTCACTGCGGCTTCGCAACCGGCCGCACCACTTGTACCGCAGGAAGCAGCTCCGGGGCGCAGACGAGTAACCCACTTTCCCACCAACCGGGTACCAGACTGAGGAGATCTGTCAAACACCCTTAATGAATTTTGATTACTGATATGTGAGCGTAGAAGCAAAACCCGGACGCCCTGCGGTAAGGAAGAGGCCCAGCTCTGGATCAGCTCTGGATGACGGTAAACTGATGCGCCGCATTATACCCCGTATATACATGCCATGCTTCTTAGCATTGGGTCTTGGTCATGCGAAACGGGGAGCCATATTCCCACCTAAAAGAGGAGTTGCTTTAGGAGCATTCATGCCTACCACAATAGCTTCCTCGTAGGCTTCGTGTATCCTCTATCCCTTTGCTATATTGCCCCTATTCTGCCCCGTCCGTCTCATGGGCAAGAATTATAGGTAAATGGTTCTCGGTGGATCGAGCAGCTATAGCTAGGGATTTCTGTAAGAGAGAATAATCATACGCGGAACCTCAAGTCTCAAGAGGGCTATCTCCTCTTTTGTGGGAACTCAAGACCTAAGTAAGCCACAGTCACGCTATGCGGTTCTCGTACATATACCGTAAATATGCAAGTAAAATTTGGCAGCGAGAGCTCAACTTAAATGAAATACTTGAAGTAGATACTTAACTCTGCCATATAAAGGTTTAGTCGATATTCCTCCTGTAAACAGAATATCAAATCAGTCATATATACTTGCATTAGTTAAAGAGCTCTAAAGACTAGAGAAGAACCCTTTCCTGTCTCAAGACGGAAAAATAAAAGATATTGACTAGCATTGATGAAAATCCATTGATGTAGCCTAGCGCGCTAAGGATGTTGAGTCTACTATTGTAAATGCTTCAAAAAGTAACCTAGGTCAGCTTAAAAGGATGAAAAAAAGAACAGACGGCCTTTGATCCTTCGCCCGGCAATGCATCTGAGATATCACAATCATGCCCCCATACGATAATCTGTTGGAAACTTTCTCTCGAATCCCGTAAACCTCCTAGCGCCGGTAATCCTTCGATGATACATGACCACAAATAATCCCTTCCCAAGATAATAGCAGCAGTAGCAAAAGTAGTAGTGAGACTCGGCTCTCTTGCTTCGTTCAAATTGCTGCCCTGGGCGCAATCCAACCCTATGATAAAAAGGAACTAATGGTAGAGGGGGTATCGGGGGAGGGGAAAGCAACTCTATTATCACGTGTCGTCCTCAAGAGAGTATATGCCCTTTAGAATCTCCCAGCACCATAGGGCGGTCGCGTCCGTATCTTTGAGATCTCGTATCCAATCGATGCACAGTCCGGCCGTCTCGTTAGCATCTTGGTCGAATTTAGTCCCCATCAGCGACGCCCGTATTCGCATAAGGATGGGCACCTGCTGTGTTAAGTGTAAGATGAGGAGGATGCCGAGAAGGTTCTGCGACCAGAAGAAAAGACATGGAACTAGTCTTTTGTGGAAGCAAGTCGGCGACATTGTAATGGGCCACTTCAACATCGCCTTGAGACATTCCACGACACCATCAGCGTCGTCACGTGTTACCTGCTCAGGGTGATGGAGGGCCTTAAATATGAACGGCCTATAGATCAGATATTTAACGTAGTAATATCGTGTCCTAAGGCTAGCGGTCTGTATATCCACTGCGTAAGGATAGCTCACAGGAGGGTTATCTAGGTCCGCCGAAAACATGAAGTTCGTGTGAAGGTCGGGGACTGGGGGAGGATACATCGATTGATCCCCATACATTTCTTCGGCCGGATTCGAGAATGCCCCTGGGTTCTCTTCCTCCCAGCGCAAATATACTGGCAATAATCCTCTCCATTGATCCAGCTGCTCGGCCATTTGCTTCATCATTACTGTTGCTGGGGATATTTGCGTTTCGTTGGGAATATTGGTAGGACCGAAAGCTTCATTAAGTTAGCCCCTAATCCTGAGACGGGAAAGGCGAGTATCGAAAAGTCTTGATGTCTGTTGCACAGCTCCCGAAAATAAGACTTGATGATTAGGTAAAGATATACTCACCATTTGTTAGCGTAGTATGAAACTCCACGGACAATCGCCGAAGCACTATTTGCGAAGCAAAATGTTCCTGGAAATGAGAGGCTTGATTTCCAATATAATCTTCTTCGGAGAAAGAGCCACTGAAGTCAGGTAGTCCTACTAGTGACTCTAGCTTATCTAACCCGGTCCGAGGAATGTTCAGCTCCATATTTAGACACCTATAGCCGTTCAGTTCAATGTATTTATATAAATCGAAGTCGAATGGCAACTTACGTTTCCATTATGGAGCAATGCCAAAACGTTCTACGAACCAGATCCCCTCGGTGGGTTGTTAATACATCCGGGTTGCTAAGAATCAAGTTAACACAGGCTCTAATGTGCCGATTTTCCAACGCATACCTCGTTAGCAATGCCTGGCATGCCAGAGACGCCGAGGTCGACATACGCCAGAATTCCTAGACTGATCAGCGAGAGTAAGCATTAACTTAGACGGTCCTAATTACCAGATGATGACAACATGTGCCGTAATATATACTACATAGGTGTTGGAAATTGTAAGTCTTTGTTGTATATATACTCAGGGGAGAGATACTTACGCCGCTAATGCAAAAATCTGCACATTTTCTAGGCTGCATTCAGTAAGATTAAAACCCATTCGCCTTCTAGCCTCATTGAAAAACAGCAGCCCTGGTGGTCTTTCCGCTGTTCCTCCCCTAATACCACTAGGACGGCCTTTATATGTCTAGGTAGTTATCAAGTTAGTGATTCGTCGACTCGTACATGGAGAACATTTTACTCCGAAGTGTATCAGAAATTACAAGGCGCCTTCGATATGATACAAGTGAGTAAAAGCAGAGGTGATAAAACCCTCTAAACTGAACTTACCGCGAGTGGAGCGCCTTGTACAGCGCTGATGGCTACTTCACCAAGCGCGAATACCAGACAAGTTAATGTCGAAGAGCTGCTTTCGTCGAATCCACGGCTCGCAATAGTGGGTAAAACTTCGGATAAGAAGAGCTGCCGGTCCATAATTGGATATATCAAGTTGAATGTATCGAAATACGATTTAGTAAGCCTTTGCATTGTTTCCCAGTTTATGCTCAGCCCACCCGACTGTAGCCCTTCAACTTGACCTGCAGAGGAAACCTGAAGCGACATGGACGCTCCCTCAGAACCAAGATGAGGTGATCCGTAGATGTTGGTTGGTAGAGACGTGGTTCGACCTTGTAGACCCAATAACATAGCGGCTCCATCCTTCTCTAAGCTCGTTAAGTCCAGGTTTGGGACCTTATTCTCGAGGACTTGATGTAAGAAAGGCCATGATAACATCCTATGAGTGGCAGAGACATATTGCACGTCTCGAGGCGAGGCTGGGGAAATTGCTGCGGGCTGGATGTGGACGTTTGGAGGAGGAGGCCACGGGGTGGATTGACCGGGATCTAGAGACGCAGGGGGAGGGTTGGACTGGCTTGGGCCATAAATAGATAGGGGGAATGTACCTCGAGCATTAAGGCTATCGACCTTCCCGTCAAGATTTCTCAACCCTCCCTCAAGGCTCTTCAGTCGCTCTAATATCTCAACGAGAGTCTTGTCTTTCCTGGAGCTCGTTAGTCTTATCCGACATGTGACCGTGCAACGCAATGCAGTTCAGGATTTCCGTCGAATCATCCGATGATGATGAGTTACACTTGGATATTACGTACTTGGTCGGTTGAGGCTCTCGGTATTTGCATTCCAGCTAATAGAGTTAGTAGGAGACAGGCACAGGCAAGACGAACCATTCTTACATTCATTCGCTATTCCACGTTTCGGAGTTAGTCGGGTAAGTCTATGTTTGAGTTCAAGGAGTCACTGAAAGTGTAGTTAAGAAAGAAACAAGAACTGTGCGACCTTGATGCCGCTCTCCTGGGATGGGTCCCCAGAAGGAACTAAATAGATGCAAGGAGGACTTGTGTTACTAACCTGACAGGTAGCGCATTTTGGTCTCTCTTCACTGCATCTTTGCTTACGTTGTCTGCAAGACTCGCAAGCCTAGGCTTATCGTTAATAACTGATTACGAAGAGGGAGATGGATTAGATACCTGGGCAGCTATAGCACCCCGCTCTTTTCGGCTGTTGGTGGGCGTCGCTGGACCGGCAGAGCTCGAGTTATTCGAGGTGCTCTCGGGATTCATCCTCTACGATCAAAAAAGCGAGCCGGGGGGAAGGTTGGCGAAAATCGGGAGAATGCCCTCTGGTTTAAGGTCGATCGAGAAGGCTTCCTGTCGACCGAGTACATGACAGATAATACTAATTTTGTGTTACGGTTGTGCCTCGACACGACCATTCCTAAAAAGAAGCGCGAATCCGAAAGGATGAGTTGATGCAGATCAGGTGTGGTATACTTGCCGCCTGGGGATTGAAGGGGCGGTCGCCGGGCCGGACCGCAACGCGTACTCGGCGGGAATATGCACTCGGATATCTAGGAGCCCCAGATGGACCAGGATTGTTGCGACAGTCCGGTCTGGGTCATAAATCCTGCCCTACCGAAGAGTGTTATGCAATAGGGGATCTTTAGGATGGCACGAGAGCAAAAGCTAATTGAGATTTGTATTTTTTGGAGACTT
Organism: Daldinia sp. EC12; assembly: GCA_002120325.1. Classification (NCBI taxonomy): domain Eukaryota; kingdom Fungi; phylum Ascomycota; class Sordariomycetes; order Xylariales; family Hypoxylaceae; genus Daldinia; species Daldinia sp. EC12. The sequence continues at coordinate 297,503 of KZ112928.1, forward strand.
TTGGGCTAAGGCAAGCAAAAACAGATTATTTTGAATGACTGTGGAGGGCAGTTTTCACGGAGGAAATGCCCGACTCCGCTGGCCGGCCTCACCAAAGAAGGGGGAATACAGGGCTCTTCTTTTTTTTTTTTTCGAACGGGCGCTTCTGATTAAAAGTATACCCTCTTCCACTTGGCGGGTATAATACCAATTTATAGTATGGTTAAGCCCAGTGAAGCTCAACTTTCTAGACCGCCACATACAAGACAACTTGGGTCTTTGGAGTAGTGTGGTGATTTTTATGGTGGTTGATGCCACGATGCTTAGCTGGAGACGGGAAAAACAATTGAGTGTGGCTGGACTTGTGAAGAAACCCCCATGAACATACCCAAAGTAAAGTGGACAAAACTCTAGGGGCTGAAGAAGGCTACAAAAGCCAGGTATGGATATCAATGCTTCAAGCCGCCTAGCCATTGCGAATATGTAACCTACCTACCTCACTCGTCAACCTACCACGTGTGCACTCTAATATGGGAATAAGCGTAGGAACCGCACTTTGCGCTCGCAACTTGCTCAAGTCGCCAGTAGCGGTTCAGCACCGTTTCCATCAAGTCTGTGGCTTCGTATGGGTGCGGCTTTTTTAGTATAAAACCTCTTGTGGTTGCTCTGGGATACAATAGCTGTGTACTCAGACTCATAGGAGTTGAATCAGAGAGCGCCGTGTCAGAAGCCATCGTGAAAGGACGTCAAAAAGGGTTAAGTGTTGACGATAGACGCCAGGCTTGGCTACTTGTAAAAAAAGAGCTAAGCTCGACGTCATGCCGCATCTTGCCAATGGTTTATAGGATACCAGATGGGGACGGCATAAACGGAAACCCCCTGATGCCTGTCAAACCTGCGCTCGAGGAACGGTCAGCCCCAGATAGCTTTAGCTGGCTGGCCGGGTAGATCTGTGACTGAGAGTGTGATTGGGGCTGCGTATGTAAGGAGGGCACAAGTAAAAATGAAGAATACAAGATACTAGCACGAATGTATGCAAGCGAAGCGCAGCTATGAAGTGGGTACCAAAATGAGAGAGGGAATTTAATCAAAAAACATAGATTAACATGAGAGAAGAAAAAAATCGGAGGTCGTGTCAGGATTAGAATAGAAAAAGTCCAAGCGAAACGGAAAAGGGAAAGAAGTGTTTACCCATAAAATTCCAGTGGTTCCCTTATTGATGTTGGGAGAGTTTTACCAACAAATCACATGCTGACCTGACCTTAAGGTTAGGTAGGTAGAGGTAGGTAAGATACCTCCAACCTGTAATTTCCACTGCTAAGTGAAACAGAGCATGGGCAGTCAGGTAAGTACCTCTACCGGACATGAAGTACCTTACCCTAGAACCGGGCTAGCTAACGGGCTAGCTAATGGGTTAGCCCGGTACCAGTTAGCGGGATGGAAATGTTGGGGTAGGGTGTTTTGCGCTAACGATTCCGAGCACACGTACCTGGAACAGGCACTGAGATAACGGGATATGTGGGGCTATATGAATTAGATGAATGGAGTACCCAAAGCCAAAGAGTAACCCGGTATAAGTGAACTTTCTCCACCGAGAAATGAGAAAGCGAGTTCGGCAATCCAATCCTTCTCTCCTTTACCTTGAATGCCCGTTTTATAGCCGTTTAAATACTGATCATTTTTCCAAGATATTCTCTTTTTCCGCGTCGAGTATCCTACACATATTATGAGGGGTATCGGAGGCGATTTATGACATAGCCATTACGTAGCCCTGACGAAAGCTGCTAGATCGGCCTAGACCTCCTGGATTCATCTATTGCTATATTCAAGATGTGCGTCACCGGTCAAGTCATATGCAACCGAACTGCTAGCTGAAAGCTCCTCTTGAAGAGTTTATTGGAGAATGCAGAGTTCGAGTAGCATATGACCTATTATGACCTATTGATGATCTTACCCTTTTCAGCAATTCTTGCTTGAGCCGCAGCCGAGTCCCGGCGACGGCATCCCGACTACATGGCTATTCCACTCAGGGGTTAGACTGCTTATCCCACGTGTCCTGCTTCCCGACCTGAGACCTATACGTGATCAATCGGATAAGCGGTGTAGCCCCTCTTTCATTTAGTAACAGGTAGATGATTAATAGGGCAGAATCTATAGGCACTCTTCTTACTAATCTCATGTCCCTTCGCGGGAGCTGTTAAGTACGTTTACTACCTATTCTGAATTTAGCCATGAACGATATCTAATGATAGTTAATAGACAAGGTCAAAGCTGAAAAGAACTAAGGCAGCCTAGTCAAGTTAAACCAGACTAAACCAATATCATGAGAGCCAAGCCGATATACACAATATCATTGTATTTTCCAGATACCAACCCCCTATTGCTTCAAGTATTTTGGAGGTTTTTAGTTACAAAAAAAGGGTTCGCGCAATAAACGGTCTGCTTCCAATGGGGGGGGGGGGGGAATATGATGCCATATAAAATATATTCAAAAGGGGCAAATAGGCTAGCGAGATGCGAGACGTACCAGACACTGACGCTTCTCATTAGTCGTGAAATAGAACAGATATACATCTAGGGCCTCATACTACAGTTCTTAAGCTTTCCGAGAAAGAGCAATGCAGCTAAATCGCCAATTCGTTCCTCCAGCCTGCTGCTCAAGACGTATAACCCTCCTAAACCCCATATCCAGCGCCTTCGGACTAAGCACATCCTCGTCGTCCGCCAGCGCACCCCTATCAATCGGGCCTTTCCTCGACCCTTCCAGCTCCCAGAGCCTACCGTTCGCCTTAACAAACGCGACGAAGTGCTGTCCGTGACGGTCTTCGTCCGGGGCCACCGTATCTCCGAGGTGGACGCACGACTCGTGGGCCTTTTCAAAGGGGACGCTGTTGTACAGAAGATCGGCTCGTTCTTTCATGCCTAGGGGAATGGCCTGGCGGCGGATCTCGTCGAGATCGGAGCCGGGGCGGATGTATTCGGCAGCCGGGCCGTTGATGGCGCAGTGCAGGAATCCGATGGACCCACAAGCGTTTCCGATGGTCTGCTTGAACCAAATGACGGGCTCCTCGGGCCCGCGGCCTTGGTAGTCTTCCTTGCCGGCGTCTTCGGCCTCGCGCTCGGCTTTCCAGGTAGGAGTCATGGGCATGATGACTAGTAAAGCCAGGGCGGGACGAGGAATATGTGCCAAGAGCTCAGGTTCGTCGAACGACCAGACATCGTAGAATGATAGCTCGTCTGATAAGCCTAGCTTTGAGGCCAACGAATTCATCACCTCTGGATTATTCTCTGTCATGAAGCGTTAGCGACATCACTTAATATCCCCTAAGTGGCTGATGTGCTGAAGAGCTCAGTACCCAGAATAATCCATTTCTTTGTCTCCATGGTTATAAGACAATGGTGATTGGTATGTGTGGTTGTGCCTATTTAAAAATTTAAGCTTCCATATTAGAAAGTTTGTCAAACCAGAAGTTTTCTTGGAGGTATACACCCAAAAAATGATTTATTTATGGAATGTGCAAACGGTTGTGCCTTATTCCATCCCACGGCAGGCAACAGCGAGTACGTCACGGGAGATTGCCTACGAGGACCTGCATCGTACCTGTTGGTTACCCCACAGTTGCGTTAGTACCTTATGTGCCTGGATTCTACAGGTTACCTGGGTAGGCACGTGAGACTAGCTAGGTACCTATGTTTAATTGGAACTTGTCAAATTTCATTACGTTGTAATGGAAATACCTATCGGAGGTAAAAGTGAACATAGAGTTCGTATAAGGCTATCATTACAGACATATACCTCCGACCCTACGCTGACGTAAAGTCAACAAAAACACCCCATATGTCTCAGTCGGATAGGAAGATGGAATTAAATAACCCTAGCTTTGCAGTATAGACTATTCTAGATATATTTTTTGTAAATTGTATGCGGTTCTTCAGATAGTAATCACATTATAAAACCGACCTTTTTACTTGAATGTAAAGAAACCGAAGCTACTATATAAACTACAGGAAGAAAGGCGCTGATTAACTTGCTATAATTGTGTTTATTATTACAAAATACTTCGCCTATTTGATGCCAGGGATGATGACAATACCCTTAATTGGGGTTGTATATAGGTAGAGTTAATGTTAAAGTAGTATATTGATAGACTAGTAACGCCTGACCTCTATCTTCTTACGTGGGGGCTGGGAGTCTTTTATATAGGCAGCATACCCCTGGTATTTGATATATTTGCTCCAGGCTAGATTCGGTCCAGCATCCAATATAATACATACCTCGTATAAAATAAGCCTTAAAAGCTATGTGGTATATATAGCGACCGAATTAGTTGATTACCCTTCGTATATAACAAGGCAACTAAATAAATAGACACTTCGTCTAATCAACCTAAGAGGAAGCGTTGTATCCTAGGACGTTGCATCTTCTGGAAATTCGGCGTCCCGAACATATTCCAATCCGAATCTCTACAGCTCTCTAATAACAGCCCCTTTCTATATGCAATCCCCTCGACCCACTCAAGAATTATGAAGTAGAATTGGTCGAAATAACGAGCATCTTCCACGTTTCCTATTAGCAAGCAATCAAATCTGTTATCATCGTCTTCATCCTCTCCCTCGTCCTCGTCCTCTCCTTCTCCTTCTCCTTCTCCTTCTACTCCCTCTTCTTCCTCTTTGTCTCGATCCTCATTAACCTCCGGCTCGCCCGATCCATCTTCTTCGGAATCATACTCGCCAGAGCCGTATTCCTCATCGTCATAATCATCGAAATCAACCTCCTCGTAATCGTCCTCGTAATAATGGTAGTTGTAAGGGTTATAGATAGAATACTCTGGCCTATCCCCGTCAAAGTAGTACAAGGCACCGCTGGACAACTGACTGAAATCAAGCTCGAATATAATCCCATCTACCGTCAGAAGCGTGCCTTTCTCTCTGGCTTTAGTAATATCAACTTCAGGGCTTTCAACTCTCTCTATCCCAAGAATATGGTCTTCATCAAACACGAAAGAGGTCTTGTTATCGTATTCATCTGTTTCGGTATGATTTACCTCTACTCCCACGTCGATATCACAGTATAACCGGCTAAACTCGCAGGAGATAAAATTAATAGCTCCTTTCCAGCCCGCCCACGACCAAGAAGGAAAATCCGGCCTCCTTACCAACTCGGAGTGGCTACTACACCGCCTCCATACGAGATGTTCAAGTAATCCTTGCCGCGGGATTCCCCAGTAAAACCCAGAGGTTAGATGTGATGCCTTGAGTCGATTTAACACTGCCGATATAGCGTTAATCGCATCCGAGTCTTCTCGAATCGACCGTAGCGAGTACGCCTCGATTTGCTTAACGTATAGATTCAACCCGAGCTCAACCTTCGACTTTTCCATGGCCGCCTGCCGCTCTGGCATAAGCGCAAAGGGGTTCATGAATTGTGCAAACTTGAACGTGTCCACGAGCAGTTTGGAAGTTCCGATCTTCAGGGGCATTTTCAGCATCCCGTCGCTCGTCTGGTTTTGCTGAGGCGAGGTCAGATTGTAAAATAACTCGCAAGCTTGAGCGACATTGCACTCAAAGTAAGCTTGGTTGTCTGCGAAATACAAACACCGGGGAGAGAGCAAAGCCTCCTGCAACGTCCAGCCACGAGTGACCCATATCGATTCAGAGATCTCCTCGCCAAGACTCTTTACAAGTATCGGGGGTAATGTCACTAGATTGACGCTTCCGATCGAGCATGACCATTGACTACTTTCGGAATCAGGTAGAACTCTTGGCCTTACCCGCGCAAGGCCCGAGTTGGCGTTCTTACCTGTGAGGGCAACTACTGTCAATGTTGCGCCCTGATAAATCAGATCCATAAGCTGTATTTGCTGCTCCAAGTAAGCTTTATCAGCTTGGTCGATGCAAATAGAATCGATCCAAAGGTAATCCATCCCAAGGTCTTCTGTGATACGTATAGCATCTTCTATAGTCTTGGGAGGATTCGAAACCGTAGATCCAAGTGTATACCCCCCTTGCTCGACTGCTCCCCAGACATAGCTCAGAGCAACATACTCCGCCCTTCCGTTCTGCGGGTATTGAACAATCTTCCGAGTGCGAACGTTGAGTAACCGCATCTGACGCTGCTTATCGTCCCAGGTAGGTGAGCAAGACGCACCGTGATGCTTAGCGCAGCCATCAATCCAGTCTTTAACAACACAAACGTCGACTCTAGCAGGATTCAAATGCCTAACGTGTAAGTCGACGTCCGAAATTCCCGCAGCTAGGCACATTATCGGGCTCTTTGGGTCGTCCGACTGCCCAATAGTTCCATACTTATTAAGTTTTCCAAACGCAGCTGCCAAGTACCTCCCACGATGTCCCTCTATATCAAACACACTCAACGAGCCTAGCGCTTCTCCAGCCCACCGCGGGTAAAGAAAAATATCCAGATCTTCAAATCCTCTTGAAGGAATGTCGCTCTTTTCTAGACACATGAAAACCATTCGGCACAAGGGACAAGTACCGCGAAGGACCCTGTAGGCAGCAGAGCCGAACCTGAAGTAGCTCCCGAACTCTATCTCCTTGGCCATGAAAGCTGTGAGATCTGGCCATATCGAGCTGCAACCATCGCAGAGGGGAGCATCGTCCGCGACGGCCTCGAGGACGTCTAGAGTTTGCATGGACGTAAAACCGTAGCTCGCCCTTTCGCATTCTGACGCTTGATGTCCAACGACGCGACATCGAACACATAATATTGGATTATCAGAACCCTTTGGAGGGTTGAAATCAGTGGGTGGAAGAAGTGTATTGTACGTTTGTTTGTCTTTGTCAATGGAATCAAAAAGCCACTCAAATTCGGGGTCTATTCTGTAGGACATATCGCCGTGCTTACTCTTTATTATTCTAGATTTTCTTGAGGAATGAAGCTATGAAGAACATGGGGGGGGGGGCCATCAACGGATTACATAGTATGCGGTGCCAAGATCTTAAAGGAACCGATACCTGGGAAGAACTAGCGAGTAAGGGTGCGATATACCCGCTAGGTTAGAACATTACTCTGGATTTCTTATAGGATTAGGTATAGGCGGTGCTATGAGACTTATCAGACTCCGCCACCGTAGCATTCTCAAGTCACTATTGAGAATAAATTGCGTGGTTAAATGAGGCGAAGACGAAGACGAAGATAATTATCCCTTTTTGCTCGAGTATACCATCTGATCTGAATAAAAAGAAGACAATACAAGTGAACCCCTACGAACTTTCCATCTTCCTCACCCTCTTCTCAACCCCCTCCTCAAACTCACCAACTCCACCTTCCAACACGCTCATAACTCCCGCTCTCAGCCTACACACGACTCTCCTCCTCCTCAACCCCCCTGCTCCCTCTCCCCTTTCTTCTTCTTCTTCCTCACTCTCTTCCTCCCCCTCCTCCGTAACCCCCTCCACCACGCCCCTCACAAACCACCGGTCGTGACTAACAAGCACGACGGCGCCCTCCCAATCCTTAAGTGCCTCCCGCAGTGCCCCAACCGTCTCGTAGTCGAGATGCGTCGTCACCTCGTCGAGCACCAGGCAGTGCGGCCGCCGGCGCACGATCCGCGCGAGCTCCAGCCGCACCAGCTGTCCGCCGGAGAGCCTACGCACGGGGACGTCGGAGGCAAGGCGGCCGGGCAACCCGAGGGAGGCCAGCAGGGCTCTCACCTCGCCCTCCTGCAGCTCGCCGGCGCTTTCCCTCGCCAGCAGGCCCAAAGCCGTCATCCCCGGATCCTCTTGTCCTAATTTCTGCAACGCCTCGACCGCGTGCTGCGCGTAGTACCCCAGCTTCATGCGAGGGTGCTTCGTCAGCGTTCCCGACGACGGCCGCGTCTCCTCGACTAGCAGCTTGATGAGCGTGGACTTGCCGCTGCCGTTGAGACCCAGGATGCCGATGCGGTCGCCCATGCCCACGGATAGAGTTACGTCCTTCAGCACGAGGGGGGCTTTCGCGTCCCGCGCGTACCGGAACGACACCTTTTCTAACGAGACCAGGGCCCCGGGAAACCGGAGCTCGGGTGGGTCCGGCAGCGCGAAACTCACCGGCCGCTCGTCCTGCGGGATGTCGATCTCGGCGCGGGCGGTAGCGTGGTACCCGACCAGGTCCCTGTTGAGCTTGAAGCGGCCGCCCTTGGCACTGACCTCCATTCCCCACCTATTATCCAATTTCTTCTGACGGGATTTGGCCTGGCGTATCTTATTCGTATCGTCGTTGGCCTTGCCGTCGCGCATGTTGCGCTGGATCGTCTGCTGGATATGTTCCTTCTGCTTATCCTGCGCCTCCTTCATCTTGGTCAGATATGCCTTTTTCTCAGCGCGAGAGGCCTCGTATGTGGGCAAGTCGCCGTGGAAATACGTCAGGTCCTTGTCCTTTATGATGAGGAGATCCGTGCACAGGGAGATGAAGTCGCGGTCGTGTGATACTAGTATCAAAGTAGGTGGATCGGACGACTCAGCTAGTGCTGTAAGGTATCGCTGCAACCAGATTATTCCGAGGAGATCGAGGAAGTTTGTCGGTTCATCGAGGATTAAGATGTCCGCGTCTTGTAGCAATGCAGCCGCCAAAGCCGTTCGCATCTTCCAACCGCCGGATAAGCTCGAAACGCGTTGCGCCATGCGAGATTCCGTGAAACCGAGACCTGTAAGGATCTTCTTTGCTCTAGACTCGATTTCTGCCAATTTTGACGGTTCAACCTGTAGCTGGAGGTCTGCAAGCATATCTGCGGCTTTACTTGTCTCATTCGCGAGCGTTTCTGGTAAGATATCCTCGTCTTTCTGTTCGTATTCTAACTGGAATTCGGCAACTTTCTTCTCCATTGCAACTAGGGCTTTCCTAGCTTGCAAGCCCCTCGCGCCGCTGCGGAGCCTAGCATCTTTGTCTTTGAGGAATAACTCCTTCTGCAGGCGTCCGTGATGGACGTTTCGGAAGGCCCTCAGAGCCCCAAAGGGGTCGCCGCTTTCGATGCCCTTTGATAAAACTATAGCTGATTGGCTGTATGATCTATAAGTCTAGGAACGGAATACGAACTGTCAATTTCTTTCTGTATTTCCTGTTTGGCCGTCGCTCGTTCAATAACCTCCTTTAGCACAGTAGGGCCTTCGCCGTCACTGGGAGGAGGAACCGGCCCCTCATCTGCATTGACATCTTGAACGCCGGTCTGCTGTAAAACAGCTATGCGTGTCTCCTCCGGTATGCCTGGTATAAGCTTTTCCGCTATTGCTTTTAACAGAGCTGTCATAACTTATAAGTCATGTTCCTCACTGTTGGTTATAACTTTATTAGGAGAGGTAGGTTAGACTCACTTGACTTTCCAGTACCATTTCTTCCTATCAACGCGTACCTCTGACCAGATTTGATGCTCAATTTGGCATTGTTAAGGATCTCGGTGCCCTCACCTTTTGCTTTCGCTTTGCCTTTGGCGCTGGAAGTGGAAGTAGACTTGACGATTATATTTAGTCCTTCGATGTCCAACTAGAGTTATTTCGGCTAGTTAACTAGAGAACTTATAATATGGATAATATAAAGTATAATAATTACCTCGCGATAGTTAGGTGTCCCGATGTTGAAGCGTGTTTGTTTAGAAGTACACACGATAGTCGCGACGCTCTCAGCTTCCATAGAAGTCATATTTACGGTACTAGGTACATCAAATGTCTTAGTCGTCAATAGACAACCTGAGATGGATTTCCCATTCTCTCAAACGGGGACATAAATAATATATTACATTTCATCTCTATGTAATTCAAGCCTTTGAGCTGCATTGTCTATCATCACATTCGCAGTTCTCCCTAAGGGTCCAGTCCAAGACTTCCCTACCATGTACATCGATCATGCCTGTACGATCTATACGACGGCGTTGGAATGCGTTCTTGGCTGCAGTAGCGCGGATGATTCATTCTGTTTCATGAAAGAACGATTGCGTGATTGGTTGGTCTAGGGCTATTAGGTAGTGACTCAGGTCGGCGTAAGGTACGTACTACGTAGCTGCGCTGTACCTACGTAACCTAAGATGTAGTCTTATTACCTAGAGGTAGGTATTAGGGGTTTTATACATGCTTTGAGGTAGTGCTGGGTGCAATATATTCATTGAAGAATAGATTATACATGTTTATGGATGTCAATTGTTCGACTACCTCCTAACTACCTACCTAGCCAGTGATCTATCCACTAAAACACGCAAGTGAGGCCTATCTTCTACCTTAACAATCATCGAACCACCCTGCGGTAGCTCAACTATGGTGCCATCAATACAAACTTTCCTCCATCTAGCGTCTTCTTCTAAAGTAGTGATTTTAACCGTGTTGGTCTCCTCGTACCCAATTCCCACCTCCTTACCGTCTTCCCCAGTCCACTTCATGCCGATATGCTTCCCTTCGTTATACGCCTGCGTCATGATCTCCATAGTCTTCTCTCCGCTAACAGCGCCGAAATGAACGAGTCTTAGCTTACCGTCTAGGGGCTTACTAGCAGGTGATATGGTGAAGGTCTTCTCCAAGTTGGACACCATCGTGGCCAAGATGTACGCATGCCGGTCCCGGCCTAACTTCTGTAGTTGAGGACCATCTTTTCCGGAAAGCTCAACAGCGGCTTTATATGCGTGGCTCTCTTTAAGAAGCTGCTGCGCTACCATACCAAAGCGCTTAGCACCGTGCTTTCGGTACTCCGGCGTGTCACTCTCCCACACCAATTGGCTGTGGAAGCCGTAGCTAGCGACGATGGCCCCATAGAGGTGGGACACGGCGTCGGCGTGGCTTTCAATTTCTGCTGCGTCGCCAGAGTTCTTTGATTCTGGGCTTGTATAGGTTATAATGCGAGAGCCCGGTGAAAATTCCACCTTAAAAGAAGGTAACGCCGCAGCTCGACCCTTGAACAAAGTGCGCAGGCCCTGGACTAGACTGGACGTCGTTGTTGGAAACCTGGTTTCCGAGCCCGCTGTCTTGTGAAGTGAGTGGAAAAGCGCATTCCCAGTGCCAAGCGGGAGTATGGCGATCAACGGTAGATGTTCTTCTGAGTTGCGGCCCTCTATTGGTGCCCGGCCATTAAGCGTCTCAATAATGCCACCATCACCACTTAGCAGCACCACGGTATGCTGTACTCCATCTTCATTTTCTTTAACACTACTGATCTCCCGAGCGAATTCTCGCACGCTATCTGCATTCTGCGTGAGAACTAAATTATGCGAATTCGGCTTTGATATTTCAGCCGAAGTAGTACTCAGATCCGAAGGAGGATTCCCCCAAGCTTCTAAAAGCTGCCGGAGGACTTTGTTATAAAATCTCAGCGCGAGACCCGTTCCAGAACCCGTCGAAACCACAACATGGACGCGCCGTACCGGACTACTCTGCAAGTAGTCCGGAAGACCCTCAATCAAGAACTCATCTATAAACGGCTGCGGCACATCTGCTACCGATGACTGGGATAGTTCGAATGTTGGGCTCTGGTCTCCAGTCTCTTCTTTCAGACTGAATACATCGTATAAGTTAGACCCTTTCGGTGCCCCTGGCTGCCTTGCTATCAAGATGATCTCCTCAACCTTGATAGAACCAAGCGTGTTGTGTAGTTGGGGTTGCCCGGTATCGGTTGAAATATTGTTGGGCTTATCACTAGCCATATTTCCTGGTTTATGCAAGTGAGTGATGCCTCTGAAAAGAATACCTCTAAGCTAAGATATTAAAGAGGGTAATGTCCTATAGAAGCGTGGAAACTTGCAAGGGGACCCCAAAGTTCAATTCAATTAGTAAGAAATAGCATAGCGGGTCTATGAATGCCAATGATTTCGGGCATATCAGGGCTTTTGAGGATGTGAGATTTGAGGTAGCAAACCAAAACCAACTATATGCGCAGCCTTCATGGTGTGCTGCAGTAGTCTCATTGCATAATCCATACCAGCTGTTTTGATTAATTCAGGGCAGAGGGGTTACCTATAAGTTACAGCGGGGTAGTACCTTTTTATTGCCTTTCACTTTTGTGAACAAGGGGAAAGTTAAAGGGTATCATTGACCAGTCTAGAACCAGCCGTGGTATTTGGCCTCGAGTCTACCTTGCACTTCTTACTATGTCACTACCATATGTTATTTAACATTAATGACCCTTCGCTCTGCTTTGAGGGCCCCAATGTTCTCTAGGATTTGTTTGATATCTGACAAGGCCCTTCCTGGACGTGTCTCGCCCAAGCTTCTGGTCGAACACCACCTTCAACTTATCGATTGCCTCGCGCTCTGTATCTTTTGTAGTGTCTTCCTTCGCAGCTTCATCCGTCTTGCCTAACCGGAGCAACGTATACGCTGGAGTATTCTCCTTAATCCTATCGACACGCACGGGGGCCTTTTCGCGAACCCATTCCCTCATAATATGCCAAATAACTGACCATGGCGCATTGGTCTTCAGACTACCGCCCTTACAATGGCTACGGGTAACTTCATAACCTAAAGACCGTAAAGCGCCCCTGAAACTATCCTCATCAGGGGACATACAGTGTAAAGTGCCCGCTAGCTTAGCCGGGTGGAAATAAAACGGATAGTGCTCGATCGCAGCGAATTCGTCCTCTCGGTGACTTTCCATCCTATCTTCTGGAGGCGTGAGGAATTCTTCTAGTGCCGTCTGTAGCATTCCTTCTATCCGCGGCTTTGTACCGTAGATCTCGGCAGGGGCATTGGGCAAGTCATCTAAGATTTTCTTGATAAAATCTGGAGAGTGCAACGGCCCACCGTACATTGGACCGCTGAGGTGCATCTTTGAGCCGCATTCTTTGCACAGCTGATCCACAGTCGGTCCCATGGCAAGTCCATGTTTATAGAAAACACCTTTTCCAGACGCATTTGGTGCCTTCCTGTTGCGTGCCAGGAACTGCGTTTCCCAGGCGCCGCATCCTTGGTCGCAGCTATACACAATCATGGTCTTCCCCGCAAGGAATTTGACCTCTGCCGGCGATTTCCTGACCCTGACGAAAATTCGAATATAATAATCAATTGATAGACTTAGGAGAGGTTCAATAGCCAATCCGTATCTCGCTGCCGTCGTAGCAAGGCCATTTAGTATAAGACGCAACCCGACTTCGTGAGAATGCCACCCTTTGGCAGGGGTGCCGCCGTAAAGAGCAAATGTCTTTTCGGGATATCCATGCGACGCGAACACGCTTGAATCTGTGCATGTAACACATAGCAACCCACCGTCATCCCGTACAGCGTTAAGCGCCGCGTCAAAAAAGGGTGCCGCAGTTCCGTATGGGTCTAGGTCGATCACATTGTATTTATTATTTGGTTTGTTGGGCTTATTACCTCCCTTCTTGTTTTTTCCCTTTTCTTCCGCCACTTCGTGAGTAAGTAATGAGTACATATGCGCACGGGCATCGCCTGATGTCGCGTTCACTTTGGATTCGACACCATTGTGCTCCGCATTTTGCTTGATGGCTTTGACAGCAGACGGACTAAGATCATTTGCAGTGACCGATGTAACAAACGGCAGCTCCTGAGCATATCTTAAAGCTCGAAGTCCGGTAGCCGACAGGGCATCGAGAATGGTGAATTTAGGTGTGGGTTGGTTATTCCTTGCTTCAGTAGGTTTTGTTTCTTGGTCTTTGGTTGGCTGTGACTTTTCGGCAGGCTGGTCGGCATCAGGTACGTTACTAGAAGGTACGTTATCGCCATTCTCGTTGGGGTTTTCAGAATGGTTCTCTGGCAACCCGGTTTCTTGTCCATTTTGCGCGTCTGGGAGGGTTATATCTGCGTCGTCTGATTGAGCCCCGTTATTCTTGACCGGTTCGTCAGCTGTAGACGCAGCGCCGTCTGCATTTTCTGTTACTTTCTCCTTCTTCGAGTTGCGACCACCAGTGTCTGTCTTCTCACGTTTCCTCTTAGCTATCCTCTCGGCATTCCCAGCCCGCCTCTTAGCAAAGGCATCCTCAGCATACGCTTTGATTGCCAGAACTGTCAAGTCGCGATTGAACTGCTGAATAGGGTTGTAGAAAACCTTCTGTTGCTCCTCGACATTGGATTTCTTATCTGCGATATCTTTGGCCGAAAATGGAACTAAGATGCGAGCTAGCCCCTCTTTAACTTCTGTAAACTCTTGTTCGTCCTTCGTGATGATCTGAATATCGGTAGTCGCAGCTACGGAGCCATTCTTAGCTTCTGACGCCATGGTTCGCGCAACTCGAAGAAGATATGGTTTACGTAGAAATCGGTTTACATGCCGAAGCGCTAATCGAGAGGGTGCTATAGAGAGCGAGAGGAGCATGCAATTGAATTCCGGGAGGCGCTGGTACCAGAGGAGGAAACCAAGAATATCGAAGTTGCGCAAAAGTCTAGCAAGTTATGAATAAACTCCGATTACTTCTTTCCATCTTTTTTTCTAGTAAGGGTGGGGCCCTGGAGGGGTGTTTAGCTGTTCTGCCGGGCGGTCAAAAGAGCTGTAGCCAGCTCCTGCATGTACCTATATCAGCTATAAACTCATGTATGGGGCTAATATTAACTAGGTACCTATAGTTAAGAGAGACATGTTTCCCTCAACCTCTTATACAAACTAATAGTTCAGCTTAGAGATGTCGAAATAGCTCATTATTTAATTAGGAGAATTAGAATTAACATATATGAGAAAAAATATTGACTCCCTGTTGCTTAATGTATCTTATGTATCTTATACTTACCTAGGTACCTATGTATATAAGACATACACATGGCTACTTCAATATGAATCAAAACTCACTTCAATACTCCTTCCTCAAGAGCTATACTATACAGGTATGACCACGCGGAACTTTGAAACAGCTAAATATACAAAAATGGAAACGACAATGGAGAAGAATACTTTCAAGAGAAAGAGCTTCACCATTTCTGTACGTATATCATTATGTCATTCTCAAATCCGACGTCTTCCAGGAAAAGCTTGTTGCCTTCCTCACCTTGCTCCTTGATTCTGACGTATCAATTCTGCGCAGTCACTTCTACAAATATCTATCAATATCACTATTGAATTCATATAAGCTATATATATATAGCAACTACCATTGAAGAAAACCTAATAGCAGTTCATTCTTTTTTTCATTTAGGACCTTGAGTACCTAGGTACCAATTAAAAGAGAGCTTGCTGAAGGCCGTCAAGCATCCTTTGAAGCTGCCTCCTAAGACAATTATACGCCAGGCAGTTGTAACTTTGGATCCTGTTTAACAGGAAAGGTCCCGACCAGAAATGACATTTCCCCTGGAGCATCCTAACCCGAAAATTTCACATTTGCGTCCATCTTCCCTTGAAATCTATCTTATTTCATCTAGGCTCTGAGAATGGCGTCCACAATCTACCCGTCTAAGGATAACAACCCTCATCGTTCTCATATTCCACGCCTTAATATTGACGCGGCAATGGCCTCTCAACCGCCTTCTGCACCCCCTTCTCCTAAACCAACCAGTGGCAACGGTAATGCTCCTCCAAAACCTAAGGACCATGGAAAAGACACTTACCGCCTACTCTCGCACATCGAGTGGGTTCAGTTTTGCCGAGGTGTTGGTGTGTTCAAAGATGATGAGAGCGAAGAAGTCATCCGCCCAACCAGTACCCTGTGGCCACCAAAGGGGTTCAGAGATGGTTTATACCAAGACGTGCTCACCGAGAAGACCAAGTTCACCTACATGTTCCATTCCGTGGATATCGTCAGTTGGCTGTTGATGCTCCTCCAGATTGCAATGGGTGCTGTCTTGACTGCTCTCGGATCAGTATCCTCGGCGAAGAACGGGACGGCCATTGTGAGTCATTACTTCAGTAACTTTGTCATGGCTCAAGTGTATTATTCATACCACTACACAGGCTGTTTATTCTAAGGAGAAGGTCTATAAGGCTAACCCATCTCTTATGAATAGACCTCTATCGCTGCAGTCAACACCTGTGTGGGTGGGATTCTCGCTTTACTACACAACAGTGGCCTGCCAGCCCGGTACCGCTCGGACAGAAACGAGTTCTACAAACTCGAGGAACACATAAAGTCTATTGTCGACACAGCTCTCGTACCTTCCGATCAGGACATCAACGCAGTACTCGCTGGCTGCTTCGAAATGTTCCGCCACGCCCGACAGACTGTCCAAAACAACATTCCAGCTTCTTACACTACTGCTCCAACGAGCGGCAAGGCACCCAGCATTAGTGCGTCCAAGGCGGTTGAGCCAAAGAAGTGAAGTGGCTAATACCAAATTATTGAATTGTTCGGCGATAAAAACAACTTTATCTTTGCTATCCTGAGAAACATATTATTGAAAGGGAATCTCAATGTTCGATTGGTGGGATGTTATTAGTACCACATGTTAGCCTTGTGTTATTCAGGTTCAATAGGGTTTTTATGGAGGCGTGATAATGACTTTGAGGTTGCACGGAGCGTCCCAATGATTGGAATTACTACTTGTGTAAGTTAGCTAGGTCTAATTTTTGCTCACCCATTAAGGGGTATGAGGCACGATTAATGCGCAAACGATAACTTAGGTTATAAGTGACCTTTTTAAGTCTATCAAGATTACATATATCTGCGTGCCTGTAATGAATGTGATATAAATGGACGTTTGAAATAGAGCTAGAATAGCACCATCGAAGCGCGAAATATGCAGAGTGTGCTATCATGGGAGCAAGGGCATTCCAGCTAGAGATTCCAATCGCAACGTAAATATAGATCCCTCGGTGCTGCTATTTATCATATCGATTCTGTACGACCGCCTCACGTATGGGGATTTCTCCTCATTGGGTGACTGAGCGCCATGGGCTTTGGTGTTTATCTCTTCTTCCCTTAGGCTGACTGCATATAACTATACCATAGATAACTACCTAGGTACCTACCTCGGGTAGGTATATTGGCTCAAATTTGCTCCGATATCCTCGATGTCGCCCACTCTCTGTTGTGGTCTCACGAGTAACACTTGTAAATAGCTACATAGGTATTTAAGTAACTTCTCATACCTCCTTCTCCTTCCTTTAAATATAGTCATCACTAGAAACACCATTATGTTTAGACTCGATCTTCTTATTCTAGCTTCCACTCTGAAGCAAGCGTGAGGTTCTATATGATAGATGCCTATGCCAATCCCATCCACCCATCCATTCATACCCATTCATATATGTCTTGCGCGATCATAATCTATATCACATCGTGATTTACCATTTATCTGGACCGAAATGGCTGCCATTAGGCACCGTATTATACGAGCAAGCCTGCCAGTCGCAGCCTTGCCTATAGACATTAGTTCCCCACCAGCTGAACCCTTCCATCCAGCCCGGATATATGAACCCGAAGAAGACAATCACAATGCCAAATGCCAAACCCGAATCCAACGCCGCGCTAAGGGTCATGGTGTATTTGGCCCACCAGGCCGACGCTCTGTTCTTGATCAGGTAATTGAATATGTAGCACACCACAGCCCAGACTGAGAAGTTAAGCCCGGTCGCCGGCGGGATCCAACTAAGAGACCCGAAGAGGACGGGCAAGTTAATCTTCCGAACGATGCTTGACTTTTTATTGCGCCCATATAACCACAGCGGGATCGGGGCGATAGCTCCGATAAGAAAGCACCACACCAGAGGGCGGTACGTCGCATTAGGCCCGAAGAACTCGGCAGGCCCGACAACACCCCATAGGATAGACCCGTTGAAATGGACGCGAGCGATCGGGCAGGTAAAGCCGTTGATGGCTGAGGGCGTACAAATCCCCGGTACGTTACGGAACATCCAGTTTAGGACGAGGATTTGCGTGATTGACGAGACGATTGTCGCGACCATCTGCACCGAGAATAAAAGTCTCGGCGGGATCTTCATGTAATGACCCAATTTCAAATCTGCTGCGAATTTAATACCCTGGGCAGACGAAATATAACCATAGGTCACGAAGACCATGTTAGCAACGGGCCTGCCGGGGAAAATAACACCGCATATGAGCTGACAGATTAGATAGATGCTGCTATGTTGATTTGTTACAGCCATGACAATACCAATAGGTATGAACAAAACAGCACAGATTCCAAGAGCGAGAAGCAGCCCATACCATGGTAAGTGAATCGGATAACTATCCGCTGTTAGCGGCGAATATAAATTTGAAGGATTGTGGAAACTTACTATTCGACGACAAAGATGCCTATCGCCGTCATCGACACGAACGTCAACAAATACCACGTTATCGGAGCATCCTCATATCTCCTCATAAGGCGATTGTGAACATCTTCGTGGCTCAAGATGTTTTCGAACGTGGAACTAGTCCTGGTGATGCTAGGCTGATCTTCACTAGCAGCACCTCCGTTGGCATCGCTCTCAAGAGGTTGGTACACCGGTCTACTCTCATCCCCCACTTCTTGTAAAGAACGCTTCCACTGTACATAAATATCCTTGCCATGCCAGCAAGCGGTATGCGTTAAGAGCGATGCGAGCCCGGCAAACTGGAGTCCATAACTGAGGACATAAGTGATCGGTAAAAATACTCGACTATAGTTTGAGTAGGCTTCTCTGTCAAAATAGAAATCTTTTGTTAAGATCTTGCTGACATCGTATATCTTTCCAGTATTATCGAAGACCGACGCCGAGAGAATCGGCATATAAGACGAGTAGAATAGATTGCAATAATACGCAATTGGAGCAATAATCCACATTACTATCACCAAACCGCCGATGACATTCATTGCAGCCCAGAAAGGTGTCAGTAACGGTGACCCGATATATGCGATCTGCGCCCAGTCAAAAGTGAGCGGAAACAGGCCGAGGCCGGAAACGACTCCAAACAGATTCGCCACTACGACATTGTTTGGGGCAAACCACGTAATCACATTGAAATAACTGAGTGCCGGCATCAGTAGCCCAGGGAGAAAGTAGAAGATAAACCCGGCTATCCAGACGGTGAAAAAGAACTTCCACCTGCTCACAGTCCATCCATTTGCGGGCTTGTTTTCTTCTTTATGCAGTGTGGTGAACATTGCAGCAGACATTAATGTACCAGGCCAAATCATCCCGGCCGGGCGTACTAAGAACCGTCTCGCTAGACCGGCAAATGTATAACCTAGGATTTGGGTCGACAGGGTAAGCAGTAGCTGGTAAACGATGCCTACGTCCTGCTTATAAAATTGAGTTTGCTCAACAATAACGTCTGTTGCAAATGCAAACCCGAAAGATACATTGCTGCTCACATATACGCAGCTATGCTCCTTTTCATTCCAGGTCCCCTGAGCAAGCCATAAGCGAAGGCGTTCAGCGCGGCTTCTCTCCTTATGGGTTCCTGGAGCTTGACTGTTGCCGTTTGATGTCAGCTCAGATATCCGTATGCCAGCTTCAAACTCTTCTGACGGATCGTCTGATCGTTTCAAAACGTAGTCCCATAAAAGACCAAGGGGATGAACAAGAAGTAACGCTATGACAGGTGTAATTGCAACGCTGGGGTATCTCAATGAAAAAAAGAGATTCGTAGAAGAACCAAGTATAGAGAATAAGGTGGATAATGTCCACATGCGAGGAGTATTTATAGATAGAGATGTATTATCGGTAGGTGAAACTGAGGCGCGGACTTGAGCATAAGGTGAATTATCGGGGGGGTCTGTATCATCTCCATCGTTCGCATCGTCAGAGCTGTCTTCGTTTTCTACGGCGGAACTATCTGATTTCGCATCTGAAGCTATGTCGTTCGTTAAAGCGGTATCGCTAACGCCAAATCGACCTTCGAGGCCGCCGACCACCGTTGACCCTCCAATCTCTTCAGACTGACTCTTTCGTCTACGGCTTAGAGAAGATGCTCTGCGTCGGAAACTTACCGAGCGGTTGGCATCGGTAGAATACCGCCGCCCGGAGCGGTAACTTTCCGAACTACTTCGTCTCCTGGGTGGCGTCGGATCTTCGCCATCGCTGTCGGGATCCCTAACTTCGGGATGGATAGGGGCAGCTCCGTAAGACCCCGTTCCAAACCCGGGTGAGGAACGGATCAAGAGGGGAGCTTTCGACATGATCCTTGATCCACGACTAGAGCTGAGGTGGAGTCGGATTTGGTCGGAGTCATGGCTCGTGCTGGATGGGGAGCGAGGAGTTCTAATAGGAGCTTCTGTCGAACTTGATAAGGATGTAGGACTATTTGTACCACGAGGAGAGGTCGACGACGTGGGGTCTGAGACAAGGACGGGTAAGGCGGAGCTACCAGTGGAAGCATTGGTGTTTATGGGTCGTAATGGGAAGGACTGCGAATGGTCATTGTGGACATTGTGGACATTATGGGGGTCCAAAGGCATAAGCGATTTATTATCCCTGCTTTTTGAGGGAACAGCAGGCATCTTTTTTAGTCTATCGTTACGTAGCTGCAGATGCGAAAGGGTCATATCATCCCGCGCGGAAAGGGCAGCTGGATTTGTACGAGCTATCCGGGCAAGTGCTATTAAGAGCTAGCCAAAAGTTTCTCATCGGTGTAACTTACCCTTAGGTATTTCCTTAGGTATCCTTAGGTACTGTGCATATCTAGGACTAAGAATAAAGTGGACTTGGGTCTATTCAAGGTCGAGGTTGAACGGGAAAGAGTGGAGGTAAAAACCTTACCCGAGGTTTCCCTATGTACATCCGGTGTCTTAACTTACATGGAACTACATGTAGCTTTTGTTTTACTCTTGCTGCTGCTGCACATGTATACCTATATGTATGATGTAACTATGCACAAGTAAATGTATGCAACGACACATCTATATGATACTGGCTTTCGTTCTTTCTTAGGCGTATTTAGTGGTGTCGTACCTTACATACCTTTCCTAGACTCACCAATTGAAACTCGGCGGAGTCGAGGTCCAGTCATCGTATGTGGGAAAAAGGATAAGGCTGGTGTCACAACAGCAGGATTGGGACAAGAAAAAAAAAGTTAGACGCGGCCGTGACATCCAAAGCAGGAAGAGCTTAAAAGTTCCCATGTTGCAAGTTTTACAGGGGGTTTACAAGGTAGACAAGGTCGGAGCATGCTAGCTACGTACTATAACAAGCATCCGGCACGCTGCAGCTCGCCCAACATGTTATGCAAAGCGGATGAGACAGCAGGCAAGGCAGGTAGGAGACTATTTCGACCACTAATTAACCTTTGTTTAAGTGGATCTATGCTGCTAATCCAGTTGATCACACGGTCGTACCATCAGAAGATTTGATTGATTAGATTGAGATGGATTAGATTAAAAAGATAATACGGTACGGAGAGGAGAACGCGGTTCGGGTGGCGTTCGTGACCTCAATATACATTATAATCCCTACTTGCATTGCATAGATGAACCATCCATTCATTGGTACTGTATACTGTTGAATATTGACACTGGTTTGGCGCGTATTAACTATACTTGTCGTTTCCATTAGTTATGAGTCTGTGTGCAGGTAACTTTATGATTGCCATATTTATAGCTATCTTGAAGCTAGATACAAAGTAGGTAACGTTAGGTAATTTAATGCTAAGTTAGTAAGACACCTGACCAAGTTTAGAGTCATCTGTCTAACATTAGGTAGGTACCCATTGTTTATTCGACGATTAAATCACAACTTAAGGTAGGTAAGATAGAACAAATCCATCATGCTGTAGGCCCCGATTTGTTAGTGGGGTTCGGTCAACACTAGTTCCGATCTGCGGTCATACCTATCTGCATGTGGTACAAAGTAGCCGCTGAAGATGTCTTCTTAGGAACTTACATTATGTAGATAAACATAACGGAACATGGGTCAAATGATAGATACGTCTTCACAACTTATAGCGGGGATTTTATAATACTCGGTTCCAATAGTTTTAAGAATATGCCACAAGAGTTAGAGATGAATTCTACTGCTTTGAGTGCTGCCAAGTTGCAGCTTCGCTCGTTAATGAAGCAGCGGCTTGCAAACCTTTCACAAGAAACTATATTATCTCAAAGTGAGTTACTCTATAAATAAGATCATTATTTATACTCGTATAGATCCATGGTTAACCTTCCACCTAGGCAGCAAAGTCTTTGACTCATTATGCAAGTTCAAGCCCTACGTTGATGCAAAGAGAGTAGCGGTCTACCTGTCTATGCCCGGTGGAGAAATCCAGACAGATCCTATTGTCAGGCATGCATTGTCTTCGGGCAAGCAGGTATTTGTGCCATACTTACATAAATCTGGCTTACAACCGAGTGATGGGCCGACGAGACTTATGGACATGGTAAGTCTAAAGGACGTCGAGGACTACGAGTCTCTAAAAAGAGACAAATGGGGCATCCCGAGTGTTGACGCCTCTACGATACACGAAAGAAAAAGAAGCGTGGGTGAACTTGATGGGGAAAGATCTAAGGATATCTCGCTAGACTTGATCCTCATGCCCGGTGTTGCCTTTGATGTCGATCCGCAATCTAAGGCTATCCGAAGGTTAGGTCATGGCAAAGGCTTCTACGACTATTTTCTCCATCGATATGCATTGGCTGCTTCACCTGAGGAAAAGACACGAAATGGTCGACCGGCTGTATTGCTATATGCTCTAGCTTTGAAGGAACAATTCCTCTCCCCATCTTCAGGAGAATCTGTCCCGGTTGGACCTCATGATCAACCAATAGATGGCCTATTTCTCGGAGACGGCCAAATCAAAGAGTCTGCGAATAACGGCGATGCAAACTGAAATGAGTATACCTTGACCAAGTTCGGGTGTCCATAATTATCAGCAACGGTATCCTCGGAGGATGTGCGTAAAAGCGAAACCCCCAATAAATTTACCTCCTAACTGCAATCCTCTCTTTGTCGTTTCATACGGCTTCTTGGATCAACGAAACGTTGTCGCCTTTCAGTAAAATTTGTCCTATTAAACTGTCAACCATATAGGCCAATATCAGTTTGAGCCTGGTTGTCATACCTAGTGGTCGTCGCTTTTCTTCTGTGTTTGTCTTTGTGATTTGCTTTACCTCGACCGCGTCATCAACAACAAGATTCATGAATTCGTCGAATCCCTAGATACAAAGATATTAGCAGATGTAAATAGACAGCAGGGAGTGAGAAAGGCGGCCAGTGACTTACCCTAATTTTTCCCTCGATTCTGATTGACAATTGTTCGTATAACCAGATCTTAACAGTCGCGTGCGTTTGGAGGAGCTTAAAGATGAAATTGATGGGAGGGAGCAAGATCTTGCGCCCTCCACCGCCGCCACGACCAGTCATATTGACGTGTTTGAGGGTAATTCGGTATTATATATCCTTTGTTGACGTCTGGGTTGAAGGTAGGATTGGATAGTGTAACTACGGCGCGTATGCTTATCAACGTATCGTGTACGATTTTTTGGTAATAAATTAGACAAGGCAGAAAGAAGGCTGAGGTAGCTCTAAAGTAATGTAGCAAGCTAAGAACATTGGCATTTCAATAAGTCAACTCCACTTTAATTAGGCTCAGCTCAGATCAATGATCCATTAGCACAAACTCAGCCACAATTTCAATTTTTGACCCCTCCATACATGTATCAAGCCACCCAATGAACCAAGCTCCATACTTTCAGGCTCACATGGCAACCGCAAAGCACTGATTGATGGATGTTTCTTATTTTGGCCCCTCTTTCCTTTCTACGCCGACACGTATAATAAAATCTTGCGCCTACGAAACCTTACTGAGAAACTTGTACCGCTCAAAAGTTTCTTATTTAATCAGCCGTATTTATCTGGTGCATTTTTTTTCGGCGTCGGTGCATCATCCCAATAATAGTTCTTATTTCCAAATCCACCGAAACTTTTTGCGACCGATCCCATACTGACAGCCCGCTGCTGCTCCTGACCTGCGTGCCCACCCCACGGCCGTCGACCTAATCGATATTTGCGCATCATGGCTGCGAACGGATCGCAGCAGGGTTTCGGACCCGATGAGGTGCACCAGGCTATGCTGACTATGCGGGGTGGGGACTCGGACAAGAAGAAGAAAGCCCATGAATATCTAGAGCTTTTCCAGAAATCGGTCAGTATACAGTCGACGTTAGTTATGCGGTCCTCGCCGTACGTCATTACTGATACGGGCTATAGTCGGCAGCATGGACCACGACCATCACGATCCTACAGTCGAACGCCGAAGCAGACATAAAATTATTCGCAGCGACGACACTGAGAGGGAAGGTTAGTCTAGCACAAGATCTTATACCGTAGCAAACGGCGAAGCTGACGGAGCAAACACCTTACAAGATTACATACGACCTAGCAACTCAAGTACCTGCGCCTGAAATCCCGGCCGTGAGATCTCAATTACTAGCGCTTTTGAAACGTTTTGCGCCAGGTCCGAAGCCGATCAGGGTACAATTATGCGTGTGTTTAGCAATCCTAGCTATACAGATGCAAGACTGGAAAGATGTACTACCTGTCGTTGTATCAGCTCTTGGTGATGATGTCGAAAGCCATGCCTGCATTTTGGACTTTCTTAGGGTCCTGCCGGAAGAAGTAACTGAGGGACGGAAAATCACCTTGACAGTACGTAGATCGATATTGTTTCGGAAATTCCCTCTCTTTCCTCTCTTATAGACATTTTAGTGTCTACTCGGTTCAAACCAAATGGGAAGTCTAATAAGTTAACGTCTAGGACGAAGAACTCACACTGAGGACCGCCGAATTACTAGAAGGAAATGCTCCACAGGTGGTGCAGCTTCTGATTAATTATGCTCACTCGTCGCGTAAGTTATGCCTAGGTAGCTTTACAACAAACACAGCTAACACATAAGGATAGCGGCGGCTGCGACAAACCCTCAGCTTTTTGAATGCATAACCTCCTGGTTGCGTGAGGTTCCCGTCAATGAGATCGTCAAATCCCCTCTATTAAACATCGTCTTCAATGCTCTTGAGAGCGATGTCTCCTTCTCTGCCGCTGCCGAATGCATTCAGACCATGGTCAGGGAGACTAGAGAAATAGATGACAATATCGAAACTATTCAGGTACTCCTACCGAGAGTTGTTGCTTTGCAGCCGAAGATTCGAAAAATGGCCGAAGAAGAAGATTTCGAGTCCTACAAAGCTCTTACCAAGCTGTTTGGCGAGGCTGGTGTTGCATGGGCCGTCGCCATCGCCCGCGAACCTAGTCATTTCAGAGCCCTTGTTGATGCTATTTTAGAGTGTGCCGCAAGGGATAAAGATAGGGAAGTCATCGAATACACATTCGAGTTCTGGTACGAACTTAAGCAGTATCTTGTACTGGAGAAATACATACAATCTCGTATGGAGCTCTTGGATGTCTTCGCGAAACTCGTCGATATTCTCCTTAAGCATCTCGAATATCCTGATTCGGAATCCGGTAACGAAAAGGATCTGTTCGATGGAGATAGAGAGGCAGAGGAGAAATTCCGGGAGTTCCGACACCACATGGGTGACACCTTAAAGGACTGTTGCGAGATCATGGGTGTTTCCGAGTGCCTAGCAAAGGTTCTGGATGCCATCAAAGTTTGGATGCAGAAATACGCAAGCTTAGCGAACGGTGCCTCAGTCCCTCATTGGCAGCAGCTTGAAGCGCCTTTATTCTCTATGAGAGCTATGGGTCGCATGGTCACCAAGGACGAGGAGACTGTTCTACCACAACTCATGCCTCTTCTGGTACAAATGCCAGCCCATGAGAAGCTGCGTTTTGCGACAATTATGGTTCTAGGCAGATACACGGAGTGGACAGCTGCCCACCCAGACTTTCTCAGTCCCCAGTTCAACTATATCGTTTCCTCATTTGACACAAGCTCGAAAGAAATAATGGGTGCCGCGGCAATGGCGATCAAATATTTCTGTATGGATTGCAGATATCTCCTCGGCGACCAGATTGTCCAACTTCAACAATTTTACGACCAAGTCCTAGACAAGCTTCCCGGGCTCAGCCAAGAAGAGATCACCGAAGGAGTCGCAGTGGTAGTGTCTGTGCAGCCGCAGGAGGAGATATTTAAACTCCTCAAGCTCTTCTGTGACCCATTAGTTCAGAGGCTAATGGCCAAGGCCAATGATGCGGTAGACAAGGAGAAAAAGCTCGCAGTTGCTGACCATCTACAGTTGATTACGATCTTCACCCAGAACGTCGTTATGCTGCCCCCTGTCGCGCCTGGACAGGAGGATCCTGCGGTGAAATACTGGCAAGAGGTTTTCCCCATATTGTCCAAGATCCTGGAAAATTTCCTTGACTTCACTCCTATCTGCGAACGAATATGTCGCTGCTGGAGGTTCATGGTAATTGCGCATAGAGGGGCTATGGCACCAATCCTTCCTGATATGGCTAATCAGCTGGCAAGTGGCTTTGCCGCGTCAAAGCAAGGCTGCTTCCTCTGGGTCACTGGTGCTATCCTGCGGGAATTCTCTGACGATCGAGAACACGTGGAGCAAGCTATGACGGAGCACATATATGTTTTCTTTGAGGCCCAAGCTACAAACGTGCTCCGTTTCCTCAGTACACTATCACCTGCGGACCTACCAGATGTAACCGAGGATTTCTTCCGTCTAGTTGTTGACGGACTCTTATATTACCCTCAGAAATTCATCACCTCATCAATATTTGGCCCCGTATTCGAAGCCGCTCTCTCCGTTCTCGTCCTTGAGCAACGTGAGCCTTTATCTGCTACCCTACACTATATTCGGGATGTTCTTGGATGGGCTACCGCATTTTCGCCCCCGCCATACGACAAAATGCCGGCTCCTGTGGCCGAACAGCTGAAAGCTATTGTGAAGCAGCTCCTATTGGCCCAGGGAGAGACATTAATCAAGCGTTTACTAGCCGGCATGATGATTACGTTCCCGAAGGACTGTTTTGCCGATGCTAGTGGTGCCCTGCTAACGCTATTCGAGATTTTCCCGGAGCAGACGGCTGTGTGGGTGGATCAAACACTCCGGTTACTACCGGAGGGGACTGTCTCGGCCACGGAAGTGGATCGACTCATGACGAAGATTAAGGAGAAGCTCAGCACCAACGATACAGGCGACGTGCGACAAATACGCTCGATTCTCCAGGACTTCACAAATACCTACAGAAGGAGATATGTTGCACCTCGGGACGGTTTAGGAGCATTGGAGGGTGCACGATTCCGATTTGCTGGTTAGTAATCAAAGTTGTTGTACGTGATGAATACCCTCAAGTACATTTTGGAAGGAATAACTCGATGATGGCGTGCTTGATACACCAAGGACACATATTAGCGGTTTACCCTGATGTGGTGCCGCTATTGATATTAGACCGTTCATGGCACTGTGGAAATGGAGGAAACCCCGCGGTCGCGCAGCCGACGGCGTAGATAGTTCAGGAGTAATCATACTTTGTCGGGCGTGGGGCGGCGATAGTGGCGTAGATTGGCAGTGAAATGGGAGTAAAAAAGAAGAGATACCTATACCTACTTACCTATGAGTAATTTTCTGCGGTGGTAGATCTGATCATCTCAGATCACCGCGGGACGATAGCCCAGAGATTGTTTGTACATACGCCAGCGTTAAATAACTGTAACTGATCAAAGCTATTCAATCTTACGCTACGCGGAACATTTTCTGGAACGACTACAATGCTAGATAAATATGATAATTTGAACTTGTTGCGGCTGATGTTTCCGTTTAGTCATTCCGCGCCCTGGCGTTCTGTGGTATTGGAAACGTCCCTGGGTACCTTACTTTAGGTAGGTAAGTAGGTGTAGTTAGGAGGCTTTTGTTAATTTATCTAAAACGTGCAGTAAAATAGCCAAAGCGCATTTCTCTCATTGTCTCATAGTAAGTATATCTTAATTTCTCTTCTTATGTTGATATATATACCTACCTGTAAATCTTAATAAGTCATGTAAGCCTTCCTATGACGTGATGCCGAACAACCGGGCCGCTGCTCGCCTCCGGTTCCGTATTAGTGGGGACTAGTTCCGGAATCCGGCAATCTTCACCGGATCGTAGTTGAGTAGAGATATAAAGGCACCAAAACTCCGTAATACTTATTTATCGTAAACATTAAACACGGCATGTAACGCGAGAAACTCATAGTATGGAAGCAATTTAGTTTACTGATGGCCAGAACATTAGCTACTATACTTTTTGGGAGGTTACATTGAGCTGCTTTGAGATTAAAGGTTTCAAGTTTTCTTTTTTTCTTTTTTTTTTTTTTTCCTTTGCTAGTAAGGGCACTTTGCCCTAAAAGCATCCCTGGCACACAAGCGTACCTAGGAGCTATCCAAAGAGACCCAGTAGTACGGTTCTAGATCAAGATATAGCTGTGGCGTTGTACGCAATGAATGCTTAGACTTTTCAATTAAGGCAAACTAATTTGCTTGACTCACTAAATATCCAATCAACTGAATGTAAATGGATTTTGCCGGGTTTGTTAGTATATCCTCAGCACAGTAAGATTTACAAACGAGGTAGTCCGGCCCTTTTGGTATAAGCTACAGCAAAGATTCGACACACTACCTGATATCAGCCCAATAATTGCCACGCGGTCATTGGAAGATTTCGGGTCTTCTCCAAGACAGAAAGGCTAGAATAGCCAAGGTTTGGTATAAATTATGAAGATCGTACATGCATGGCTTCATGTTCCCCATGTTTCTTGCATAATGAAGAATAGTCACACCGAATAGAAGCATGGATACAAGGAATACTGAACTGAATATACCGTAAAGGGACCAGAACACAAAATCCACAATACCCGCACAGGACATGTTTAGCTACTTGCCAAAAGTGTGTAAAAGGTTGTACCGTCACAGGATCTAGATATCGTATGTTGTAGTTTGAATACGAATGTTTTGATCCTGTTTGGTTTAGGTGGTTTAGGCATTGCGGTACTTATTTACAGTCGCCTAGGTACCTATGCACCTGTACTGTTCAATGTATGAGTTTTATTCTGAGAATAATTGAATTAATAATACAAAAGTATGCGCATAATAGCAGTTAGATGGGAGAGGGCTAGAACCCTCGATAAGCTGAATTTGTTTTATCCTGTTTGATTTATTAATCCGTGAATTTGCCGCAGCGGGCAGCAAAGGAAGGAGGGAACAGTGGTTGCCCCACCAGACCACAAAATACATTGGACATTAGTAGTCGGACAGTACAAAATTGATGTCACTCACAAGTAGATTTTCTTGGATGGATAAGCATTGCCCCGCTTAACCCGCCCGCCTGTGAATTTTCTCCTCTTGTACCCCTCCTTCCCAACTCTGCCCCGACAAATTTTCCTTTCCTTCGAAGCAACGAACAAGCTGGTCGTCGGTGGTTGCGACTTTGCACTGAAAGCTTCGTTTCTCTTCCTTTCTTACCACTTCTCACTATTCGATACTCTCTAGAAGAGTTCGCTGGTGATTTGTATCGACTGAGAAGTGCAATAAGGTCACTTCCATCGACACAAATCTTCACCCCGCTTTCATCACCTGTTGATTAAAGAAAAAAAAAAAAAAAAACACATAGTGGTTTTTTTGCATCAACACCGCCAAGATGGTCAAGTAAGTTTCTTCATCGCATTTGCTTCAGCTATCATCATTATATATATAGCTTCATATCTCCTTCCATTCCATCCATCACCACTCTACGCGCCCAAGAAATCCATTCCCTCAACCCTTCACGATGCCCAAATTCAAACCCACCATCCCCCACTCGGAGATAAGCATCCGTTACTTCCATCCATTACCAGAGCTAACAATGCGCTTCCGAATAGCTTCACGATCGACGAGATCAGGCAACTGATGGACAAGCCTACCAATGTCCGTAACATGTCCGTCATTGCCCACGTCGACCACGGCAAGTCTACCCTGACCGACTCTCTCCTAGCCAAAGCCGGTATCATCTCCACCGCGAAAGCTGGTGATGCCCGAGCTACGGATACGAGAGCAGACGAACAGGAACGTGGTATCACTATCAAGTCTACTGCTATCTCTCTATATGGCAACCTACCCAGCGACGATGACCTGAAGGACATCGTTGGCCAGAAGGCCGATGGCCGAGATTTCTTGATCAACCTGATCGACTCGCCTGGTCACGTCGATTTCTCTTCTGAAGTTACCGCTGCCCTACGTGTCACTGATGGTGCCCTGGTCGTCGTCGACACCATTGAGGGTGTCTGTGTCCAGACCGAGACCGTCTTGCGACAGGCTCTCGCTGAGCGAATCAAGCCTGTTGTTGTCATCAACAAGGTTGACCGTGCTCTTCTCGAGCTTCAGGTCTCCAAGGAGGATCTTTACCAGTCCTTCTCCCGAACAATTGAGTCGGTTAACGTCATCATCTCCACCTACCTTGACAAGTCCCTGGGTGATATCCAGGTCTACCCTGAGAAGGGTACCGTCGCTTTCGGTTCCGGTCTTCACGGCTGGGCCTTCACCATCCGTCAATTCGCTGTCCGATATGCCAAGAAGTTCGGTGTTGACCGAAACAAGATGATGGAGCGTCTATGGGTAAGCTTGATTCCCGAGCCGGTATATGGGTTTTCTCGTCATACACATTTACTAACTGCTAGAATAGGGTGACAACTACTTCAACGCCGCCACCAAGAAGTGGACCAACAAGAGCACTCACGATGGCAAGCCCCTAGAGCGTGCCTTCAACCAGTTCATTCTGGACCCTATCTTCAAGATCTTCGCGGCTGTCAACCACGCCAAGAAGGATGAGATCAACACTCTGCTCTCCAAGCTCGACCTCAAGCTCCCCTCTGAGGACAGGGATAAGGAGGGCAAGCAGCTCCTCAAGGCTGTCATGCGAACTTTCCTTCCCGCTGCTGACTCTCTCTTGGAAATGATGATTCTTCACCTTCCTTCCCCCGTCACTGCCCAGAAGTACCGTGCCGAGACTCTGTACGAGGGTCCCCCTGATGACGAGGCCGCCATTGGTATCCGAGACTGTGATCCTAAGGGTCCCCTTATGCTTTACGTCTCCAAGATGGTGCCGACCTCCGATAAGGGTCGTTTCTACGCCTTCGGTCGTGTCTTCTCTGGTACCGTCCGATCCGGTCTTAAGGTCCGCATCCAGGGCCCCAACTACACCCCCGGAAAGAAGGAGGATCTGTTCATCAAGGCTATCCAGCGTACTGTTCTGATGATGGGTGGCAAGGTTGAGCCCATTGACGACATGCCTGCTGGTAACATTGTCGGTCTGGTCGGTATCGATCAGTTCCTGCTCAAGTCCGGTACTCTTACCACCCTCGAGACCGCTCACAACCTAAAGGTCATGAAGTTCTCCGTCTCCCCTGTCGTCCAGCGATCCGTCCAGGTCAAGAACGCCCAGGATCTTCCCAAGCTGGTCGAAGGTCTCAAGCGTCTATCCAAGTCTGACCCTTGTGTCTTGACTACCACTTCCGAATCCGGTGAGCACGTCGTTGCTGGTGCTGGTGAGCTGCATCTCGAGATTTGCTTGAAGGATCTCGAGGAGGACCACGCTGGTGTCCCTCTTATCATCTCCGACCCCGTCGTCCAATACCGAGAGACTGTCGCTGGCAAGTCCAGCATCACTGCTCTCTCCAAGTCCCCCAACAAGCACAACCGTCTCTACATGGTTGCTGAGCCCATCGATGAGGAGCTCTCCAAGGCTATTGAGGACGGCAAGATCGGACCCCGTGACGATTTCAAGGCCCGTGCCCGTACCCTTGCTGATGACTTCGGCTGGGATGTCACCGATGCCCGAAAGATTTGGTGCTTCGGTCCCGACACTGTCGGTGCCAACTTGCTGGTTGATCAGACCAAGGCCGTCCAGTACCTCAACGAAATCAAGGACTCTGTCGTCTCTGGTTTCCAGTGGGCTACCCGTGAAGGTCCCGTTGCCGAAGAGCCGATGCGATCTATCCGATTCAACATTCTCGATGTTACCCTCCACGCCGATGCTATCCACCGTGGTGGTGGCCAGATTATCCCCACTGCTCGACGTGTTCTGTACGCCGCTACGCTACTTGCTGACCCCGCTCTTATGGAGCCCGTCTACTTGGTAGAAATCCAGGTCCCCGAGCAGGCCATGGGTGGTGTCTACGGTGTCCTTACCCGACGAAGAGGTCACGTCTTCAACGAGGAGCAACGACCTGGTACTCCTCTCTTCACAATCAAGGCTTACCTGCCCATTATGGAGTCTTTCGGCTTCAACGGCGATCTCCGACAAGCCACTTCCGGACAAGCTTTCCCCCAACTCGTCTTCGACCACTGGCAACTACTGCCCGGTGGATCTCCTCTCGACAAGACCACCAAGGTCGGACAAATCGTCGAGGCCATGCGAAAGCGCAAGGGTATCAAGGTCGAGGTACCGGATGTCAGCAACGTAAGTGAAAACCCCTCGATTTGTGAAATTCGGCATATGCTAACAAGATATAACAGTACTACGACAAGCTATAAACAAGTTCCCTCGATGCTCTATAGACTACGACCTAGTGCCATTATTGGCGGATATCATGAGACGGCTCGGATCGTTATTAGCTGGGTCCGTCGCATGGATATAATATGCGGCCTTATACCAGAAGGTCGGAAAGGAATGACCTGCGGCCGTGGATACAGAAAAGCTATGCAAAGGCACTGAGGGCGGAACTTTCATTAGCTGTCGTACATCTGGTTTGCTTGTAACTTTCGACACAATTGAGAAGAAGAATTTAGATGATTTAAGCAAAGTCTGTCGATTTGTGAAGTGAGATGAAGCGTGATTCGTGGTGCTTATTTATGTCTTGTGATTTGGTAATGAGCCTTTTATTTGCGAATTATTCATAGATGTTACCTGCCATTTATTATATTATTTACCCCTATCTTACACTCCAACACTAACATGAAAAGACGGACTGCACATGAAAATGTACTTAGCTTCAAATTAAGTGCTCTTGCTGGTGGCATCGGCGCCGCTGTAGCCATGAGCCTCGTACGAAGCGGACACACCATCTTCACCACAGCGCGCAGCGGATCCAAGACGCCTCCCTGAGATATCCGATCTCTCCAACGTAGCAATTCTCCCACTGGACATTTCTTCCCAAGAATCCGCCACAGAAGTAACGGGAATCGCAACGGAAAGCGGTCATAGCTTCGATATATCGGTGAACAACACCGGCACAAGGTATGGCGGGTCGATCCTGAACCTGGATGTTGAGGAGGCGAGGAAGGTATACGATACAGTGAAACCTTGCCATAACGAATCTAGTATATAACGAATTTACTTTATAACGAATTGGGATACTGGTTTTTTGAATTTTGTATGTAATTTAACGAATTTTTTTATATAGCGAAATTTGTTGATTTTTGGGCTGAGCCCTATTAAATTTGTTATAGAGGATGTAAAATTTAGGGGCTGGTGGGCTTTAAGTAATTTTTTTAGGTGGATTTGGGAGATTGGCTTTAGGATCTAATTTAATTTAGTAAGAATGAAGCTAAAAATTCGTAAAAATTGGGTATCGTGGGAGAATTCGTGGTGTTTTGGCTAGTAATAACACTGTTACTATATTTAAGTTTAATACTTACGAGATAAATATTTACGTGATAAATACTTACGTGATAGGTATTTACGTGATAAGTACTTAATTTAAAGAAAAGGCGTTGAGATTTGAAAAAATAAAAACCCTTAATATTAAGCAATTAACTATTGATATGTACTATATATAGGGAAATAGGTGACATTTACTAATAAATTGAGGTATCTTTTACGGGGATCCAGTTTTAAGTGGAGAATTATGGTTTATAACGAATTTATTATATAACGAATTTAACTTTTTGTTTTTTCCAATTCGTTATGGCGAGGTTTCACTGTACTAATGTCTGGGGCCCGGTACGCTGTGTACAGGCTTTTGCGATATTGTTTATTATGAGTTGAGGGGGGATTGTGTGGGTTAGTATTGTTAGTGATGTTAACGTTCCTAGGATCTGTAAGCCCCTCCCTCTCCCCCCGATCCACTATCTCTCTTTCTCGTATTTCCGTCCCGTCTCTTGCCATACAACCGAGTCCTGATATCTCCATAGCGACATACACGTCCTCCAAAGCCACGCTCACCAATCCCCGGGACTCCCTGCGTCTCGAGCTCTTCTCCCCCTTCGGCGCCAGCGTCATGGCCATCATGGCAGGCATCGTAGAGCTCGAATTTCTACAACAACGACACCGAGGTTAAGCTACCAGAAGGCTCGCTGTACGTTTCCCTCGAAAGATATCCATTGGATAGCTGGGCGAGCGGTAGAGCGAAGCCAAAGGGAATTATCGGCGAACCAGTTTGCGGCTGATGTAGCTCCTGATATTCTCGGTAGCGAAGGAGGAGAAGGTGGTCTCGTCTGGAAGGGAACTAATGCGGGTTCGGTTAGGCTTGCTGGGATATTGTTATAACTTATAAGTAGCCGATACAAAAAGGAGGGAATCAGGCTTCTGAGACTCAAGAGTCTTCAAAGACGAATTTCAGAACACTGAAATACTTCGGGCAGGCAGGCGAACACTTGCAAAGCATAAACACACTGATTCCCATATTAACTAATACGTAAATATCGCCTCTTCTCCTCCTCCTCCTCCCATCGAATCTACAAGCTGGCCACAATGTGCACTATTCATTACAAAATACGTAAGATAAAACAGGCAGGTCTCCCTTCTCCTGAGGACCTAGCGGGTATAGGTAAAATAAGTATAGGCATAGGTTTGGTACTTAACCTAGGTTAGGCAGTGGTATTAACCCAGTATGCACGAATCCCCATTCCCTTTCCTTTCCTTTCCTTTCCTTTGCCCGTTCAAGAACACCGAACCGCATATCCCCTTTAACAGCCCTATTTCCACCGATTTCCGCAGAGAAAGAAGGAAAAGGGGGGGATAGGGCCATTATGCCAACCGGACCAGACCGAGCCGAGCTAAAAACTCCCCCCCCTTTGTCCCTTGCCTAATGGTATACACATCCATGCCCATTCCCGACGCGGAACCGTCACTAATACCGAATCGCCATGCTGCGCATTACAGACATAGATACAACAACCGGGAAAAAAAAAATCCTAGATATCTCGCTCACTTCCACCACTACCACCAGCAACTATAAAACAGGGTATTATTTAATAACTTAACAAAGTCCACGTTCGTGAAAGAAAGCAAAGACACCACCACCACCACCGCAACCACCGCAATCCCCCTGAGCGGAAAAAGGAAAAAGCCGGGAGCCGCCGCTCATCTAAGCGGCGACCCCTCCGTTCTCCCTCTGCCTCTTGACGATGTAATACGTGATCAGGCTCTTGGGGTCGTCCTTCACGTTCTTCATGCTCTCCC
This sequence comes from Daldinia sp. EC12, assembly GCA_002120325.1. Lineage (NCBI taxonomy): Eukaryota > Fungi > Ascomycota > Sordariomycetes > Xylariales > Hypoxylaceae > Daldinia > Daldinia sp. EC12. Next base: position 332,571 of record KZ112928.1, read on the forward strand.
AGAACCTCGCCTCGCCGAGGCGCGCGTGCAGCGCGACGCACAGCTGCACGGCGTCCATGCGCACGCCGCTTTCTTTGCTCTCGAGGCACCTCGTCGCGAGGCCGAGCAGGCCCGCGACTTCGCTCTCGCTCGGCGTGAACGACGACGACCGCGAGTCCACCAGCTCCTTCAGCACGTGGAGCCCCATGCTCAGGCTGCGGTGCCCCGACGTGTCCATGTCCATGCTGGATAGGTTGCGCGTCATCGTCACCGCGATCTCGGCTTCGTCGCCGATCGTCACTAGTTCGTCCGCTAGCAGCTCCAGCCCGCTAACGATGTGCGTCCGGGCGTCGTAGCGGGTACGCGCAGCGAGTAGAGCTTCTAACCCCCTAGATACGTGTGGCTGGAACCTCTCGCGAGACTTTTTTAGTAGTAGCTTGATAGTAGCGAGGATTTGCGCCTTTACATCCTGGACCTTCTCGGGTGGAACGCTGTCAAGGGGAGATTCAAGATATTCAAATAGTCCGAGGAGCAATGCGTCAAACTTGTCATCGGCGAGAATCACTTTGTTATCACGGAGAAGGCTCTGCAATTTACGGAAGCCATGCACATCAAGGTTTTGCGCCTTCACACGAGCAATACCGCTGTCGATTAGGCGAGAGTTTTGGCGCGTTTTATCGGGCGACGCCATAGGGCTACCAAGAAGCTCGTTTGATTCCACAGGGGTATGTACAAGATTAGCGGCATCTTCATTGATGGGCCTATCTTCGAGAACCGGTCGATCGACTATACCGTTCGCAGCGGGGCGAGGTGTGGGCTGGTTATCCTCCGTAAAGGGGTCTTCGTAAACTTTTAGTGACTTCGACGGTGTCGGAGTCGCGGATTTGTGAAGAACTGAAGCTTCTTGCTCCTCAACCACTACAGGCGCTTCAATTACCGGTACTTCGAGTACTGGTGCTTTAGGAGGGGATTTGGGTGAGGCGGGATGTATCTGTATACTTTCCTTCAGCTGTGCGATATCTGGCACGACGAGGGTGAAATCCTCGTTTGAATTAGCGGGACTGCTGGAGGCGATATCTCTTACGGCTGGCTTAGGCTTTGCTGGACTGAGTTTCACGGGACTCGCTTTCGGAGAAGCAACAGTTTTATGAGCTGCCTCCTTCGTTGGCGTTGAAATGCTAGACTCGCTAGCAGTCGCCGCATGGCCAGGCCTGGTTCTAGGAACTGTCCTTCTAGGAGAGCCCGAGATCGTTTTCGGCGTCGCAGTCTTTTGTTTCGTGCTGTGGGGAGGGCTCGACTGCTCCTTTGAAGGCGCGTCATGCGACCGAACCGAGTATGGCCCAGCAGTAGCGGGTCGAGGTGCGACATCTGGTCTTCTCCTAGCTGGTCGCATCGGAGCTACCGACATACCACCATGAGATTTCGTCGATGTATCCGCGCGGGTTCGAGTTGTAGGAGCGGCTGCATGCGAACTTGCTGACGTACCCGACGAGCCGCCGGAAACATTGCGTGCCGTCGAGACCGACGCCATGGCTGACCCTGGCCGAGAAGGTATGTTCTTTGTAGCCAACGCCCTCTTTTGCGCCATCATCGTTTCCCTCAACGAGGGCTTCGAGGACGTCATGGTACTCTTCGAAAGGCCTAACCCTGGACGAGGGGCCGGCTCAGATCTCTTTGGCGAATTTGGATTATTGGGATCCTTTTGTAACAATTTCTGGGCGGTCGAGTCAAGTCCATCCATTATTCTTTACAATAATTAGCCAGCATACAAAAATGTAGGGGAAATTGGAAAACTCACGCTTCAGCTCTCGCCGGCCAGACTGCGGCGTAGGCCCAATATGTCGAGCGCATCTTCTCACGGACTCCGGGGTTCGCATCATTGAGACCCTTCTTAATACACTTTTCGATCAGGTCTAAACCTCCGCCGTGTTCGAGATGATTCTTATGATGTGCCTCCTTCTTCAACAAAGTCTTTAACCAGCCAGTAGCGTAAATTCTCGGCTGCACATTTTTATCTTGACAAGCGCCCCATATGTGTTGCATAATCCTAGCATTATACGTAGCTCTTCCGATGATGATGTCCACGCAAGCATTGGCCAGCTGTGAACTTATCTTCTTCGTGGCCGCACACAATTTAATGAAGGTTTGCATCAGTAGTTCAACCATTGGGTCGATTCCCGGCCCAAAGGTATTAGCGAGATCTTGAACAAGAGCGCAACCCTCTTTGGACAAACTTGTTCGTAAAGAATTAACGGCTTTGATGATACCATCGAGTAGCGCTCGACAACCAGCGATAAAGGCATCAGGAAAATCGGACGGCACATTGCCAGCAATGAGTCTTCGCAACTTGGTAATGCTCTCTTCTCTCTTCAACCAATTTTGTTCCGTCTCCTTGCCTTCGAACCATGGGTGCATGTCTCTAAACAGATCTTCTAGTTCCCGTTGGGTATTGACATATGAGGGCTCGACCGACTCCGCCTTGGCTTCGGGCATCATTGGTGTCACCGGTCGTTCACTACCGAGAGATGAGACGCTTGCCGCGAGATTTTGCCGCACCTGCATTGCGGACGCAGGTCTTGATTCGGGGTCCGCTCTTGTAGACGTCGGAGCCAATTCTTTAACAATAGCCTGTTCAATGGCAGGTCGCACTTTGAAATTCTTCAACTGCTTCTTCAGATCCGACTTCGCTCCATTCGGCGCGTCCCTGTGATTAATGTTAGAGGCAAGACCACATACACAGGGAGTGGGGTTTTGCAAACCTAAACAATTCTATAACTGTTGTTTTAGCCGCATCTCGGATCATGCCGTCTGCATCTTCCAGGAGCTCCATCAGGTTCGGTACGTAGGCGCGAAATGGTAAGCCGTGTTCCTTGTGCATCTGCGATATATTAGCAACTCTCCCGGCAATACATGTATTCGCAATCGCGATATTGACTGGAGAATGGCGCGTACCTGCAGCAGCCACTGTAGACTCGATTCTTTTGCTCTTGGATTTTTTCCAACCATCGCTGTATTGCGCACGAATCTCTCGGCGTCTATCGGGACGTTATTATACATAGTGGCCATAGCTTGTATGGCTAATGCCCTTATCTTATCCTTTTGGTCGCCCATCTTCTCGACAATGAGAGGTAGCGTGTGTTTCGCCTCCTTGGCGAGGTACTTGGGCTCCTGCAACGACATGCGCGTCAGGAGGTGATTTAGCGTGGTGAAGCCAGCATTGACGAGGACCGTGTGCTGCGAGCTCGAGGCAAGCCGAAGGGCTTCGAAGAGCGGCGCGACGCAAACATCGGGGACGCTGTAGTGCTTGATAGCGGACTTGACGGCAGTAATGTGTTGGACCTTCGTGTCGACGGAGACATCCTTTCTAAGAATGGTCAACAGGCCGGCGACCTGGTCTTCGGTGAGCATTTCGGCCATGATCCTCAAGAGAAGGGAGGATCTGGCAGGGCGTCGTAGGTCACAAAATAAGGGCGGATTTATGTTATTCGTGCTCGTGCAATGGACGTGCTCAGCAAGATGCGACGAGGTTAAGTTATAAAGCCGTCGCGGTTAGGATAGATATTGTCCTCGGTAGTTGACGAACGGTGATGTAGTAGAGATGTAGTAGAGCTGTGGTAGAGCTGAAGCACTAAGTGCGGACTTGACTCAGGTTCAGAAATTTGAATTGATTTGATTCAAAGTGACAAAAAGTTTGCGACGATTGTTCCAAAGCTAATTTAATTTTAATATCAAAGGCGCAGCAAATTGTATTGGTCACTTTCTACCAATGCGCATGTGGATGAAGCTTAAGTTTGTAGATAGAAAAAAAGGGGGGGCGATAAAAAGCAACTTTTTTTTTTCGGCGAAGTTACTCGTTATTTTTCTCTCAAGTGTTGTATTGTTGTCATAATTTGTTGTAGTTGTTGATGCGGGAAATGGCCACTTTCTGCACCACGACAACGGCATTCGGGGGTACCCACACCTGTAAGTGCTTTTGTGGGGCTTGCGCAGCACTAAAACACCTTTATGAGCACTAACTGATCCCTCCTATCCATGCTGTAAGATAATAGGCAAGAAATAGGTCTGTGACACCCCAGAGGCAGGGGCCAAGGGGTCCCCCGTCCATGAAAGGATTAGGGAACCCTAATGCAGCTCAAGTGTCAGCGGATTGCCCCGCCAAGCAAATTGATGAGGGGCACGACGAAGTTGGGAGCTGGTAGTAAGTAAAGGTAAACATCATCATCCACTAACACCTAATTAACTGTCGTCTCTAAAGAGCCTCATGCGATCTACGTCTTAGCTTGCTTAATTAATATCCAATTATTTGTATGTCTTTTATACAGAATCAAACCATTATTTTTTTGCATGACATATCCTCTACTACACTTTAAGCAACGAACAATAAATCCATTATTAAGCTTGTTAGCTAGTAGCAATTCCCCCTTATTAAGCTATTGCAACCAACCCCAGGTCTAACCTAACTCATACCTACAACATTATAATACTCCAATAGTTTATAAACCGGGGGTCGATTACACCTATAACGTTACCTATACTTTAACCTATACTTTATATACACACAACCCATCTCATCCCATGAGTCCCTTCAATACAAACGACACCGTCTCCGAAACCGCAACTCTCCACATCCACCTCACCGTCTCGCAATCCGACAAGGACACCTCTTCTCCCACCACCGCCACTACTACTACTACTCCTCCTTTGTCTATGCCCCTCCCCCCAGGAACCACGCCGGTGCCCCAACCCGTCTTTATGCCCGGCATGTCTCACGCCGCCGAAGCCCCGACTCCGACTTCCGCACCAACAACCGCCATTCCCACGCGGCCCAAAGCCGGCAACGACACCACCACTGTCGCGGATGATGGCGATAACTCCTCCGCCTCTGCCTCTGCCTCTGCCTCCGCCTCCGCCTCCGCCGTCGAACTCCCGCGCCTGCGCCTCCACATCCAAGACATCGCCCACCCCGGCTCCTCTATATTCCTCTCCTCCGTAAACGCCGCCACCGTGCTCCGGAACAGCATCGACGCCATCCACAAGCACCTCTACTATCCTTCCTCCTTCTCCCATCCTTCTTCTTCCTCCCACCTACACCTCTCCCCCCCACCGACCCGCTCCGTAACCCTCATCCTGCGGGACATGGACGGCGTAGCCTACACGACCGGTTCGGACCTCGACCCGGACCACAAGGAGATCCACTTCTCCCTGCGCTACATCGCCTCCATCTCCCCCTCGTCCCGCTACCCCGCCGAGATCCGCGGCGTCCTCCTCCACGAGCTCGTCCACTGCTACCAGTGGAACGGTCGCGGCCGCGCCCCCGGCGGCCTCATCGAAGGCGTCGCCGACTGGGTCCGCCTCCGGTCCGATCTCGCCCCGCCCCACTGGAACCGCGACCAGGTCCCCGCCAAATGGGACGTCGGCTACCAGGGCACGGCGTACTTCCTCGAGTATCTAGAGCACAGGTTTGGCGAGGGCACCGTGCGCCGGATCAATGAGAAGCTACGAAAGGAGACGTACGAGGAGAAGTCATTCTGGACAGAGCTGGTTGGGGGACCCGTAGAGCAGTTGTTTGAGGATTACAAAAAGACCTTGGCAAAGGGTAAATAGAAGATTAGGAGCCTAGCCACTTCTAGATATTATTGTGGTTACAAGCGTACAGATCAAGGATAGAACGATGATTAAAGACGCCCTAGAGACTGAGCGTAAGCGCTGGCGGATTTCTTTTCTTTTTCTTATCTGAGACGAGCCGTAGATACCCATTTAGTACGCAATACTATTTCTTATAAGCCAAACTTTCTACCATCAGAAGCATCAACAGAAATCAAAGTTCGGCAATGAGGTATGCCTGGTCCATCTCTCCATATTGAATCCATTACCCTGCCCATATCCGAATACCTTGCCCAAATACGCCATGCCATGTGAATATGCGAAATGGAAGATGAAAGATATATCTTTCTTAGTTGTGGTGTGCCATACCAGCATCGCTTTCGCTTACAACGCTTCCGACTTCGGTCCAGCTTGCGGGAGTCATCATGCCCGAGTCATCACTCATGACATCGTAATGACGGCCCTCGGTCCATGACCTGGCAGACACAGCATCTTCACCAACGTCCTCACCCGAACCTGCTAACGAAGCCGAGTCTGTTGGGGTCAAAGCACCCTCGCTGAAGAACTCAGCATCCGACAGTGGCGCAGCGGGCGATACTGGTAGCGGCGAGTAGAAGCTGGCGGTTGAAGCGTCATGAGCCCAGGCCTGAATGGAGCTGTACGCATCGTTCCTGTCGTCTTGTCCAGCAGTCATGTATTCGTCAGGGCCTAGTTCTCGCTCGGATGGTTGGGCAGGTTGCGCTTGCGTGGCTGGTGCAGGGTTCTCGACACTGATTAACGGCGGATTAACGTCCATGGGAGCCGGTGGTAGAGTAGTAAGTTCTGGGGTTTCGCTCTTGACGCCAAGTTGTGTGCTAGCGCTATAGATATCAGATTCTATTTCATCCTTTTCGGGGTCCACTAAGCTATTCTCAAAGGCAATATGTTCGTCGATTCCGTGCTCATCAGTAAAGGGATTCGTGTAGACAGATTGAGCGAGACCTCGGGCTCCCTCACCACGTCGTCGAAGTTGGCCATCGGTATTTTGCGGTTCGGATCCAGTTTGGAAAACAAAGGTACCCTTCTCAGCGTTGTAATCCTGTTGCATGAAATCATCAAAACTCGAGCCTCTTGTCGAAGTCCGTGGGCGTGCACCATCAGCTTTTTCCGGGTCATTGCGTTCCTTTTCTTTCTTTCCCTCGCGCACAGCATTCCAATACATCAACTCTTCTCGTTGCCTTCGACGGGTTTCATCGTCTGCATCGACACCGGGTTCTCCATCAACACCAAAACCTCGGGATCGTAGGAATCCTTCGGCATCTTCAGGTCTATTAAAAAGGTTCTCTCGTTCTGCGGGGCTAACGCTATCGCCGAGGGCGTGGAGGGCGACGGCAATTCGACGTCGGAGGTCGCTTGCCATGCGCTGCAATTCGGGAGATTCATAAACGGCTACAGCAGCTGCGACGGCAACTGTGAGGGCGACAACGCCGACTGAGACGGCAGCATGGTTAATAGGTGGCATAGCGTGGTTGTTCCAAGAGAAATGGAATGACTAAATAGAGGAAAAGGAGGGGAAATGTGGTATGAGAGATTGGATATTTGAATATGTGTATGAAAGTATTTGGGTGTAGGTATTGATAGGATAAGATTTATGGCAGTGCCTAATTTACAAGATTGAGAATAGGCAATGCAAACGCTTGAAAAGACATAAGCTTGCGTGGTTCATTGGGTTCCTAATTGTACGCGTTATTTGCCACAAGGAATTAGGACTCGAGCCACCAGCAGGCAGTCACGTTTGTGATCCGCTGCCGATTTCGACGTGGGGTAAGCCAGGTTTAGATAAAATAGTACGGTACCGTACAATACATTACAATACTATACACAGTAGTATACATCAAACGAACGAATAACATTTAGTAACTTTCTGTTTCACTTACCCTTGGCTACAACGGGAACAGGCATGATTTAAAGCCGTGTACCTATTGGAAGGGGCATGAATGCCCTTATAAACCAGATTATTCCGTCTCCAAGATCGTGTACGCAAGGTGAGAAAAAAGAAAAAAAATTGGTAAGGAAAAGATGAGGAATGATGAGAAGATGAGAAGATGAGAAATAGAAAGAGGGGGAGAGGATAAGAATAATAAGAAGAACGAAAAATGGGGGTAAAATGATGGGCAACTGCAACGGAGCAGTGCAACGAAGCCGCGTTCCTAATAAGGTTCGGGTTTGCAGGCGAGCTAGGCGAGGCAAGTCAAGCTCAAGTAGGCGCGGGCATGGGTAACTGGGTAAAGTACCACAAAGGTCAAGGCAAGGCACAGTTGGAACATCCCAACGTATGTAACTCAAAACTCAACGCCTCATTGCGTAATGTGATCATAGACCAATGAGCTAACCCCGTGATCAAGGTAGGCAGACTCGGCGGCAAAGGGTACGCCAGGTACGCAGGTACTCTGGTACCCTTACTTAGTAAGAAACAGCCTCAAGCCTCGAGCAACTTGCGAGGGTAGAGAAACAATTCCCACTATTCAAAGTTTATACTCAATAGATTGGCCTTTTATAATTGGAAAATTGTAGTGGCACAGAATATGCATGTCTTGATTAATAGCGTATCTTTATCCACTACCTAGTTGAAAGCATCGAATTCATTATTCGATAGAAAACACACCTTACGTGCCTCTTAACCTTGATAACAGTATGTACTTCCCCCCATAGTGGGGTAAATAGGTACATATGTACGTTCCCCGCTTGAGAATGCGCCTAGGTCCTATCGAAGTTAGGTGCAACATGAATACGGGTATCTTTCTTTAAAGACAGGACCTCTATGTATCTTCATTAAGGTACCTCACAGAGCCGCCATGAAGTTAGGGATGCAAAGCCTCGGGCCCTTGCATGAAATTATTTATCTACCGTATCCTGTCCTAGTCATTAGATGCGTTTGTACCACCAATTCTAGATCAACACAGATCTAACTATATGAGAAGTTCAATAAGACAAACGTGAGCTACGCTCTTAACCAAACCGCGTGTTGCTAGGACGGACTATATATATATTTATATAGGTAGGCGACAGCCACAATAGTTTAATAGGCTTTCTCAAAGCGTCAATGAACAATACATCATGCTTCATCCCTATGTCTCGTATCGCGGAGGCCTCGGATTGCTCGGATCGCACCCGGGATTTCATTGATCATTAGCGAGAGCTTGGCGTGGCGGCCTCGCAGCCTCGCTAGAAAAGCTGGTACGGAAAATGGTTGATGCAAGGTGCCATTCACAGGAACAGGATATCTATAATTACCTACTTACCTTGGTAAGTAGGAGTTATACAATTCAGACTTAACCTCAAATCGCAAATCACATCCACAGCTAGATAAGTCTCCCTCATCCTTTCAGTGAGAATAAAGAAAAACAGCTGCATACATAGAGTTCAGTAGATCTCTTAAGTATAGTGAGTGTATATATAAGACTCAGAGTATCTCTCTTGACACATTAACTTATAAACCCTCTCACTACTAACCCAAGTCTATGAGATGGAGTATATCAATCTAGGAGAAATGCAATGTTTGCTCAAGGGACCTTATGATACTACATACATAAGTGCCACTGACTGTAAGTAGACCTACCACCTCAGCCACGAGGAGTAGCCAATTTCGTTCGAGGTGCTTTTAGAATATAATATACTTGGACTTCCAAGAGCAGGTTAATAACCTGGTACCCTTATTTCTTCTCACAACCACGCCCCCATATCAAGGAACCACAAGCGATCAAGCCCAGCTCGCTATCGTTTCCTACTATACGAGCTATGTGCGTTTCGATGAGAGAATGGATCCACATCGCCTTAGATGCAGGTCAGTGCCTCGCAAGTTGCCACTTGTCCTGGATAGCAAGAGCTCTTATGCCAGCATATATAAGGGAGGGTTTGATATACTCCATAGTAGGGAAGCCCCGCCGGCGTCATCTCTAGGTTAGGACCAAAAGAAATCTGCAGGAGTTCCCTATCTCCCACGACGTTTGGAACTACCGTCGCAGTGGTGACATCCCAAAGGGACGCCGAAGCTCGTCGTTCTCTAGGAATAACTTACCGATCATCTCCACGGATGGTTGCGACAAAGCCGCCGTCGCGTCAACGAACCGCTTACTTACCCCCTTTCGCACCTAGGATATACACATCCATAACGATAAAAAAAGGGACTTCTAAGTGAAAGCTGGCGTCACTCAGTACTGCAGACTTCAGGCCGTTGTCACGTTCACCACCAGGACTCTGCGAGGTCTCCAAATCCGGTCTAATAGCTCGAGACAAAAACGAAGGTGATAGTTTGCGAGGCGAGCGTGTGACTTCCCTCGTAGCACAAGCGGCGGCACCCAATCCAACCCATTGGCCCAAACCTTTCCCCCACCCATCGCGATCCTTAGCTCGATGGCCGGACGGGAAGGAAAGTAAGTATCATCGCTGGGGAACGGTGGTAGTAATGGGCGGGTTTCCCTTGCGGTATATGAGATGCGAAATGCTGGAAACGCTGCCGTGAGACGGTCGCGTCTGGGTCTGCAAGCGTGCCGTTATAACGTCGTAGTTGGGTAGGAATTTAACACCAAGCTTTCTATCCATAGATAACTTCCACCGAGAGCACGTTGCGTCCCCTTCTTATCTCGTATGGTATAATACGACGGGGTCCTGTTATCTACAATTGTCTTTTAATTACTGCATTTGCAGCTTCAATGACGTTCGTAGCATCGTCCCTGGATACCCAATGCCTCCCCCTATGCGGCTCGGCCCTATTGTAAGGAGCGAGTAATCCGTAGAGTAGTAAGGCCTCGGGACTTGTTGGACGGGTCAGATTTGTATGGTCAATGAAATGATATTGCCCTACCTATGCGTCTAATCGGCATAGGTGATGATAGTGTCTACCCTGACCGTTATGTTAGATAGTCTGGTTCGCAATGTGACGCCGATGATCTAAGAAATCTAAGATGGGCGAAGCGGACCCGGAACTTGGACTTCATGTGAATACGTAGGAATTGTCAAGATCCGATTCGTTAAGGGCTGGATGGATCACATATCACGAATAACCGAAGTTCAATGGCAGAATGCGATGCAAGTGTGTATGAAGAATAAGAACAATAGTAATATTTTTTTTTCGTCTTTTTATCTGTTTTACTTCTTTGTTTAGGACAGGTTCCTTGCCCACGTGCGTCTGCTGTTGGTAAGTTAGGGGGTTGTTCCAGGCGTTGGTCACGAAATCAACAGTTGATTCGCCTTTTCCATTTCCTTGTCTCCCTTTTTCCACCCCAACATCCTTAACCGTCCAATTGGATCCGGAGTTGTGCCATCCCGCATTTCCCCCCCCCCCCCCCCCCTTTCCATCCCGCCCAATATCATGTGCGATGTTATTGCAGCTTCCGGGTAGCACAAAAGCTGATATGGTGGAACCGACAAAAAGCTAAGCTTTTCCCTCCCGCTCCAGCCGAGTTCCAGGTTTAATACCGCATCTATCAGGTGTGGCACATACCACACCACACACCTCCCTCAAGACTAATCTCTTCGTATTACCCTATTCCCGATTAAGAACAAGACGAATCTAGCAACTGTGCATGCGTTGCGTTGTGTACCCCCCTCGTGAGGACTTGGAACTGCACCGTTAGATGAGTGTCAAAAAACGCGGCGACAGGGTCCTCCTCGACGGGGAGTTATTTTCCCATGTGTTGTGCCTCCCGCCGCTTAGTGCGACGAGGTGCTTGCGGCCGAACTGGTCGACGACCTCGTCGATGTAGACGCGTCGGAATCCGTGCGGGAGATCCCCGGCGCCTTTGTGCTGCGCGAGCGCTCACTAGATTTCCGCGTGTTAGTCGCTTGCCTTGTGTAAGGTAGATAGATAGATGATAGGAAAAAGTAGAGAGAAAAAAAATCTACGATAGGCTGGACGGCAAGCAAATAAAAACTTACTATGAGGCTCTGTCGCTGTGAAGCTGGCACTTCCATTTGCCGTTTCCGGTCTTGATGGTGAAGCTAAGAGGCTTGCTCTCAACGATTTGCTTGATGTCTACGGCAGGCATGATGATGAATGATAGGAGTTATTAAGATTTATAATATGTAAGTAAGTGGGTATCGTTTAAGTCGTTGGTTGACTAGGTCTTAAGAAGAGAAGAAGTAATTAAGAATGAGAAAAAGGTGAGGCTTAGAGTGGAGATTGGTCTTGAGGAAGCGGTTGATGAAAAACACTCGAGATAAGAAAAGAAAAAACAGACGTTGTGAAAGAAAGGCGACGAAGAGGCTATATATACTATTCATGAAACGACCGGAGATGCCGGTTTTTGCCCTCGACTGCTAGATACGGTGCTGAAGCTACCTAGGTACGGAATAGTTGGACCCCTTAAGCTGCAAGATCGGAAGTTGATTTCCTAGTCTCCAGTAATAATAATTACGATACTAAACGGCGCCGGTGAGTGATTTTGTTCCTAAGACCGCAACCCACTTGTTGCGGCGCACCGGCGCAATACGTGGCTGGACGTGTTAAGTAAGTAAAGTATACTATGTAATTTTGGGGGGGTGTGCGAAGAAGAGGAAGCTCCTAAAAAGTCATCATGAAAAATCCTTGCAAGGGTTCAAGGATGTTCACGATCGTCATTCGTTATTTGTCGGCTTTGGGAATAGTTACACTACCCACCCAGACCGCCCTGCCGCTCACACCCCATATACCTGCATACCTTGCATATGCCTACACTACATAATAGTAGTGTCCACTACCTCCTAATGTACATTAGGATATCTCTCGTCATGGGAAAAGATGAGCGTTGCCGTAAGTGTCACGCGACAGATGTGAGGGTTATGCATGATGTAACCTGTACGTACACAGGCCACTTTTGAAGCTTGTTGGAAATTACCTAGCTGGAATTTGTCGAGATATGCCCACCCCTCGAATAAGCGGTATCTTTGTTCTTGCATGGACCGCCGTAGGTCGCGCGGGATTATCACAATTACTAGCCCTCTCTTTGGACGAAGCAACGAAGAAAAAGGCCTTCTTGTTTTTACTAGTTGGTAGAAGGACTACATAACGTACTTACATACCTACATATACGAGAATTCCATGATCTAGTTTGCTACATAGCTGGTTTGCATATGGCCTAACAATTTTGATCGTAATGCCGATCGCACACCAAAGTTTCACGTCAAATCCGTCTCTCAGTTAGAAAAGGTTCAACAAGGGGTCGTCGTCCTGATCTTGCTTCTCGATCTCTTAGACATGCCGATGATTGCTCGCGAAGAAGGCTTGGCAGGCACAGGAAAGCTTCAATGTCTCCCACCTTTTTTGAATTCTGCTCTATTTGCTTGGTACCTATGCTTGAAATGCTTGGAATGCTTGGAAGTTCCTTCTAGAAAAGAAGGGGGGTGATCTTTTCCCCTACGGTGGGCGTAGGCCGGCGAAAGAAAAGAAGTGCGCATGCGGCTGGGATGATCTTTTACATTCGTACATTCGTACATGAAAAAGTCTTGGGTTTTCCCGGTGCCACGCAAACCCTGTCGTCGATTTCCCCAAACGGTTCAACCGAGGCGCCGTGATTGGCCGTGCAACCTGTAAGCGAATCGGCTTCTAACTGTAGTGGGACTAGTCAGGTACCTATGTATCTGGGTAGGGTCTTATTCCCGCGGTATCACCGCACCCACCTGAAATTTACTATTACATACTACCTCCTCCTTACCGCGAACGGGATTCCTTAAAACTTATAGGGCATGCATTAGGTAGAATACACTACCTCAAGTAAGAAGTACTTTCGTACATACATGCAAGCCAATACTACCTATGTATCATTGAAAGTCTTTTGCGGTTTGGCGGAAGAACTTGGGACAAGCAAAGTGGAACAGACTCGGTGAGGCTTCCTGTTATCCGCTGCCCAGTTTGTCTCGGATTATCTCTTACATGCCTAATTAGAGCTTACCTGTACTCTTTATTTCCCCAGCCTCATTATGGTCATGTCCAATTAACATGTCCGGGGGAGGCTAACTAAATAATATTATCTATGTTGATCCCCCGTGTATCACAACTCTGACCGACGTTCTGGATTGTTTCGACCGATTTGAACTCTTCATCAAACATGCTTCATTGGGTTTATATACCTACCTACATGAGAGCGATATTATACATCTATGTATCTTAGGCACGCAAATGGTTTCCTTATTCATATGATATTCACCTCTACTACCACGTCAAATGTATTCTTTGGCTCTAACCTCAAAACATCCCAAGCCCCCCACACCATGGTTCTCTCCCGAGAAACAATCCCTGACAAGCATGCCCCTGGTCCTTACAACTGAGGCATTTCCCCAGAAATAGCAATCTGACCGTATTCCGGGGACTTACAACACGTCCTGTGTAGCAAGTACTCGATCGTAAGCAAATCCTTACGGGGTCTTTCCCAAGGAAGCCTAAACCCTAAACTTAACACCTCTCTTTCGTGAGCTGTAACCTGATAAATGCAAGTACCTAGCTGTGGGAGTTTTTACATACTTCACCTACCAGCCCGATCGAAAGGTCGTGTCACCGGCTATTCGTATCGGCGATGCTGTCCTCAACCGCATAACATGCCTCAGACATATAGGGCTCGCTGCGAGAAGTAAACACACAACTGCTAATGCTTCCATTGAGCCGGTTGAAGGTTGAACAACGCTCATGCTGTGTGCTCTTGTTCATGCCACTACGGATTCAATTGAGAGACTTGCCCTCCTCCGAGTCGTTGGGCTGACGTACATATCTGACGCGGAGTGGCGATATCTTGAGGGGTAATCGGCCGATTCTGGCTGTTTTTTTCTGTTGTCTCGCTTGTAAGTCTATCAGATATCCCCTAAGACCGGCGGGAAGCTATTCGGCGTGGGGGACTTTTTCTTCTCCTTGTTCTCTCGGCTTGGTGCCCGAAGCCCTAGGTGCATATCCGGGGTGGAGGGTAGGGACGTTAGCCGCTATTATTACCATGGTGTTGTCCGTGCTATACGGCTATCACATAGAAGACACCCTCTCCTGCACATGCCTTTTGTCTTCAATGCTTAAGGCCCTGATACCAATTGCGTCTCGAGACACTTCATTGTGGCGTGTATATGGTTCCATCACTTTATCTAGTAAAAGAAAAAAAAGTGATTGTGATACAGCAGTCTGTAATATCCAAGGATGTTGTCGTTTTAGAGGCAAGCTAACCAAGTTGTGATACATGATATTCGACAGTCTCGATGGTCTAAAGAGAAATCCCAGCTTTCGTCTCTGGGCTTCGGCATCCTGAAGATCGCAACTTACCTCCCCGACTTTTGAATCTAGATCCCCTGGTCCAGATGGTCTAGTTCAATATATCATGTCTGATATACACTCCAGCATCCCGCTTCTAGACCCCCTCAACCCACCATCTTTCCTCCTGACCAGCTCCCCAAGAAGATATCGGTATACCAACTAGTTTCTGCTCTTAGAAAATGCCTCAGCATCATGTGTGATAGGATTTAGGACTTTTGGAGCAGATCATAATCACGCGGTAGCTTAGCATAAGCCGCACAAACAGATCGGCTAGCTGAATGCACAATCAGCTCATGGATTTCCATCGCATAAGAGAGGAGGAATTAATCCTATCATTTTATATAAGCCGTACAGGGACGAATGAACGTCTTTTTTAAGTTTATATGCATTAAACGCCCGTGCTGACTCGTGCTGCTTCTTGCAGTTTGCTCCGATTGGTATCCCCAACAATTATAACGGTAGAGGCACCTTGGCATAAAGCTGATCTAAGAGTCCGGTCCAGCCCTCTTACTAAACTATAAAGCTTGGCTTCAACGTCAGCGCAAAGACCGGGGTTTTCAACTATGTTAATATATGCAATATATAGCTGAAAGAGATGTGGTTGGGGATACTACCACACCTAGATCGTACGTATGTTACTCGTACGATAACATTAGATACCTAGGTAGTCTTGGAAGCAAATTCTGTTTAGATAGATAGATTATATTCCTATTACCATCTCCATCTGAATCACGAGATTTAGGAAACTAGGAAAAGGATGTTTTAACAACGGCCCAGTTCATCACAATACTAAACTTGCTTTAACCAGACAGCATTTCGGACCCGACTCGACGTGAATCATGCAAAATCGTTCGTTCCCATTGTTGTACACTCTACAGCGCAACCGCATATCTCCTTCTAACAGACGCCACTATGGATGGATGGATGATGGGACCATGAATGAGGTATCTACAACTTGGAAATGATAGCCGCCGCATACTCGTGAGTCTTCGCCTTTCCGCCTAGATCGCCGGTGAGCGACTTTCCTTCCGCCAGGGTATCGAATGTAGCCTTCTCAATTCTGTTGGCATACTCGGTCAAGCCCATATGTCTTAACATCATCATGGAGCTGAGAAGCAGGGCGGTAGGGTTGGCTAGACCCTTGCCAGCGATATCCGGAGCAGATCCGTGCACGGCCTCGAAGATGGAGCACTCGTCACCGATGTTACCCGAGGGCGTCAGACCCAAACCACCAATCAGACCAGCGCACATATCGGACAGAATATCACCGTATAGGTTGGGCATGACAAGAACCTTGTCATTGTACGGTAGAGGGTCGGTAACCATCTTCAAGCAAGTGTTGTCTAGCAGCTCGGCATCGAATTCGATACCGGGGAAGTCCTTGGCAACGTCACGGGCGGTCTTGAGGAAAAGACCGTCGGACATCTTCATGATGGTGGCCTTGTGCACGACGCGGACCTTCTTTCGGCCGATCTCCTCGGCATGCTGGAAAGCGAATCGGAGAACGCGCTCACTGGCCTCACGGGTAATGAGCTTAATGCTCTGGACCACACCGTCAACCACAACGTGCTCAATACCAGAGTATTCACCCTCGGTGTTTTCTCGGATCAGGACGGTATCGACATTGTCGTATGCCGTCTTGTAGCCGGCGATGGATCGGCAGGGTCGCAAGTTCGCGAAGAGGTTGAATGTTCGTCGGAGGGTTAAGTTAAGAGAGACGTGGCCCTTGCCAACGGGGGTCTTGTGAAGTCAATTAGTATTGCGCAGGCGGTCATATAGAAATGGCCGATTGTAGACTTACGGCAAGAGGTCCCTTAAGGGCAACCTTGTTTCTTTGGATGCTCTCGATTGTCTCGGAGGGGATAGTTGTCTTTCCATCTACTAGTTTAGGTGTGACATCGACTGGTTCCCAGCTGATAGGTGTCTAGGAAGTTTTAGAAAAAAATAATCTCAAGCCGAGGTGAGACTTTATCCACCAACCTTGGCAGCCTCAAAAATGTCCTTGACGGCTTGCGAAATCTCAGGTCCAATACCGTCACCCTCAATAATGCTGACGGGGTAGCGACCCTATGGTTTATACAATTAGCAAAAATTTCCCTGGGCGAACGGCATCGACAAGTCGGTCTTTTTGAGTGATTTTCCTCGGTAGAATTTCACATGGGAATAGTTGCAAAAAATGCGCTTGAAGACATACATCAGCACCCTTTACACCAGTAAACTTAGCAACCTTGTCGGAGTAGAATCTTCGGTTCTGGAATTGACAGAGTAGTTAGCGACCATGTTGCTATTCAGGATTGTGCTCTCAGTCAGCGCCCACCTGGAAAGTTAGAGTTGCGGCGGCTCGAGGGGCAGTGGCCAGGCATTGGCGCCGCAAAGGTGCGGCAACCGCTCGAATGCTTAGCATTATATAGGAATAAGGGAGCAAAATATAATTAATTGTTGGCTCCTAAGGGTATAATTAAGATACTGGCGCAGGGGGGGGGGGGGGGGTTTTTGGAAGAAGTTGTAAAATAGTTTCGCAAGAAGGCGCTTTTGAGGCTCGGGTGGTATCGGACGGACGGCTGTTGCATCTGCAAGATCTGATAACAAAACCACCCGTGGACCCGTGGACCTTTAGCTTGAGCCGAACGAATTTTCAACCAGAGATTTACCGACAAGCTACGTAACATTCAATCGTGTCGATGGTTCAGTCTTTAGTGTAATGCTCAAGCCACTTTCAGCTTACTCCCCACCTGCTCACCTATCTACATTGTGGCTTGCCTGGCTTGCATTATGCCATTATGTAATACACATGTGCACTAGCAAACATGTAGCATGCAGGATCTAACCCAGTTTTGTCTTAAAGCAATGCACGGCTGCGACACTAACGAGAGTACATCCTTCACTTTATTACATTACCTAGGTAGTTATGTACACTAGCATCTAGTAGCCAAACAGTCCTCATTAACACATCGATAACTAAACAACTACCTACTACCCACCACCTAGCACACTCTGAGAGTGTGTATAGAGCTTCGAACAGAACAACCTGACGGTACTAGTACCATACTAAAATTTGCGGATGGAAAAGCCATAGGACTCGGTGCGTGGCCATCATACTACCGGCGGAAGGCATCGATATAGGGAATAGCGGCAGTAAATCATGGCCGAATTCGATAGGAACGTACTGGAGTTTTACCAGCTGTCTACACCATTTCCCACAGAATGGCCGGCCGAGAAGGACAAGAGCGACAATTCAGACAGCGAACAGGAGCAGCAGAAGAAGCAAAATATAAACCGTAGGAAATCGCGATATCAGGCGCTAGAACGAGCTGTCAGCAATAGGACTAGTATCGTCCAGGGATCTGAGAAGTCAGCAAATGGAGTGAGCAACTTGGTACAGAAAGACGAGCCCGACCCGTTAGGGACATCGGACAGCGTCGTTAGGTCATTGAAACAATTGGGAGTACCGGTCCAAGATGATGTCCGTCTACGTAGGTTTAATGGAGAACCAGATGGCTTAAGAAACACTTAAGGCTTACCAAATATCCCATAGGCAACCGTTTCCTCTTGTCCTCTACAAGCTTCTCCCCCGCTTTATTCCTCTCTCAGATGCATGCGACCGCCGATACTCAATCCCTCCTAAACGGTCTCGATGTTCTATCCAAGTCTATCGACCAGAAATCCGCATCCCTGAAGGTTCTAGTAGAATCAAACTTTGAAAGATTCGTACGAGCCAAAGCGACAATCGACAATGTCTACAAAGAAATGAAATACAGAGGTGTTGAACCGCCATCGCTAAACCGTGCTCGGAGACACTCGCGACATGCTAGTAGGAGTAGTTTCAGGAACAGCAGTGGCGGTGCAGCTCTGGGAACAAATCCACTCGTGACTCCTCTACCTGATACTCGGAAAAAGAATGCGCTCGTTAAAGAAAGCGATTATGGAGTTATGGGTATTAAAACACCTTTATTAGATGTGGCCGCGAAGGCTGAAGATGTCTGGGGTCCCGCACTCGGTGGCCGGGAGAAAGAAGAGAATCTGAAGACCGTTTCAAACTCACTCGATCGATACAAAGAGTATATCGAGGCTAGTTCTAACATCGCGGATAGTATCAAGAGAAAAGACTACGAGGCCCTGGTGGAGGAGTATACCCGCGCCCGAAGATTTGCGGACGAGGCGCGTAAACTCGTCGAGGAACTGGGTTCTAACCCGCCAAGCGAGGAAGAGGCGTATCAAATTCTTCTTGCGGCTCGAATGTGGTACGATGTCGATGAGCAAATCCAGCTTTTTAAGCGCGAACTATGGAGGAAGCTTACATCGCTTCATAATGTATCAAGGACAGAGACTTTGGTGGGGCAACCGCAAGATCAACATATAGAATTAATAAGCTTGTTACTAGAGCTTGGCGTGGAGGATAACCCAATCTGGGTATGGCTTTTGAGCAAATACGACTATCTGAAAGGGAAGATCTCGTCTGCGGGAGAACGAGCCAAGGTTGAAATAGAAGTGCTTCGACGCCGTCTTGCAAACGGTGAAAAACCACCGCCGCAAATGATGGCTACGCATTTGAGGAATCTTGGCCGACTGTCAGTTGAGAGTAAAGCCAATGGATTAGATTCTCCTGATGTTATCGAATTATGGGAGAAGATGCTGGCCTTTTTATCAAGCCTCCTATCTAGTCAAGGTGTATTAGGGGAGGTCATAGAATTCTGGCAAACCGTTGAAGGTTTCATTGAAGGAAAAGCTCAGAAGGCGCTTCCCACGGGTTACAATGGGGAGTCTCGAGATCATCATAGACTTTCACAGCAGGGAACCATAGATCTACAGAAAGGCACCATCGAACTAGTCGACATGATCCGCGGGCATGTTTTTGAGTTCTTTGCAGGTGCCCCTCCTGAGGATATCTCGCTGCTCTTTTCCCCTCTACCGCCTTCGCCCGGGACCCCTGGTTCCGCGGGGTTAAACAATACGAGAGACCCTCGTTTTAACTTCGATGCGAACAACCTGCCCCCTCCATCTCCTAAAAGGGGGGAGACGTGGGAGAAGTTTGCATTTTGGCCGCCAACATCCAATTCAGTCAGCGGGGTTCACTATCTATCCAAGATGCTTAACTTGGTCGGTTCTGGAGCGTCCGAGATGGCGAGCATAGCGCCCGTGAGACAAGGAGACGCAAAGCAGTTGGAGATGTTGAAGACTTTGGTTGGTGCTGCGCGAGAGAGGTGTGTCACTGCCCTATGTGCTGCTTGGAACAAAGATGCCGAGAACATTAAGTATGTCGAGGACTGGAAACGTTCCAAGGAGATGGGAGATGTCACACGCATGCCAACGAGCTTCGCCTCCTTCGAAGGCGCGCTGCTCTCCGGGATGCAGAAGATCCTCTATATCCCCGAGGCGATGGCTAAGCCGGGCTCGGGGGATATTGTGTCTGCGCCGACGTCGAAACTGCTGCAGATGGTAAGAAGTCAGTATGTTACGACGCTCTATAAAGCACTTAGCGGAATGGTAGAAAATGCGGAGCGCGCGATTAAGAAAGCGGACGACGAATGGACCACGGATGCGGATCTGACTCTGGGATCTGGAAGTGACAGGGTGTCCTTGAGTCTTGGCTCAGGGACCGTGGACCCTGGGGATAGAGTAAGTTCTCCTAGAAGTATATTTCCAAAATAGATGCTAACTTTTTAACCATAGAATGTCCGTATGCTCTTAACGCTCGGTAACCTCCACGCTTTACGCACCAAAGTGGTGCCCAACTTAAATAGCCAGTTTGAGAATGCCTTCTCCGTCAAACTCACGGATGAATCCAAGACTATTAAGGACGTACTCGGCCAGATTGATGCCCGCCTATTCCAATCCTTCACCCGGCCTTCCCTCGAGAGCTTACGCAAGATCATCCGTGCCGGGCTTTCGGATCCTAAATGGGCTCCTCCAAAACCCACGGAAGTCAAGCCGTACGTCTACGAAGCTCTACTTACCCTCGTCCTCGTACATACCCAAGTCTCCACCACAGCACCCAGCATGACGCACCAGGTCCTCTCGTACCTCCTCGAGCAGATCAGCCGCGAGCTCCTCGAGTCCCTCAAGGCGCGCCCGCGATTCGACCTGGGCGCACTTATGCAGGCGACGCTGGACGTCGAGTTCTTCGCGCAGACGCTCAGCCAGTACACGACGGAGCGCGCGTCGGGGATCCAGGGCGAGATATACTCGATGCTCGACTCCAAGACGGACAACCAGGCCCGCGCACGCCTGCAGGACGAGCTGCCCGGCATGAGGGAGGTGCTCAAGAAGCTGAGGGAGCAGAGCCGCGCCCAGTTCGCGTGCTTTAAGAGGCCGCGCAGGGCGCCGGGTCAGGGGTCTGTGTCTTCGACTGCGGGGGGCGTCGGGCCGGGCATCGAGAGGACGACTACCGGGTAAGAAGAAGAAGAAGTAAATAGCTAGCGATAGTGAGTGAATGAGTGGGGTGGAATAACCAACGAATATTACCTATGTATTACCGAGCCGCCTTCATGATGAACCATTGTGTTGTTCCTCGTATTAATGGATGAGGCATGTTACATGCATACCTAGGTAGTTAGGTAAATTTGAAATAAGGCTTTAGGGGTAGTGATCTTGGGAGCTGGACATTCCTACTTGAGAGGTATATAGGAAAGCGAGGAAATGGAATATCGATACTATTGCCTAGATTTAGGAATGGGAATGTGAACATGAGTGCGGGATCACAAGTAGGTCTGTCTGTTGTAACTACCTACCTAAGGTAAATAGGTAGGTAGGTATGAATGATTCCCAGATTCTAAAGCCCTCAAAAACAAAGCCATATTTGGAATACTTACCTAGGTACCTAACACATACTTACAGACGCTTTTCTACTCTTCGTATTTAATCCCCTATTATCTATCTCCTTCCCACTTATGAGTTCCAGAGTATCGACCTTTTCGACTATTTGAAACAAGCAAATATGAGAGACCAAAGTCTATGCAGCCAACATCACAAATAATAACCACCATTTACTCAAAGAGCCCCACGAAGTCGTGAGGAGCTATATTATTAATCGGCGAACCGAGTATCTAAAAACACAAGCATGCATTTCCCTTCGTCTCCGTCCCGGTCTTTATCGCTGCCAGCTCGAGTGCCAAGACAGGACAGGATTAGACCTGAGCGGAGTGGACTGCAAGAGTGAAGAAAAAAGCAAAAGCCAATCCTGAACACCTAACCATGACCGTTCGAATAGGTACATCGTCCTCATCTAACCATGAGGGCGAAAAGGGGGTATTTTCTTTCCAGTCTAGAACAACGATAATGAAAAAAAGTCCCTGAACCTTCTTTTTCCATGCATGCAAAATGTCTTTGTCCTGATGAATGCCGAAAATGTCGTAAAACGCCGATTTCCAGAGCAAGCTACCGAAGTATCATCCGTGTCGTGAGACATGCCGTTTTCCGCGTCAGAAAAGGAGAACAAAAGAGATCTTTTGAAATTTTTCTTTCTTTTCTAAAATTTATCCTTTCCCTGTAGGAAGAAGATAAGGTTGAAGTGTCAAGAACCTTGTAGGTAAGGTGTGTGATGATACGCTCGTAGCATATGTATGGTGTGATAATGGGTCGTATTAAACGTTCGTCAAGTCGTATATACCGCATGCATCAATATTCGTGACTCGTGATGGTTTCTTTCCTATTTTCCTTTTCCTTTCGTCGAATTTTCTATATCCGAAACGTGAGTATGAAAGTCGTGAGATGCCTATAACCAGGCAGGCAACTGAGAAATTTGTACAAGAATTGCGCGAAATGCAAATCATCCTAGAAATGCATAGTATATAGGACCAAGAAGTCCTTAATTGTTGAGCAGAAGAGGCGCACAGAACAAGAACTCGAGAGATCGGGAATCTGTGGGCTGGAAATTGTTCTGGTCACGACGCGACTCCAGGTAGGAGGTCGTGACATTAAGGAGATGGAAGTAATTCTGTACTGCTGGATCATTATCATTGGCCACAATTGGCGAGTCCGGGCCCATGGCCATCGTCTTCGGCAGAATGTGTCGGATAACCAGCAACATTCTAAGTAGCTCAGTTAATTCCTGACCTTGGCTGGTGAAACTACTCGGGGGTTTCTCAAGCGGCCATTTAGGGCGTAGATTCTCCTGATCCCATGCTTTGAAAGCCCATGTAGTTTTCTCCATACAGTTGAGGAAAAGCATCACAGTCAAGAACATCGGGAACCCGAGCTTTGCTTTGCCATCCTGCAAGTGCTTCTGGATACCATTCAGGAGGACTTTGCTGGCGGCGGATGCTTTGCGCTCGGCTGCCGCAGTGAGTTGCATGCAAATATTGGTATAGGCTTCGGAGTCAGAATCATCGTTGATGAGATACTCCTTAGCATCTCCTTTAACGAGCATCGTCCACTGACGTTCCCTGTCCATCATCTCAACAATCCCCCAAAGCTCCAAAGATCTCTTGAGGAGTTCATCGTTGGTGTCGTTTGCAACCGCGACAGCAATGTCCAATGTGACACTAACATATTGGGATGGCTCACGGCGGATGAACTCATTTAGGTTCTCACGCATGTAAGCCTCGACCTTGGTCGGGATATCCTCGTTGTTGTCGAGTAATATCACCGGACCAGGGCCTGTGTCGTCAGTACCACTTTTCTCCTTGGGAGTTCCCTGTAGGAGCTTAAAGGTGGCTTTATGTCCAGTGTCGGGAAAATGGGAGACCTCAAGTACAAGCCCGTTGTTCTGTAGATTGTGAGTGGTCTTGTAGCTATTGATCCGCTTTTGAGCCATTACAACTTGGACGCCAGCTGAGTACAAATTAATGTGTTCGGAAAGCTTGGTTCGAACACATCCTGTACGCCAAATTCGAGGTGCAAGGACTTTCTTACAGGCATTGCACGGTGTACCCTTAGAGCATGTCTTGCGTAAAATGCGACAGCGAATGCATGCTCCAATGCGACGAATCTCCTGGACTTCCTTTCTACGACTGGTATCGAACCGCGCCCGACTATGCCGGTGACGAGCTCCATTAAGAGTATTAGTTGTATCCATGCGGAATCCGCCTCTGTTCAGAGTTGCTGCCAAGTGCTGACCATGATCATTCACAGTCGCAGGAGCATGTATATCTTCTGACATATACGTCATGCCCTCCCAGGGTGCTGTAGACTCGGCTGTGTTTGGCACGGCATGGTGCCTCTCTGGAGACGATGGATACTCGATAAGCATATCTGTGGAATGATTTTGCGAATTTGTATTATGTATGGCCTCGTCTGTCATCAATTGGGGGTCCAATAATGACGTATTCAGGTGCGCTGTCGCTGCCATGGCTACAGACAGTGCTGAGTGGGTGGGTGATACAGCTTTGGCTTCGAATGCGCGTCTAAGCCTTTCCTCTGGGGTGAGGCCGTCGGAATGCTTGTGCAGCAAATTGATATCTAATGAATAATTTTATTAGCCTACACCGTGATAACTATAGCTTGACTTGATATCATACCCTTAAAATCTCGCTGCGAGTGACTGTCCAAATTTGTAGGCGGGTTCTCTAGAGTGAACTGCTCATGAAGCTCGAATGAATTGGTGGTGGCCGCGACAGGTACGACGGCAGAAGCCAAAGTTGTTTGAACAGCTTCAGCTGCAGGATCTTGAGAGACAGGCGCATGGTCATCGTGCTTCTCATTGGCCTCAAACTGACGAGAAACCTCAGCAAGCGTTTCTAGCGGTGTCCAAATCTGATTCTGAGATTGTTCGAGCGATGGCGCGGGAGAATGGCCTTGGGGGTGGCCAGGAAAGGGACCATGGTTAGGGCCAGTATGCAAAAGACCACCAAATCCGGAATGATTGGAAGTATTGTTGATACCGTGTACGGTAAGACAAGCGCGGGTTCTGGCTTCTTTGGAGAGAGCGGGACATTTCTTGGTTAAATGGTTGATCAGACTGTCATATCGACCCTTGGGAAAGTTTTCGCCGCATGACTTGCAGCTGTGGTGGTATCGATTGCTGTTGTCATTCAATTTGGCCCCTCGCTCGAAGAACTCGAGGATTATAGGATTGGGCTTGCGGCCCATCTTGTCGGATTGACAATGTCGTCACTCAAGGGATCGAGTAGATGGCAGAATCGTGCGGTGAGTCCAAAAGATTTGATTAAGGAAAATTGATCGGCCCGAAGAAAAAAAGAAAGTGGGAACCTTGGAAGACGAGACGCAGGTGAATAGAAAGTGGGGAGCTTTTTGAGGTTGATGGTAGGGTAAGGGATACTCCCAGTTCGTCCCAAGTCGCCACCCCACTTAAGCAGGTACGGTAAGGGCATAAGGTTTGGAATCGAACGTCAAGCGCGGCGGGGGTTGCCAATGGTTGGAAAGAAATACCACACATTGAAAGGTACAGCATATGGTACCTACCTTAAATTAGGAAGTTACCCCGCGAACCGTACACCGTTCATGGTCCGTAGGGCAGTTGCTAAGCAGCTAAGGCAGTCGTGCTTGAAGAAACGTGATGTACATGAACCAAGCACCAAAGATAGGTGGTAGGTACATGCAATAAGTGTTGGTGTTTAATGCAGGTGCTGCTACCAGTTTAAGGTACCTTCTGTTTCTGCGGCTCTCCGTTCTTGTTAATCATTGAACCCTTATTATTTCTACCAAACAAACTTAAGCGATTATATGAGGGATACTGATAGTCCTACATACCTTAAGTACCTACTTTTAATAAGAACTAATCCTAAATTCATAATTATACCTTGAATCAATCTTACCTTTCCCATTTATAATAAAGGCATTTTTT
The DNA here is from genome assembly GCA_002120325.1 of Daldinia sp. EC12. Classification (NCBI taxonomy): domain Eukaryota; kingdom Fungi; phylum Ascomycota; class Sordariomycetes; order Xylariales; family Hypoxylaceae; genus Daldinia; species Daldinia sp. EC12. Next base: position 358,139 of record KZ112928.1, read on the forward strand.
AACATCACAAATAATGACATAGTTATTTTTATATTACTAGTTGTGGTAAGTATAGTTTGAACGGTCTTATTCTACGGACTAAGACTTATCTCATAGCAACTTTCAACTGCCTAGGCTCAAATTCGGAATATTGGTCTATACATACTTCGCAACCTGGTCATTACAGTCACTACAATTGGCAGATTCCGATTTTATTAGTCGAGAGAGTCTCTCCAAGAATATACAGCTCCTGCACCGCATTCAATGCAATACTACCATATTAAATTTGCAAGGGATACCTGCCACTTTTAGATTTACACTAATCGTCTAAAAGTTTGAATAGGACGATCCTTCGGGTGATGAGACCGGATGAGATCAGGCGTCAAACGAAACATTCAGATTACGAGATGAGCGAAAATTGGAAACCAGCTCTCAAACTTAGGGCTTAGACACATAGCGCTTGGTCCTCGAGTAAATGCTAGGAAAGTAACTAGATCATCATCGGGCCGTTGTACTATTTACTTAACAAGTCTATCTTGAGATGTTCGGCACATCATCTAAAGGCAGAACAACCCAATCGATGGTTTAGACTATCAAGTTAAATCGCAGCCCTACGCTCGGTTGCCAAGCCTATGTAGTTCAACAAGGTTTTCCAAGGCGGCAAGGTTATGATCTTCGCTGCGCCTCATCAAAGCTACTCCACCCCTTTCATAATACATACACTACCTACATCATATACAAGCAAGATACAGGGTTCCCCGTCAACCCGGTTTAACATTTGTAGTTGCAGCAATTATCTCCTGTTCAGCAGAAATGTGCAGCCTAGTCAAACTCGTTAAGGCTAGTCCGCCAGGATTCCGAGAACCGTGGCTTGGTTGCCCCGTTCCATAGGTCCAAAATAGATCCAAAATTAGGTAACTCCTGGCATCTATGTCATCAGGAGCCATAATAGGAACGTTACGCTGTTTATCTTAGTTAGGTAGCCTCTTTACTATTCATTCGTTCTCTTCAGACTCTTCGTACCAAGTACTAGACATTCTTTACAACCTCTCTCCAAATCGCTCGTGTAGTTTTTAGTTCTACGCAGAGATTATTTCTAGCATGTTGGTTTTCCGATGTTGAGATATTTGTTTGTGTCGATATTGGACTTTGTCGATCGATTCCACGGTTCGAACCCCGACAAGATGCGCGCTCCCGCGGCTATGGTGCTGGGCCTGACGCTCGCTCAAGCTAAAAAGTTCGAAGCTCAAGACCCGAGTCAGTTTGTATTACCATTCGTACGTAACCCCAATAAGTAAATACATGTACACCACGGGCGCGTTTCCGAACTAATAATTCCGACTAAAGACCGGTTCGGTAAATGGAGGCAATACATTTCCCGGCATCAGCTTACCGTTCGGAATGGTAAAGCTGGGCCCCGATCTATACACCGGATCCGACAGTTACTCGGGGTATCAGTCCAATGGCAATTTTACCGGCTTTAGTTTATTACACGAGAGCGGCACAGGCGGCGCGCCTAAATATGGAGTTGTTAGCCAGTTACCTGTTGTGGGCTCAATTGACAATCCACTGAATGACCAGGGCATTGGCCGAAGCAAAGCGGACGATGCGAGACTCGGTTACTATAAGTCGAGTCTTTCAAACGGCATCACAGTGGAACTCGGAGCAGCTGGTAAAGCCGGCTTGTTCCAATATCAATTCCCAGATGACACAGACGGTGCCAATATCATTGTCGATGTCTCTCATGTTCTTCCTTCTTTTAGGGGCCAAGGTCTAGGCCAGAGTTACTTGGGCGGCAACATTTCGGTGTCCAAGACGAATGGTGGCGTTCGTTACCAAGGATCTGGTTCTTATGATAATGTAGGTTTATTGAAGCTTATTAGAAGACATCTGATAAAGTTTTAACTTTTCCCTAGGGTTGGAACCGCGCCCCGAAATGGACTGTTCATTTCTGCGGCTACTTCGATCAGCCAACGACGTTCAAGACGTTCTTGGGTGAGGACTCAACAGGTAATAAGCTAGCTGACTACAGCGATGCTTCCGAACAAGACTCTGATGCCCGACTTGGCGCCGTCTTTACATTCGACAACAAGAATGTTACCTCAAGGGTAGGAGTATCGTTCATCTCACCCAAGCAGGCTTGTGAAAATGTCGATAGGGAGATTCCTGCCGGGACATCTCGAGTAACCTTAGAAAATAACGTAAAAACGGCCTGGAATAACCAGGTTTTGTCCAAGGTCACCACGACGGATTTCTCTAACACAACAAGGCTTCAGCTCCTTTATTCATCCCTTTACCATATGTCCATCATCCCTAGTAACAAGACAGGCGAGAATCCGCTCTGGTCATCGAGTGAGCCTTACTATGATGATATTTTTACATTCTGGGACACGGTAAGTTCTACTCTCTAGAACCTTGGCATGTAATATCTAATAAGCTCAGTTTCGTTGCACCACTTCTCTCTTGCACATCCTGCAGCCCGTTGTGTACGAGGAATTCATCCGTTCTCTGGTTGATATATGGAGACACGATGGCTTCTTACCTGATGCACGATCCTCGTTCTTTAACGGTGCAACTCAGGGCGGTTCCAATGCGGACAACGTTCTAGCGGATGCTTACGTGAAAGGCGTCCGTGGTGCTGTCAACTGGGATGATGCATTCTCTGCCATGGTCACGGACGCTGAAACGGTACCTCCGAATAACAACGATCCCAGAGACAAAACAGCCTCTACCAAGGAAGGGCGGGGTGCCCTACCCGATTGGAGAGATCGCGGATACATCACCACAAAATACAAGCGCTCTGTCAGCCGAGCCATTGAATAGTAAGTCCTCGTCTCGATCCTATGTATTAGTTGATAAGCACTTAGACTAATACATCACAGTGCCGGAAATGACTTCGGTCTCTACCAAGTAGCCAAGGGTCTAGGTAAGGATGAAGAGGCACAGAAATACCTTAACCGCTCACGAAACTGGCGAAACCAGTGGAACCCAGACCTAGAAGCGCTTGACTTCAAGGGGTTCTTGGGTCCGATTGACGAGGATGGTAACTTCAAAGACCAGGACCCGCTCAGCTGTGGCGGATGTTACTGGGGCGACGACTACTACGAGGCGTTGCCGATCGAGTACTCGTTCAACGCGCACCACGATATCAACAAGCTGGTCGAGTTATCAGGCGGCAAGGATAAGTTCATTGCACGCCTGGAGAAGTTCTTCGAGGGCGGGGTTAGCTCCGGAAATTCGCAGTTCAATCACACTCTGTTCAACCCGGGTAACGAACCTAGCTTCACAACCCCGTACCTGTTCAATTACGTAGGTCGCCAGGATCTCAGCGTTAAGCATAGCCGATACGTTGCGGATAGCTACTATGCGCCAACGCCCAGCGGACTTCCCGGAAACTCGGACGCCGGCGCTATGGAGTCGTGGCTGCTGTGGTCTATTATCGGCCTGTACCCCATGACGGGGCAGACTACCTTCCTTATCGGATCCCCATGGTTTAAGGACCTGACAATCGACCTCGGCGGCGGGAACAAGCTGCAGATTAACACGGAAGGAGGCGGTTCTCAGTCCTACTACGTCCAGTCGCTGAAGGTGAACGGAAAGAGCTGGGATAAGGCCTGGGTTACGTGGGAAGACGTCTTTGCGAAGGGTGGCACGCTGGATTTTGTACTGGGGTCAGAGCCGGCTGATTGGGCGACTGGAGACGCTCCGCCGAGTCCAGCTACAGAGTCGTAAGCTGATATCGTAAGAGGAGCGTAAAGAAATTAGAGTCTATCTACCTGTCTATGAAGCGAATTATTCGATTCTTGTATATATGGAAAATCAGTGTGTATATACACATGTTTTATCCACCCAAGTATACGGACTAGAGATCGTAGTTCAATGTTTTTACGCCGTGTTTCGAATATCGAGTCTAGTCTTCAGAACCACGTAATATTTTGTGAGAAGTTTAGAGGCGAGACGCTAGTCAGAAAGACTTCCAGCACGTATAGATCGATCTCCCGGTGTTGAACCCTATTAGAGTTTCCTTCGAAACAATGGAAGTTGTTCCCGTGTCTCTTTCTTTATCTCGCGATACACCACCTAGGTCCTATGCCTAAGATAATAAGTTATAGAGAAATATTTTTATGGTGTTCTACTGTCCAGTGAACATTGAAATAGGATACTAATAAGAATCACCGCTAGTATTCCATGTAGTTCTTTGTATATCAAGGCCTTTCAGACGATCTTCGATTTGGGATATAGTATCCTCTTAAGAATCATAATGCTTATTGCCAGTAACGCAAGTTACGATTTGATTGTCGAAATCTGACGGTTATAGATGCAGGAAGGTATTATCGGTGGTTTTTAGCTGCTTTTCGTGCGGCCCAGCTCCCCCAGATTCGATGCCTTCGTAGTTGATTGGAGATGATGTCTCCGGGTTATGCGCATCATTGGGCTGCCCTATACTTATTTCCCTAAGCGGGAGGGCTCGAAAGTATGAACTGTCCTTGATTTCGTGGTGACTCGAGAGCCTCTCGTCTCCTAAGGGACTTTGAGACTCGGGGTCAATACACATAGCTTTTATTCCTGTTAAATTACCTTATACATCTTCCGCCTCCCATATAGTGATAGTCAGTCAGTCACATCCATTATTGAGGCGCTGTTATATACTAGAACGCGGAATTAGATATGAGTTCAACGGATCTTGTGAAAGCTCCGTATAAATTTTCAATTAGAAGCCAATGATCTAACGAAGAAGGCCATGGTCAGTGACCGGGTAGGTAGCTATAATTGACCTGTCATAATGAGTAGGTACCTAGATAGCAGTGATTGGACGCCTTCGGATACTCGCAGCTTCAGTTATGCGGGGTTTCATCCTCAATCCAAGCTGTCCAACAATATCATCACCGCTTCCCACTAGGTATTCCTCCCTCTCATATTGATGGTTGAATGATAAACGTACGTACTTGACCCAGTACGTACACCACAAGGAAGGAAGTATCTATGTACCTCTTATTATATATGGACGAGCTTCCCGCGTCCATCCTCAATAGATAGCTTCCTTCTTTAGACATCAATAGAACACCAGTCTCAACTCCATTGTTTTATCGTTACTTGCTTTTGCTGTTATTTCATTTGACTTCATTTACGTACGTACCTACCAACACATATATTAACTCGGATAAGTAAGATACAAAGTAAGCGTGAAGTGCTAGACACGCGACCGGACGAATTGTTCTTACTGCATACATACATTCTTCAAACTAGCCTGTAATGGACGTGTGGACGACAGCCACCCAAAGCGACGCAAGCTCGCTCAGCGGTACGACAAGCGTCTACACGCCAACGCACACCACATCAACCCCTAATCTCGATCTGGGGCCCAACCCCACCGCCCCCTTCTCCACGGACGGGGGCGTCGGGTCGGCGCCCGAAGCAGGCGGGACATACATGATCCGGCACGTGGACACAGGGCGAGCCGTCATCCTCGCGGGCGGGGACCTAGTTCTCCGAACGGACGTCGGCACGGACGGGGGCTGGCGGTGGCACTGCAGCGAGAACGACAACGGTTGGCTGCACTTCCGCGAGACCGTGTCCGGTGCGTACCTGGGCCGCGACGGTTCGGGCGGCTTCCGCGCTAAGGAGCAGAGCCCCGGCAAGTGGGAGCACTTGCTCATCCGCCCCCGCGAGGCTGGCGGGTGTAATATCTTCGCCATGGATTGGTGGACGTTGATGGCCATGGGCACGAGGGGCCTGGATAAGCTATTTGAGACGAAGACGGTGAAGGAGGCTTCGCGGTTTGAGTTTGTACGAGTGTAAAAGGTCCGGTTTATGGTGAGGCACCTATCTGGTATTGTTGGTAGAATGGTATAATGTAATTCTTCATATTGGTATCGTTCGGGTTGAGCAGTAAGCGAATCACCTAGGGATAAGTGCAAAAAGCACTTGTAATAGGTCAAAATAATACAAAATATTGTTCCAATGGTGTAATAATTCAACATGTTCTCCGTATGCCTACCAAAAAAAAAGCCGCATATAAACTCCAGGGTATCTAAGAACGGCGCCAAAAATGTACTCTACAAATCACAGACGGTCGCTACCCCAAACATTCCGGAACTCGTCCTCGTTTCCAGTACTGAATATTGGACTGGTTGTATTATGCTCCGTTCCATCACTACCCCATTGGTTGGTCTCTTGCCCTTCCGGTGTTACTTCATCAGGTGTCGGCTCTCCTACTTTGAACGTCGGATCTTCTTCTTCGGCTTCCTCTTCTAAAATCTGAGGATCGGAGGTCGAAAGTACAGGGGCGCCGAGGGGACCCTTGGACTGTGACTCCTCAGCAGCGACAGCCGTCGGTTCCGGGGGAGGCTTAGGTGTGTGCTTGGTTTGTTTCTGTTTGCCTTTCTTCTTTTTGCTCGTTACAGTTTCGGCACTTGGCGTAGTTGTTACCGGTGGCCTGTTACTGAGGCTCTGAGATGATTGAGACCGAGTCGCATGCCAAGCACCGCTACGCGATTGATACACGTCTGGATGCCTCGAAAGCCAGCGCTCTCTTGTTGGCACATTTGCAGTGATGACAGGATACTGAGACGATGTTAGTAACAAACGAGTAAGACAACTAATAGGATAGCTAAACTCACATTCCAGTCTCCAAACTCTAACTCCCGAGCCCTGGTATATAGGCTCTCATCGTCGGGATCCAATACAGATTCATCTGTAGCGCCATGGTTGTATTTAGGCGTCGTATCTCCAGCACCACTCGGTCCCCCGTTCGAATTTAATAGCGGCGTATTTGCGCTCAGCTCCCCTCTGACTTCTCCAGGCTTAGGAATCCAGTATTTTGCTTCTCCTCCCCGCTTATATCTCATCCCATCTTTTAGCCTTGCGAACCGGGAGCTAGAGTCTTCATGCGCGATAACCTTCCCGCTTGAATCAAATAACCTGTAGCTGTATTGATCACCCCTGAAAGTCTGCTTGGAATCCTCAATAAGATCGAGGATACCAAAGGCATCTCTTGCCGCATACTTGACGGGTAATCTGGCGGACGAAAGTGTATTATCGGCGTAGTCATGCCAAGAGAAGGCATACCAGTGAGCTACGGCGAACGCAGGCATTTCACAACAGATTAATGCGTCTTGTATGGCGGCTGCTAGATTGTCCGAGGTGTACCCCTGAACATCGTCCGGAATAGCTCCTAGCCAAACGAGGATGGAAAGAAAGAATCCTTGCCAATAGGAAGCGAAGATGATGAGCTTGATGCACAGAAACTTGGGCACTGGTCGGAAGGGTACTAGATCATTGTGCATACAGACCCAAAACAACCCAAGCGAGTATAGACTGACAGTAACACTTATGTTGTAAATGATGCCGCTCCACAAGTAACCCGAGGAGAGCCCAATATACCCCTCCTGATAAATACCTGCTGCTTTCATGATAATCGCGGCGAGGGCTAAGATGGGCTTAAGCCATGCGTACTGGAGGATTCCTCGTTTTATAGCAAGGAATGTGTATGGATCGGAGATATCGACTTTCGGGAGGATGTGGTTGAGCGGCCATAGGTGATGCACAGGAGCGCGGCCATGTGTCATTATTATGAGGGCTCGTTCGCCGTCGAGGTAGTTGATTAGGAGCTGAAAGAAAGTATAGATTGTGAAGGCCTTTTTGCTAGCAGGTTAGACCATTGCTGAGAACCGAAAAATGTTTCTAGACACAGTCGTGTACATACCTCGTATATATCTCTTACAGGGTCCAGGAACGCTGACGCGGCCAACGATACCATACTAACCCACGAACTTATCGAATAGATGGGAACCCTGGCGATATTAGAGGTGTACGATGTTATACTAGGATGGCTCTCACATCAATAATATCCGTACGACGTATCGTTGTAAGAGAGGCTTCCGATAATTCTTTCTGTAACGCGTTTAACTTATTGTACAATACAACTACGAGTCTAGGGTGAGCATACAGTTGGAGCCATATCGAACTGTTTTAGTAACATATCAGTATTTCTATCTGGACGAAAAGAGGGGATATGCAGGCAGTTGAATCTTACACGATAGACAGCAGGGTGGCTGCTAAAGAGAAGACACCAGCAATAACTGTCGTAGCAGTGGTGAACTTCTGGCCGGTACCGCCAGCCATATTGGCGGTTTAAGACCTACGCGTCGCCGGAATTGGGCACTGCCTACTCTCAAAGTACAAGAGGTTCAGAATAGTACATGTTTTCGAAATGGGGGTTGTTGCTGTAAGCGGAGGTTTAATGATGAAAGTGGAGGGTTTTAGGAGCTCTGAGAAATGTCATTTGATCAAGGTTATCGAAAGTTAATGCATCAATGACCCTAGCACACAAACTACCTGGGGCTTTTGGGGCTTCCTGGAGGTACGTATAGGAGGTACCCACTCAATTAATTCCATGCAAGCTCATGCTACCTGAACTCCTGGGAACTGCCAAATAGCGCTGGAGCTTATGCAGCTTGTGTGGATGTATCTATTATCGATAAGAACGGGTTCAAACGGTTTGAATTGGATAGTTGGACCAATATGTAGATCGGCTTAAGCAACCCGGGCAACTCGCCTGCGGCTATCCCTGTCCGTCACGCGTCATGCAGTGAATCTAGCCCAGCTTTTAACGTTGTACAATACTAGGTACATTTCGGTACTTAGATTCATGTACCCTTATATTCAATTCGACCAACCTTTCAACTAATTTGATGATATTCGCAACTTTCGATCGCCACCCAGTTACATACTTCGAGGACATAAAATCTAACGCGATCTTACGCGTCTCTCCGGAGACGACATTAGTTAGGTAGTTAACAACTACGATATGGGGTTCGACGTCTTGTGAGGTTAGGATAGCGGAGAGAACCTAGGTGTCGCAAATCGTAGGGGGCGCATTGGGGAGTTCTGGAGTTCTGGAGTTGTCATGGCTAACACCGTAGGCTGGCGCGACTTTAAAGCGTATGTTAAATCTTACTCCCTGAAGATAAAGTCTAGAGACGTCCCTGCTGACCATATGAAGCCAATTCCTAGCTTACGTTATAGTCTGCGGTTTACTGTAAGTTATCTATCCACGGTCATATGCGAGCTCTATCCGTTCCAATACTTACCTCGTCTGTAGTGCAATCTTCTTCCTACTATACTTTAATAGAGTCTTCGCCTCCATCGTCTCCTACATTATACGCACCTACACGTGGCATCGATACCGAATCTATATCGACATACAAGCGTTGCAATGGTCTTTACTTGGTGGCCGTGTCTTCTTTACCGGCCTTCGATATCATGGAAATAACGAAACCATTCTGATTCAGAATGGACACATCACATGGTCGTATTGGCTGCGCAGGGTACGCGATGTTGGGCTGGGTGATGGCAAAAAGAATAAGGAGTCCGGAGACGGCAACATATCAGATACTAGGAAACAAACGGAACTTCCCTGTCGCGTCAATATCGTCGTTTCCGGAATCGAGTGGTTTGTTTATAACCGCAGCGCAGCCTACGACTCTATTCTTGAAGCAATGTCTGTCCCCCCTCAGTCCAAACACGATACATTCGACGGAACCGAAGACATAGCGAATAGCTCCGCCAAGCCACGACAACGGCTTCGCAAGTCCCATGAGAAGACCGAGCATGTTGAGGAAGCCGGCCAAGAATATGTTGACGAGAAGGATGACCTTAAGGCTCGTCCCCGAAGGCCGTTAAAATCCACCTCTACTTCCGATGGCAACTTTGAAACGGCGGATAAGGGAGAATTGCCCCAAATTTTGCAGTTGTTTCCAATACATTTCAGGTGTGACAAGGCAGCGCTTGTTATGGGAAATGAGAATACGAAGGCTGTTCTTATTATAAAGTCTAAGGGCTTGTCAGGAGAAGTGGATGCGACAGATTGCCAAACCCCTGATCCATATCGACAGCTATTCAAGATACACTTTGACAATCCAGTACTTGAGATGAAGGAAAATGTTGGATTTAAGGAAGAGCAGCTCGCAAGGGCTGTTAAAGACGAACAAGTTGCAAAAGCCTCTAGTCCTGCATCCCAAAGGCCATTTTTTCGAAGACATCGCCGTAAAGTGCTTGGGAAAGTACGTAATATGGTTCCATATTGGCGAGGCTCTGTCGAATCCTTTTCGGCGAATTCGCAAGATGAAGACGGTCCTAGTGCAACTCGCATACCGGGCTCTAATCAATGGCAAGGGCTTTCTCGATATCTCAATGACGACGATGACGACGATAGGCTTCGATGGTCATCGGTCGAGTATGCCAAGGTAAACCCGGTGGTTGATAGTCCGAAGGGAACGTTGACAATTCTCTGGGACGTTCCAGGAAAAGTGTTACCGCGAGGGACGGTATATTCATCTAATGGCGGAGACAATGTATCCGATGACATCAATGGGACCGTAGCCCCAGCTTGGGCGATTAGCCTATCTTTGAGCGGCGGCACGATCAACTATGGACCCTGGGCAGACAGACAACGAGCTGAGCTTCAAAGAGTATTCTTCCCAAGCTTGTGCAAGGATGCGACACCTGCTCAGAGGCTACCGTTTGGCGCAGACCGCGTACCTACACGATTTAACTTCTATTTACAATTTGACGATGATATTATACTAAGGGTTCCTACTCGTGAGGATTCGAAGAATTGGAAGTGGAAAAACGAGGCTCTCACATTGAGACAACATCATAAGCAGGGTAACCGGCGTGAAAGAGGCAGGGATAGAAAGTCCACCCCTACCACAGCCGCAGAGCAGCGCCCAATTGGGTGGCTCGACATCAAGGTCACGTCGAATGCTACTATCTCGTATGATATGGATATGTTAGCTAGGTCAACTGGGTATACGAATACCCTGAAAATCGATCTTCCCGCAACAGAAGTCTCGACTAGCGTAAATCATGGGCTCCTATGGCGATCTGGACGCCAGCAGATTTCCTGTGACTTGTCTACGCCTCTGAAATGGAATGGCCTTCGGACTTGGCGTTTCGACGTCGAGAGTGACGGGCTTGAGCTTTTCATTTTGAGAGACCACATCTTTCTACTCATAGACCTCATAGACGACTGGGGAAGCGGGCCACCGTCCGAATATCTCTTATTCACTCCCTTTAAATACCTCCTAAACTTGCGACTTCGCGATTTAAAGCTTTACCTTAACGTCAACGATGTAAACATCGTTAACGACCCAATTAACTTCGAGGAGAACACCTATCTAGTCCTATCCAGCCCCCGCTTGGTGGTAGATACTTGTATACCATTAGATGTCTATCGTCCAACAAGAAATGCGATACCCTTCAAGATTGTAGCTGACCCCCTATATCTCAGCTTACATGTGCCGCCGTGGAATACTCAAGCGACGTTTCTAGCTTCGAAGGACATAGGACAACTTGAGAGTTTAACAGTTCAAGGAAGCTACCATTATAATGCGACGACTTCAGCTGCAAACACTGACACGCTTGTCCTCGATGTCTCTGGCCAGTCTCTCACCGCGTACATCTATGGTTTTCTTGTTCGTTATTTCTTGCAAATGAAAGACAATTACTTTGGCGACAACATTCATTTCAAGACACTGGACGAGCACCAAGAAGCGTTGCGGGCCAAGGTAACAGACCCAGATGCTCAGCCGAAAGATCGTCCTCCACATAAGAAGTCGAACGACCTGGATGTAATATTGAGTATCCGCGCAGATGACCCCAGAGTGTTTTTACCTGCGAACATGTACTCCGCAAAGCGTTATATCTCAATCGAGGCTGCCTCTCTGGCCCTTGACCTTCGATTTACAAACTATTATATGGATCTCGATTTATGTCTTAGTCCCCTAAGTCTGTCCCTTGGAGGCGAGGAAGAAGGTGCTACTAGCCCAATGAGTGCTATGTCCAGCACTCAGTTATTTATTGACGGCCTAGATATCCACGGGCACCGTCTGTTTGGTTTACCGCCCATTGAGCCGACATACCTCTGTAACTGGGACATGAAGGCCGGATCAATCACTGGAGATTGCTCAACTGACTTTTTGACTACACTCATAAGGGCAGGGAAAGCATTTGGCTTTACCCTTGATGATGATGAGAATGCGCTGATCCCGTATTCTTCCATTATCGTGTACGACGTGACGTTTTTGCGCGTCTTCGTTGAATCAGTTCAGGTCTGGGTGCATGTGGATGAGGCAGCCTTTTTGTTTTCTACTGCAGCAATCAATGTCCAATTCAATGATTGGGCACGAACGCACTATTCCAGACGCGCCGATATAAAAGTGCCTAACCTTGAGATCGCATGCGTTAACTCAGAATTAGCAACAAGGTACAGGTCACGACCCCGCTCCCATGTTGATACGGATGTCTTCCTCCGAACAAATGTACATTTTGCGCTTATTGGGCGCAAGTATGACTTTGCGCAGGAGAGGCTACTGCAACAGGAGCTCGTGCGCCGCCATGACCAACGGACACATCGGACGGACTTTCTGTTACTTCCAGGTGTTCTGAATGACTTTGCGCCTGACCCGGTAGACAACCCGGCGCAAAGTGTCCCGCCGGTTCCCCAGCCAGCTCTGTCTAAGCGTGTTGCCGACAAAGAGTCTATATCATCTTTGAGTCCCTCGAATCGCTCTGCCAAACTTCGTCGGAAAAATTCATTCCTTTCGTTAACTAGCTCGTATAGTGGTAGCATCCGACGACCAGGCTCTATCAGGACAGCACAACGGTCCCGAGCCTCTGGCCGTGCAGTTCTGAACCCTGTGTCACGTAGAGGTAACGAACCCAAGCAACCCAACCATGCTCGCGAACCTTCGACGCCTTTTAGCGCCTATGGCGAACCCGGGGATAGGAGGGAACCACCACATACCAGCATAACCTTCTCGAGTCAATACTTTGCTCCTTCATTCCCTCTACAGAACGTTAGGCCAGATACCAAAGAAGCAGCACTGCGTAGTATTGAAGATGACGAAAATAGCATTCTAGACTCTTCAGATTTTAGCTTGGACAATCTACCGCCCGACCAACTAAGCCAGAATTGTGCTCACCAAAGCCTACTACTTGAGCTTCCCTCTGGAATTACTGTTTTCCTCAATGCCCCATCTCTACGGTCCATAGCGTCCTTGATACGAGCCTTGCCACCTTCCGACCCAGAGGATATTCTTGATACTCTGCATATAGAAACGGTGACAGATATATTTGATACACAAAAGCAAGAAAAGGTGCACGGGACCATTACAGATTTCATCGTGCGGTTACCGCAAGCAAACTTACGCTTCTTGAACTGTCCCAACATCGATTCTACTGATCCATCACAGGAGCCTCAGGATCAGTACGATGTGTCATTAAAACACCTTGTGCTGGCTACTCGAATTGGTTCACCAGTCGACGAGGGTGATGATAATGGGAATTCTCGGTTGTCGTTCCATTTCCGGCTTGCTTCTATGCAAATCTCAGCCGCAGAAAGACTCGCAAATCTAGACCAAACGCAAGCTGCTGTATTGGCTAAGATAGAGAGAGTCATGGTGTCCATGGGAACCAAAGAAGTGAATTATATCGATGCGGATGTGGGTGCTATACAAGCTTCTTCGTCATCGGGCAAGGTAGAATACTTCGCCTCGCTGATTCATAGGACAAACGTGCTTGCATCCGAAACGGAAAAGCTTTTCTCGGAAACCCTTTCGGTTGCGGACGATCGCTCGAAGCAATTCACATACAATGTAATAAGTAAAGGGCATCAAGCAAGCGACGCTTCTTTTGTTGTTCGGCCCTCAGCTATCCTCCGGACGGCTTCCAAGCACCTTAGGACATACGATTCTTGGAAATTAGTTACACGGCTACGCCAGATGTGGTCCGCGCTGGATGCCGACACCAAAGAAAGCCTGAGGAGAGACTGCCTATTTGGGTTTTCGCAGCATCCTGCCGACATGAGACAACAAGTCACAACAGCTTTCGAGCGATGGCGTAGCTGGGATCTTGAGGATCCAAGGCATGCAGTTCTCTTGAACAATATTTTTGGTAAAGTATCTGAACCCAACTTGGGTGCGTCTAAACGAATCCCCATTATGGTCGTTGCCAGGATACAAGAAATCCAATTTCTGCTTGACCCTGGACCAAAGCAAAACGAGGCTATTATAATAGACCTTACCGTAAGAGTCCAAGAGAGAAGTAGCAGTATCGAAACAGTTGACGAGAAACCTGTCGATATTGGAGGGCCCTTAACGCTTGTCAACGTGTACTGCAGCGAAGCCGGGCTAAAGGCTAATTGGGAGCTTTGTGAACTCGCAGATGATATACTACGACTTTACAGGAGTTCGGAGTCTTCATTGTCCGAAGAACCTCCACCTAAGCAACATGATATAGCTAAACCTGTGTCGCCTCACCCACTCCATGTGGTATTTGTTCTAGGAGAAGGGGCAATATCTCTAGAAGCTATCAACTTGAGTACCAGATTGCAAAGTAATGAGCTCAAACTTTCCATACTTACAACCAGCGGCGCAAATGGCCCTACAAATTCAAACCTCATCCTGGGTTGTGATTCAGCTTCTACGAGGATTAAAAGCCACTCGCAGGTGCTGGCCACTGCACGACTCCAACGCCCAAGTGTTATCATTGCACATGAACTGCAATTTGATGGACAGTCCTCAACACATACTATTAGGTCAGCGGCTAGCAGCCAGGATCTTGAGTTTATTGTAAAGCAGGACCCGATCGTGTTGGCCGAGGTTTTAGATTTGCTAGTAAGGGATGAGGTCGCACAATTATATGCTCTGGCACAGAGATTCCCTTCGTCCCCCAAGCCTGAACATGAGAAGGCTACAACAGCTGGACGACTTTCAACAATCCAAGGCAACTTGGCTATGTTCCTGGATTCGTATACGATCTCGCTGCCCTTGCTACGGTCTCTCACCTATACTATCTCAGGAGTCGTGGCAAGAGCGAATATGGCTGCTAATTTTGGCAAGGAGGTCATCCTAGACTTTGATATAAAGGAAAATTCGCACGATATGCAAATCGAAGTCAATAATACCCCACGTAGCATCTCCTTGCTGCAGATCCCTCCGACGAATGGTCGCATAACTAGCCACATGGCTCCAGGAGAGCACTTAATCACAGTTCTGGCATCGCTGGAACTCGTGCAGCTAGATGCTTCGGCAGTCTATAGCTTGCTTACAGCTCTCAATAGGCCTGAGATTTCGAATGCTATTAACGATCTTCAAGAACAAGGCAGGATAATACAAGAACATATTAACGAAGTGTTTGGCTCCACTGAAGCCGAAGCCGAATCCGCAAAGCCTGCCTCGCCTGCATCCAGCATTTCGAAACTCACGTACTCTGTTCATGGCAGTCTTGCGGGGCTTGAGATATGGGGCAATGCGCCGATCAAATCAGACGCTGAACCATTTGCGCGTCTATCATTTTGTCTGGATGCTGTACAGATGCAGTTGACTAACAAGATAGATGGAGGCCCGATCTTGGAAAACCCTGAGATACACATCAACCTCCGCCAAATTATGTTCAATATTGAGAAAGGCTCTGTGGAGGAGATGAGATCCTGTGGTAATCTCTCCCTAGGTGCGTTAATCACAGCAACAAGCCGCGAGTCAGAAGATGGAATGGAGGTGAGATCTTTTGACTTCAGATCCGATGGATTCGAAGTGAACCTCTCATCGGACACCGTGTCAACATTTGTAGATGTGCTCGGCTACATGGGTGACAAGATCAAAGACCTTGACACATCCCGCGAATTAGAGTACCTAAGGAAGTTAAGGCAGTCGAAGCCCCGCATTGCTATCAACGATGAAGAGCAGGAAACGGAGAGCGATATATTAGATTCATTCCTTTCGTCAATCATGTACTCCTTTGAGATACGAAACATACAATTCTGTTGGCTTGTTTCTCCTCTAAATCAACCAGCAGCAGGCCAAGAGGACTTGGTGTTGTCCTTTAAACGAATCGAATTTGCTACGCGCAAGAAGAACTCGGCGAAGTTGACTATCGAAGATTTCCAGCTACAGATGGTCCCGCCAGGCCAGGATAAATCTTCCCGCTCTCTAAATTCCGCTCTCCTACCAGAGGTGATTTTCAATATTGCTTTTGTATCAACGGCTGAGGCCCGCCGGCTAGCCTTCCAGGCAGTAGGGAAATCACTAGATTTACGATTAACCTCCGCTTTCATCGTTCCGGCAGCGCATCTCCAAGACTCAATCAGCCTATCAGCCAAGAACGTGCAAAGAGCTTCAGAGCACTGGGCGCCGATAGTTATGCCAGAGAAACAGATCTCCCGGCCAGATCAGACTGTCGAGACGAGGCGCTCTTTATTCGGGAGCAGGAGACTTGAATCACTTTTGATCGATGCTGACTTTGCTGGCGCTGTGGTACACCTCACCGGGAAACGATCATCAGACGAGTCAACTGGCTCCAGGTCAGACCGTCCCGCGCTAGCCGGCAAGTATGGGCAGTTTAGCACAGATGAGACCGGTAGCAGCATGGTGCTCCGTACCCCTGGTTTGGCCTGGAAGACGGAATATAGAGATAATGGTCAAGAAGACCCGACTCTATACGGAGAGGTTAAAGTAGATCCTTCGCGCAACATCCTCTACCCGACTATTGTTCCTCTTATTATGGATATTACTTCTAGTATTAAAGAAGTGGTTGGCGATGACACTCCAGAATCACCAATATCGCCGCCACCAATGCCGAAGGAAGATTCAAGTAAATCAAAGTCGACCAGCGAGGACAAACCAAAATCTAATAATGAAGACAACATTCTCACAGCTGATCCGAGCGCCGTCTTAGGGCGTGTGAAATTAAACTTGGGTCTACGCATTTGTCAACAAGAGTTCACGTTTAGCTGTCAACCCATCGGTCGTGTTGCCGCGACAGCACGCTTTGAAGATATCTATATTACAATGAACACCGTCCACGCGGTGGAACAAGGAAACTTCTTCGCCATCTCAGGCACCTTTAGTGGGTTTCATACATCGGTACAACATGTGTACTCGAGAGAGTCTACTGGTAGCTTTCAAGTCGAGTCCATCGTACTCTCGATGATGAACAGCAAGCATGTTAGCGGCACGAGCGGTGTTTCTGCTATTTTGAAGGTTAGCCCGATGGAGGTGGCAATCAACGCCAAGCAGATTCAGGATTTCCTACTTTTCCGAGAGATATGGATTCCAGGGGAAGTACGGCAAGGCGCAGCAGCACCCGTTGCACCGGTAGTAGCAGAAACAGTCGCACAAGGACATCTTGTACAAAGATATCAGCAAGTTGCTGCCACGGCAGCATTCCCTTGGACAGCTACTATCTCAATTGAAGCTCTGAATGTGGTCGTCGATCTTGGACAATCCCTCGGAAAATCGAAATTTGCCATATCTGAGTTCTGGGTTTCCTCAAAGAAGACGTCAGATTGGGAACAGAACCTGTGTCTAGGATTCGAAAAGATCGGTGTGGATTGCACCGGTCGGTTAAGCGGATTCGTTGCTCTTCAGAATTTCAAATTGCGCACGTCCATCGAATGGCCAGAACGCGAGCAGGCATTGAACGAAACGCCGAGGATCCAGGCTTCGATCAGCTTCAGCCAATTCAGACTGAAGACCGCATTCGACTATCAAGCGTTCCTAGTCGCAGATATCACAAGTATGGAATTCCTTATGTACAACGTACGCGAAGAGAAAACGGCGTCTGGAGACAGACTCGTGGCAATCCTGGATGGAGAAGCTGTCCAAGTATTCGGTACTACAACGTCAGCAGCTCAGAGTGTTGCGCTGTGGCAAGCTATCCAGAAGCTTATACAGGAGAGAAAAGCAAGCTACGAGACTTCACTGCGAGATATTGAGAAGTTCATGAAACGGAAATCAATCACGAACCAGCCGTCTGTTCAGCAGATAATTCCAAGTAAACCGGAGACTGACGAATCTGACACGAAATCTCCTATATCCCTTAATACGGACGTGGTGGTGACGCTAAAGGCAGTTAATCTCGGCATTTTCCCCAGCACCTTCTCAGATCATCAAGTCTTTAAACTGGAGGCCCTGAACGCACAGGCAAGGTTCGCCGCGAGCATGGAAGAAAAGCGTATTCACAGCATCCTGGGCATGACTCTCGGACAACTGCGTATAGGTCTCGCAGGGGTCCGTAGAGTCGAGGCGCCCAAAGCAGTTAGCGAAATCTCGGTAGAAGACGTCGTAGCAAGCGCCACCGGCTCGAGAGGAGGAACTATCCTAAAGGTTCCTAAGGTCGAAGCCATGATGCAGACGTGGCAGAGCCCGGAATCCCGCACCATTGAGTACATATTTAAGAGCTCGTTCGAGGGCAAGGTTGAAGTCGGGTGGAACTACTCGCGTATCAGCTTCATCCGGGGCATGTGGGCGAACCACACCAAGGCGCTGGCGCAGACGTGGGGCCGCGAGATCCCGACCATGTCGGCGATCAAGGTGACGGGCGTTCCCGAGGCGGAGCAGGAGCGCAAGGAGGGCGGCGAGAGGCAGAAGATCACGGCCGAGGTCAACGTTCCGCAGTCGAAATACGAGTACGTCGCGCTCGAGCCGCCCGTCATCGAGACGCCGCAGCTCAGGGACATGGGCGAGGCGACGCCACCGCTAGAGTGGATCGGCTTGCACAGAGACCGGTTGCCGAATCTTACGCACCAGATCGTGATCGTCTCGCTGCTGGAGCTGGCAGGCGAGGTCGAGGATGCATATGCGAAGATTCTTGGGTCATCGTGAGGAGTCGACTTGGCAACATTTGAGAATGCGATATACAAATATGCATACCTAGGTACCTAGGCACCTTATAATAGGAAGCGGTTATGGGAGGGGAGACATTGTCGTCCTTTTTTCTTTTCTCTTCTTTTTTCAAATCGACATGCATGGCATAGCAGGGCGCAGTAGAGAAAATTTATTTCTTACTTTCCAAAAAGGAAAAAGGGGGTCGGGAGTCTAGGAGGATAGAGGATAGAGGATAATACGTAATACTATATCTACATGACTATAACTTCCAATAGTATTATAAACGTAACTAAGTAGCGTGCAACTTTTATTCTTCAGGCCTTAAGGTGTTTGGTATACGTGTTCGGTAAAAATATGTCTTTAAAGACTTTCACTCGTTAAGAAAAGGTCTATCACCTAGGTAGTTAGCCCAAGAAAGAGGGTTACATAGTTGGGTGTCTTTATAGCTTTTAGTAAGAGAATATAAGCGCAAATAGATTCACTACAAGTCCCGTCCACGCTTTGGTATCTGCTTTTTCCCGCCAATTTCATACTTGTTCGGCCCCAGACGCCGGCCACGCCTGTGGCAGTCCGAAGTCTCGACAGTACTGATCCAACTCTGCCACCGCCCTGCCCGCAGGCACCGTCTTGACGACCTCGTGCGCAAGCCCCAACCTAGTGATCCCAACGTCATCGTGCGTGTCGACGTCGCCGTCCCAGTCGAAGCGCAGAAGCTTCAAGGCATCTTGGGCTTCGAAATCAGGGTTGTCGGCTACGATGGCCATCTGCCGGTGGGCCTCCGGGTGCGACTTGCAGAACCACGGGAACAGACGCGTGATCTCCGGCAGGCCGCCGGCGGAAGCGTAGTTCCCGCCTAGGATCACGCGGCGGTGCTCCGCGGGCGTGCTGTAGAAATGGGGGTCTAGTTTTTCTGGGAGTTCAATCGCTGTGGCCTTTTGTTAGCGACCTGGGGACTTAATACATAGGTAGGTACCTAGGTAGGTAAGTATTCTGGGTCTCGGATTCTTTGAGGGAAGTTGGGAGTCATTTATTTACCCTTCTCAACTAGACTGAAACAGGCATACTGGAACCGCGGCGGCGCGGTATCCGGCCGCGTAGGCCGATTCGACTCCGGCGTCCACGGCATCGCCGTATCGCCCCACTCGTCCGCTTCTTCCTCCTTGAGGTCCTCCCACGCCATGTTCCCGATATCCAAGTTCAAGCCCCAGCTCGCGGCCCATTCGACGCTGCACCGGGCCTTGTCGACGCGGTCGTCCTCTTCGTCCTGGCCCGTGTTCAGGTGCACCACCAGAACGCCGTTCCTCTCGTAGTCGGCGTCGACGGCTACGATGAAGAAGAGCGGGTGGATCGAGGGGTCCTGGTCCCGCAGATGTAGGTGGTAGTCGTACACGTCGCGGAGCGGCCGGTTGGCGAAGTCATACCTGGGTGCTAGCTTGCAGGTGCCTGGCTCGATGTCTTTGGCCGCGTTTAGCCGGCTTACCAGGTCGTTTAGAGTGCTTAATTCGAGGGTGGTGAGGGAGTAGACGGCCTGCGCATAGCTTCCGCTGGCGGTGGCGCGATGTTGGCTATTATTTGGGGCCGTCTTTGGTAGAGATAGGTCCAGGTTGGAAGCCATAATAAGTACCTAAAGTATTACCACGCTGGAGATGCCAACCACGGTAAACAAGTGATCGATAGCCGACGTGGATAAATCTTGATGTGAAAGTATTGAAGGTTGGCGATGCAACGTTGAGTTCTGGCCTAAGTCTTAAGATAATAAGTGGCAGACCAACCATGAACCCTGTGGGGTTTACTTATAAATTTGGGCTACGAAATGAAAATGGAAGACTCTCTTGACGGTTTCCTTCAACTCTGCCCAGACGTCATAGCATATATTTCTCATAAATCTCTATGTCTTTTGTTCGTCATAGAATTTAATTATTCTTCAGAATATATTGTTCAAGCCTCAATGATAATGAGCAACAGGGGTAAAAAGGATCCGCGTAAACCAAAGCTATAGCCCATTATGCTTGACACAAACTCAGCTCTTCAGCTTCTACGTCATATTGATGTATCGATGGCCTTATATTTCACTATGTATGTCTTATGGCGGGGGCTAAGCATTACGTGTAACCAATATATGTAACCCAACACCGCCGTAAGATCTCACGATAGCACCAGCTAGGTAACAATAAGATACAACCAGATCGGCAACGATAGATTGGTGGTCAAGCAATAATGTAATCCACCTTGTTGAAGTCGCCAAATGATATGCCAACCCAGGGTAGCCTCGCGCATTCGATCGAGGGAATTCTTCATTTTCAAACTTCAAGATATCGTACGACTTCGAAGGAAGGATTCTCACATACGCCGAAATCATATAAGCATGTTCACAATAATGTTTCATGGTTCCGTCATATAGTCACAGCCGGAGTCCTGAGACAGATTCCGGTCCAAATTCTTACGGTTCAAGTCCATACAGACTAGACGAGGGCTTGTAATAGAAATTGAGATTCGGTATTGTACAATTTGGTTAATATAACTTGCACAAGGCTTACGGTTATTCGCTATAGTGGACCTATAGAACGATGTTGCAATATCTAGCCTTCCTTGACTACTAACCCTATACATAACTAAAACTTGCTTCTCTTTAGAAGTAGTTAAATTTGCATAGCTACCTAGGTATTAGTTATAAGTGCTCGTAAAGTTCAGTATACTAAGCTATTATTATAGCAATATGGTAGTAGTACCTTTAACAGAGATTTGGAAGTTTTTACTTTTTGCTAGGAACTGTGTAAACTTCCAGGGTTATCGTCGTCTGGTAAATAACAGATACATAATGTAGAAGCAGGGCCTAAATATTATACAAACATATCGACTACAGGATCTCTTTTTTTTATTGAAGGTCTCGGATACTTTGCTACTAATAGTTATCATATCTCAAGTACATGGTTTAATAATGATTCAAGAATATCGTTCAGATTTTGTAGTGCTTATCCACCTCTACCACCTTGTACGCCCTCGGTTGAACGATCATCGTGTCTATCTCACTCATCCTTCATAGCTACCTACTTAGGTACTTAGATATATGCGCGTTGGATGCGACTCAAGTAATAATGAACTCATATGAGCTGTTCAGCTTGTAGTTAAACTACCTAGGTAACGATAGACGAATAGGTGTTGCGACGTGAATATAAAAGCTAGTATAGTAGACCAAGATTAGAGATTGAAGACAAGCATCGACGAGTCAAACATACCTAGTCCTCTGCCTACTCCTGAGATCCATCTCGACAAGATATACCTCAGCCAAAAATGCGTTCTGCCACCGTCTTAACCCTCATGGCTACACTTGCCTATGCCACACCTCCTATGTCCTTCAACTGCGCTGATGACATGCAGGGTACGTGAAAAAACTAACTTATGATACATATGTCTATAGTTCTAAATTGTCTAATGTTTACAAGCTTATGTGTTGTGCTAATATCATCTATAGATGTCTGTGACAACATGTGCTGGGGCGCATACTGCACACAACCGGCGTTCGGCTCCACGCTAGAATACGACAACTACGGCGGCACCGGTTCCCGTACGAGCGACGTCGGCAAGCGCCGGACTAACTCGGCCGGGTGTACGCCGAGGCCGAACAGATGTAGCGTTCGTTGGCCCTGTTGACGTAGAAAACAAAGTTGTCGATATTGACAATATTGTAGAGTGTCTCGGGCAAAAACTGCGACGAGTATCCCTTCGCGAGCACAAGCGACGCCGACAAAGGCGGCCAAGTCAACAAGTGCGTCGTCTCGGGCCACAACTCTCGTAAGCACCCTCCCTTCAATAACCAGGGAAATCAAGAAAACACAGCTGGATTACACAGATAACTACCTACCTACCTGATGCTTACTATACTTACCTATCTGTCTCCACAGGCCAGGGAAACATCATCAAGAACTACGTCTCGTCCACCTGCAACAACCAGCGATGCAGCTTCATAGTCGGCTTCGGGAACCCGGGCGCCCAGGGCGTCAAGTACTGCAACGCGTACAGCGACCCGTACAACCAGTGCGTCCCCGACGGGTCCATCTTCAAGAACGGCAAGGCGGACGTGCGTCCCCCACAACCAGCCCCAAAGCGCCGCGGCGTTGGGGACTCGACGGTTGCTCTACCGGGGGGTCTGTATCTGCTGAAGTCCGGGATGAGAGTCTCTTTTGGTAAGTTGACTACCTAATTATCCTTCTCTCTCTTTTGCTGGTTTTTGCAATTTGGCGTGGGTAGGTAGGTAGGTAGGTAAGGGGGTAGTAGCTATTCGCTGACGAGTCTTGATATCCAGGAGAGAATCTGGATGTCGGCACTAAGACGAAGCGCGCGGAGCCGAGGAACGCGACGCTTGCGAGGAGAGCGGAGGATGGTCTGGAGGACGAGGAGGATGTCCATTGGGACTTTCACGATGACGAGATTGCAGCACGTCTTGACTAAAATATGAATGGGTTGAATTGGTATTGATATAATCAGATTGGAGTGGCTATAAAGGGGGCTTTACTTATTCTATTACGAAGGGAAGCTTCTAGTGATATGGGAAATAGTATGCGTCAAGTACATTCATTCCATTTCTAAGATATAAGAGAAGAGGTTAACGTTTTCATATTACTAGCTGTGGTAGGTACCTCCTATCAATGCCTATCCTTAATAGAAATATGAAAATGCAATAACTCTTAAGATGTGTAACGAGTCAAAAAAATCTAGTGAGTGCTGCGAGTAGGAAGGTACCTAGGCATCAGTTTCAAGGATGTAAGTTTTACACTACCTAGTTATTGAGTCTAAGAGATACCAATAGTGTAGCTGCTATGAGCATCCCAGCCAAAGGAATTATCAAGTCCGAAACTCAGCTCCTTTTCTCTAGTTCTTCTCACATTCCGTGTCCTCCTCAACGACTACCTGCGGATTGCGGACTCGGGGACGTAACGCCAAAGGGGGATTCGGCGTTCGCTCTTTTAGCCGCAATACTAATGTCTCTTTAAGTACCTCCTTGCCTCTGGTGTTTTTCTTACGCATTTCTACAGCAGTTAGTCTCATTTTGGTATACCTACCCGTTACCACAAATAACACTCACTCACCGTAAACCTTGCCGATGAACGGGCCCCAAGTATCTTCGATCGGTTCATTCTCGTGTACCTTAAGAACTTCATCGACAAGAGCCTGATAAGCGGAAGGTTGCTTGTCTTGGCTCGACTCAGGCGTCGAGGTCGGGGGCTGTCCGGCAACAAACTCGTCTCCTAGAAAATAACGCCAGATGGCCTTGTATTTTTGTACTTCGGTAGACTCTGCGCCATATATGTGCACCAGAATATCGTGCCACTGCTGGCATTGCTCTAGCGTTGCTGAATCGAGGATATCCTCTTCTTTAGGAGCTGGCGATCCCATGTTGCATGAGATTTGTTGACTTGTGACAGTAATCTTGTTAAGGTATTAAAGTACCTACGGAGTTGGATGTGCGTGTTTACGTATCTTCGTAGTTATTAGGTAAATTTGCTCGTCGTGGCCTCCTCTTATATATCTTGTCCTTGCCTACCTACCTAAGGTGCGTTTCTTGTAAAAGCCAACTTGCATGTAGGCATTTCATAGTTCTTTTATTTGCCTCCCTTTCCTCTATTCCATGTTAGACTTTCACTCTTTTCACAGCAATGGTTTACTTAATTTGGTGCTTGGTCTAGGCATTGAACTCAAAGGTGTAATTGTCTTTATCGAGACTGTAGTGGATGAATTTGCTATGTATTATTTTAGGCGACATGCATGCCTATGCATAAGTCCTACAAGGAAAAATACTCAAAGATCCTTTAAAGACAATCGATTATTCGTACCAAAATGGAGTATTCCTATCTTCTTTCTTTTAGTGTAGTTTCATGTCCCAGTACGATGAAGTTAAGAGTAAAATATCATAAGGTAAGACTCTAAACTAAACTATTATAGTCCATGACCATAGATATCTCATCTTATATGCCAACGCATGACTAAGAGTACGTGTGCGTTCGACTTGTCTGTTTATTAAGCCTCTTGATATTGATCCATATCCATTAAGTCGAATGAGATGTAAGTAGCCAAACCCCTTTCTAGCTTAAATTTACCTGGTTTCATTCATTCCTATTCTGACATAAGTGTTTTACGTTGATGTTGGATTAATCTAAGATATGCTGAGGTTTCATCTTATAACAAAGAGACAGTTTTGTCATGAGTCTATCCATGTCTATAGCAAAAGAAATAAAGGCCCCGGTGTTAAAAAGGTCAAACTATGGAGAACGCCACCAACGGAACTCCAAGTGTCAGAAAAGCGATTAAGATATCAACTATCAAGAAATACATTTTAAGATGGATATTAACTAATCTATATTATGTCCTCTAGAAACTAACCGAGGCTATGTGTGGCATCAAACGTACCTAGATACACCTTGACAGATAAAACTCGCGTAGCCGTAATATACACCAGATACCGCCACAGTACTCCTAGCTTATAATATTGTTAACCCTTCCATAAACCGGCGAAGTATATCCTAGTAGTTGCCTTGTCCAAACACCGGAGTAAAATGATATTGAATCCAAACGCCTATTCTTCTATTGGTCCAGAATCCTGGTCTATGTGCCCATCAACACCCAAAGATCGCAATCGTTGCGATAATAGGCTCTCTGCAACACCCGTATTGCCGTTAATGAGGCGCGCAAAAGCATTCCCTCCATAGCCTACGTCGCCCTTATTAAGTTTGTCGTATTTATCAATTTGTCCGTCCGGTCCACCCCAGTTCGATACGTCGCTCGAGTATTGCGTGGTCGGCCGACTAGTCTGAGATGAATCTGGGGATAAGGGGTCAGCAGGACCTGCGTTGCTGGCCTCATCCACAATGGTCCTTATTCCACTATGTCTGAGAGGTACAGGTTCAACAGGAGCGTTATGACCTGCGAAGTCTGATAAAAAGGGTTGGTGCAGAGTATGACTGGGGGAAAAACCGCCGGTCGGATCGTACGCTTGGCCAGGAGCATTAAAATAGAAGCCGGAGCTGCGTCGTCTAAATGCTTTATCAGC
Source organism: Daldinia sp. EC12 (assembly GCA_002120325.1). Lineage (NCBI taxonomy): Eukaryota > Fungi > Ascomycota > Sordariomycetes > Xylariales > Hypoxylaceae > Daldinia > Daldinia sp. EC12. The sequence goes on from KZ112928.1 coordinate 383,831, forward strand.
AGCCAAACTGGCGCCAGGGCCTGAACCTCCTGAGATAGGAGGGTGCATAACCCTGATCGGTTTATAGCTAGTAAACCTAGGCTCCGGAAGAGAGATCTCATTTCGAAGTTTCTCTTTCCCGTCGGGCACGCGGTTTGCGAAAACAACTCTAATACTTTTGTACAAATAATACCGACCTTTCGAAGGACAACATATATGCAGATGGACGAGATACCTTAGAATTGGCCTGTCTGTGGTCTCGCTGTCTTTTGTTTTAGGCATATTGTCAATGATCGGGCCAGCTGAATAGCTTCGCTGCCGGATGAAAGTCTTTGTACCTGGTTCCATCCCTGCGAGATCGTACGGAACTAGAAATAGCTTCACAGCGGTTTTATTGGGGTTTTTGATCACAATTTGGACTTGCCCCTTTTCTGGGATACGGTAGCTACCACCCGGTGGCGCTCTGGGAGAGCCGGACCTACGTTTAGACCGTTGAGCTCTGCGCGGATCACGCTCCAATGGCTCTATGGGACGGTTGCTCGCATCCGTTTTATCTTCTTCCAGCTTTCGGTCCAAAACCCGGCTTTGCATCTTTCGCTTTGACCTCGCTTCCTCTTCTTGGTTGGGAAGACCGTTCTCCAAGTCAATTTGACCAACGTACGGACTCGGCCCATCTTCAATTTTAGAGCGTCCGTGAGAGGAGTTGGCATAACTATAGAATACGGCAGGGAAAGGCAACGTCACATGAGGCGGACATCGTAAGCTTGATTTGCACTTACCCAACCCGAGCACGCCAATCTGAGCTAAGAAATCCAGAGGCTTTGAGGGGGTTGTAGACATTCGTCCGCGTAAGATACTTTCTTCATAAGACCCTACCATAGAAGCATGTTGGATGGGTGATATTTCTGAACTAAATGACGGGCGTCTTGAACGGAAGAAAGCAGGGGTCTGTGGTGAAGATGTAGTAGTGGGAAAGTTGGGAGTTGAAGCGAGAGATCGCCGAGGTTGGTGTGCTTGATAGGGAAACGTTCTCTCTTGGCGAAAGGAGGGAGGCTGCCTTGGTGATGGACTATAAGGGATAGCGTATGGATTTGAATAAGACGACATTAATGTGTGCCGGCGCGGGTTTCCGGAAAAGCTTGAACTGATATCAATGCCATCCATAGGGCATGTCAAATCGATATCGTCATTACTTTCTGACTGGACTAAAGGGCTAGTAGGTGGTTTATAGATAAAGCTTGATGAAATAGAAGATGATAAAGGAGAAAAACTTGGAGGTGTCTCATCTGGTCTCCTTGCTGAGGTATGTAGGCTCTCGAAGGGGAACCGAGTAGCAACCTTCAGAGGCGGAGTAGTTAACCATGACTCACTAACACCGTTAAAATCTTGCCCATTTTGAATTTGTTGGCGATCTGGTATAACACTGGCATCCTCAGGAGATTCGTCATGGGTAAAGTCGCCACTATGAAGAGCTGAACGAGGTCGCTCAATACTTAGTCCCTCTCTCTGCCTTGTCTCATCGTTTGAGTTGACGCTTCGCCTCTCCGGGGTTATTGTAGCTGAAGGTAATAGATTCGGCGAATCCGCCGTCGAACGTTTTGGACTTCGAGTAGGAGTTGTTGGTTGTTGCCCCCATATTGATCCGAACTGTTCACCAGCGGCGTCAGCGGAGTAGAAAGTATAAGGCGGAATGCGACTACCAACATGTCGACTTGGCCTCCAAGTTGGACTTTCGCCTCTCTTCAATCGCTCGATTAGTTCCGATCTATCGGAGCACTCGGTCGGGGAGTTTTGTTCTGGCGTTTGAGGTGCTGGAGTGTCTGCTATCGGACCATCGCATAATTCGGTACTGATACTCTCTTCTGATCGCTTCTTCCTTAATGCGCTGTTGTTACGCAATTGATCCGTTGGTGACGCCATAGCAGGCGTCGGTAACTTCTCGGCGGACTCCCTCCGCTCCAGGTCTATCTGGAAAGCGGGCATCGTACACCCAAGCTGTCAACCTAAAGCTTGAAGACGGTGTTATGTTATAAGCATTCAAACATCTTTTTTTTTTAATAGTCGAGAAATAAAACCGCTACCAGTGGCTGACTCGTGTTCTTTTCAGACTCATTTGACAAGATTATCCGAAACGGAACGGGACGGAATGAAAAGGGCCTGTCTTTCTCGACAAAGAACTGTGGAATTATTGTTCTGTTCGGACTAAAGAACAACTACGGGTACGATTTGGAGTTTGAAAAGGTGAAAAGTGAGAAGTTAAAAAAAGCTTAGTTATGTCAAAAAGTTTATGTAAAAAAAGACCTATTATCATGAGACAGGTGTACAAAGAGTGAGGAAAGTAATGCAGGATTGCTTTGATCATCCGGACCTTCCCACACCTATCAAATTATGACTCCAGTGAGGTGTTACTAAGTTCAGCGTCATAATTAGTGGCCCATCTATTCCGTTTCACGCCTGTTCTGGCAAGAGCGTGGTCAGTTTGGGACGGTATTAAGCTAGAATGAGGCGGTATTTGGCAGGGATTGACCGGTAATAGGGCCCGTGTAGTGTGCTAGTCACGCCTGCAGCGCTTGTCTTATGTTAGTGCAAAACCCCTGCAACAGATGCTGTGGTAAGTGGCACCAAGGTCCCATCAAGGTCCCGTAGTGCATGCAGAAAGGGCGATTTTTTTCAATGCTCAGTTCCCACTAAAATCTTATCGATATTCATCTCATCTTGTCCTTCGTGTAAAACTCTGGATATCAAATATATCACCTATCAAATGCGCAGGATCCTGCTTTAATTAAACCCAGAAAATAAAAGAAACTCGCAAGGGCTAATAATTTATTTTCTGTTGAAAATGGCACCCAAGAGACCTCTTGAATCAGATACCGCAGCCACACCAGCAGCAAAGAAGCATCGTAAAGGCTTCCGTGTAGGCCCAGAAAACCTACCCGATGGACCATGGCGAAGAAAAGGTTTGTTAATATCATAAAACTCTCGCTTAATCACCATGATACTAACTTAAATTTTTATCAAGTTGATAAAATAAAGAGAGACCTCATTCATAAGGCGAAGGTTAAGAAGGCGTACAAGAAGATAAAAGCTGCAGAGCAAGCATCTTCTAAGACGGAGACTACCCTCGCTACTGAGGATGTAAATGCAAATGCAGATACAAATACAAATACGGAAGTTGATGCGGAAGCGGCACCGCCATCGCCACAACTCCACCCTGAAAGACAGGCGATGTTAGACGGAGACGAGGAGCAAGCAGAGCCTTCTTCGCCGCCTCCATCAGGGGACCAACCCCCACGCCGGCGGAAACAGAAAGCCCGCAAACCAGGTTACTTCGACAAAGCGGTGGCTGATGCGGACCGCAAAAAGGCGGAGGCAGAAGCACGTGCCCAGGAGATTGCGAGACGAAACGCGGAGAGGGAACGTAAGATTGCGGAACGCGAGAGGTTTAGGAAAGCCCTGGCGAAGGCGCGGACTCCAGGTCGAGACGGCCGACGAAAATTAGGCCGTGAGAGCGGGTTACTACTCGAGAAGGTGAAGAAGATGGTCGGAGATGCGAAGTGAGAGGGCTTGCTTTGGTAGCGACACTATGGCTCCTTACAATTAATCAACCCAATTATTCGATATCCTTACCTCTTGAAGTCAAGTTACACACCAGAGTACGAATAACAGGATTGAGGCAACATCAGACAGCCAGGCAATTTTCGCTGTACTAGTTTTTCCTCGAGAAGATCCAGGACGAGCAACCCAATTTTGGCTAGAAATAAACGGGAAATCTACCAAACTTAAAGAGTACATATTTTCAAGGGGAGAACTTTGAAGTATGACCGATCCATTTCGGTACGCTTCGTCTCATAATTCTATTAAATAGCCCGTCTAAGCTGACCAGATTAAGCATGAGTTACACTAGATTTATTTATTGTCTTTACATAATATCATTAACTACCTTATTAACGTGAAAACTTCTTATCTGGAAGTTCTGGTCTTAGCCGTGGGGTGGCATGGGGTGTGGGACATGGAAGTTCGTATGTCCATTCTACATCTTCCGCAGGTAATTCTCCTCTCGTTGTACCACTTATTTCTACTGGTTCCACCGGGGTCGGCGAGGACCCAAACGTTATTATCGTCCCCGGAGTTGTTGACCGCATTCGCGGTGAATCTTTAGGCCATGGCTCTGGCCTGTATTCGTTTATCGTACTGCTAGCCTGGCTGCTTTGGCTGAGACGACGCTTTCTTCGCCTCCTTAAAAACATGGCGACGGCAACAGCCGTAAGCACCACAACTCCTCCCACAGTGCCACCGACAATAGCACCAATTCTTTGCTCCGAGTTTAAAGAACTTTGTGGCGGATCATCCATTACAGAGGAATTGTTCATCGCACCATATGTGCTTGAACTACCGTTTATGAATAATTCTTTGAGTTCGTCATTATCCCAGGTCATAGTTTCCATATTCCCTTGGGCATACCAGTCCCTCACCACCGCAGGACTCTCATAATCTGCGGCGTTTACGTCGTACGAATCCTTCCATATCATCTCGCTCATGTCGTAAATACCAAGGCTCTGTTTCCACGGATCAGGAGTCATATTGTGAGAACCCAGGCCCGGATCAGCGTCAATACCTCCGTAACTCAGCATTTGTCTCTTACCATTTCCGATCACCGCGCAACCATGGTCAGCACGCGGCGTACCGGAAGAATTCGATTTGAAGAAAACGAATCCAGGTAGAGACAATACGTAGACATCAGAGAAAGTATTTCCAGCATGGTTAGCTGATGAGCCGCCATATATGAATCTAAATCCAGCCAACATTAGCTCCTTTTCTTCCTTTATATAACCTCGTAGCTGATTGCTCGGAACAAACCTACATTTCATATGTGTTGTTGGGCCCCCGAACACCGACGCTACAAGCTCGTTCGATCAGTGGCGGTGACATTCCCGTCGCCCTCTGCTTATACCACTTTCCTGTTACCGGGTCGAATAGCGTAAGCGTGGCCCAAGGGATACCACCGATATAATTATCGTCCTTTATGTCGACGGGCGCTTCAGCGCCGCCGAGGAAGACCAATAACCCGTTAGGTCCAAACGGTACATATTCAGCACAACCGTATAAGCTGGTACCATACTGCCCAAAGGAGTCAGAGCTTTGACTAGCCCATTTGTTGGTCTGAAAATTGTACGATACAACTCCCGTCACAGCTTTCCCAAGACCGTCGTCCTGAATCGAAACGTCGCTGTGCCGAGTGGCTTGGCCGCCAAATGAATAGCCTACGTTGGAACTCTGCGCGAATGATGCGCCGGCCGGACGCAAAAGTTGTGAAAAACTACGGTAATCACTCTGTGGAAGCTGTGACCACGACCCGCCACCCGAGCCATCGGCACTGAAATACCAAAACTGGTCCTCCGGCGGCGGTCCATCGTCCATCGTCATTCCTCCCCAAACATAAAAGGATCCCCGCGGATACGAATGATCAGTCCAGTATACTTGTTGTCCAAGAAGCGGTGCCGTCTTCGGAATTGTCCGCAGTTTGACCGTTTCGTTCGTCCATGATTCGTTCAGGTTTAGCGAAAGTGTCGAGCTTGCTGTTGTCCTATTAGCAAAAAGAATGATATGTTTTTAACGTTAGTGGACGTACCGGCGTAGGGAGAATATTGATTCCACTGAGTGCTATTCGTTCCATTTCCGCTGCTCTTCTGAAACAATTGACCGCCGTCTATGTAGACATAACCACCAAATGGCACGACTAAACCAAAAAGTTAGATGAAATTCTTTCTTTCTCTCTTAGTAAATCTCCCATCTTGGCTGACCTGAAGGGTATCGATGCCGGATGAAACTATCGGGACCGGGATTATCGACGGCACGTCTGGTGAGGCCATTTCCGTCGACCAAGCTACTTCTTCCCAAACATCCTAATACCGCGAGTACGAGCGGGAAAGGCGAACGCAAGCCCTTCATTGGGGCGATTTGACATTTCAGGAGGAAAGATTAAACATTATGAGGGATCCGGTCGGGAATATAGTAGTCTGGGGTATCGAAGGAAGCCAAGGGGGAAGTATGAGATTCCTTCTTGGTATAGCCAACCTTCATCGCAATCCACAGGCACGGGTAAGCTCAAATTATCAGTATATTGGGTATATGGAGTCTCGCAGTCATATACCCCGAATTTGACTGACTGACTTGACTGGAGTTTTTAGTAGGAGTTGGACCGATTATTCTCCTACATAAGCTACCACCCACGAGAGCATTACAAGGGCGGAAAATGGTTCGCAACCCCCAAAAGGATTACTACCAACTTATAAAAGAGAAGTGAGCTACCCAACAACGGGGCGGCGACGACGCATTGGGACAGGGGGAGGGGGGGTTGAGGTCGGGATCAAGAAGACCCCCCTTGCAGGTTTGGATATCCGGTACCGTAGGAGCGCATCTCGATTCCTATGACATTCTACCAATCAGGGCGCAGCGCCGATACAACCTCGAATGCTTTCCGCGAGTCTCTCCAACAGCATGGCTGCGGCACCATTAAATTGACGAATACCAATTCGATTTTCTTCCTACTTTCGGCCCCCGCAGGGTTCCTTGGAAGCTTACCAGCTAAACTCGACTTAAAACTAGTTATACTTCACGTTCGTGTCTCGTGTATTACATGTTCGAACACGTTGTGTTCGGGTGCGAACCATCCCGTAGAGTTTCAGAAGCAGGCTGCCGTGTTGTTGGCGTCCTAAGCTCATTTTGGACTAATCACAAGTCTTCCAATTTGATCCTTCGGGCTCGCAAACGATCAAGACAGGATCGTTCCCGGCGTGTTTTTTTTTTTCCTCTTTACGTTGCAGCTGCCTCGTAGGTATAAGGGTCTTATGCGGCCCTGGTCCAAGAACCCCTACCCCCTTGGCCATTGTTAGCAGGGCCAACTAACTACTAATTACCTAGGTTAACCAGGCTGTTAACCAAACTAGGGTTCTTCTAGACCAGGAACAGAGAACCAACAAACTACAGGTTTCTATTAAAAGAAACAATAGCTGGGAAGAAAAGATAGTGTAGTGTACAAGCCTCACAGCCATGCCGCTAAAACGGGGAATTTCGTCGCTGGTAAAGCCACAAAAATGTCCGAATTTAGCTGTCCCTTTTATCCAATCGCGGACAGTTGCCGTTTAGATCAGGGGTAAGAAAAAAAGTAGGCGCCTCGAATAGCTAAGCCCATGCGAATGATCGCCCACCCGTAAGCAGCCCTGCCGCGTGGAGCTACATACTACCTACACTACACACACGCAAGATATGAGTATACACTACTACACGCAGGTGTGAAGAATAACGACATCGGCATGTCGAGAACTGTCAAAAATCACATGTTTAACCAAGTCATGTGTCTCTTCGGTTAGGACGACGAGATTAATGACGGGCGGGTTACATCCCATCCTTTTAAACCACGAAAAAAACAAAAGGCTTTCTGATCAATCGGCATAGTTCCCATAAACATACCTACCTAGGTACCTACAAATGGGATTTTCCCTCGGCTGGAAAAGGTTAAGATTAAATTGGTTGCAGCGATTAGGAAGGTGAGGGTAGAGTTCGGTTGGCTTGGGTTGGCTTCAGCTCTCGTCTAGACCGGCCGCGACCATTGATAGAGTGGTGGTAGGAGTGGGTAGCAATCGCACGTCTGCTAGGTATAAAGCGAGCGAGCGAGTGGGTGTATGTCCTTTCTATGCATGTCAGACGGAGGCTTACTTACATACAGTACAGTACGGCCCGGCCGGATGGCCTAGCGAAGCAGGCCTTCCACGTTTTTGGCAGCGCACAGGTTCACTTGCTGCTGGTAACCGCTTCCTACTTGGAGAATCTCTTGCTATCCTCTCGTAGCTTGTGTAGACCAACACCTACATTCGTGTTGATCGACCGTGTGTTACCGTATGCATAGATGGGTAGTCGCCGATTATTCTAATGAGTGCGTATTGTAGGTAACTACCTACCTATATATAATAAACTGATGCGCTTGGCTTGAGTAGGTAGCTTGAATGCTTGCTTCTCTATAAAGCTATCTAAGCACAATCCGAGCTTACAACAAAAAATACTTCGTACCCACGATCTTGGCACACAGTCTTTGGATCCAACCAACCCTGGCCCTTGGATCGCCGCTCGATCGTACATAATTACCTACATACCTAGTTACATACAATTCTTACATACGTAGTAGGAGGCTCAAAAAAAAAAAAAGGGTCAGCAGCGTAGCTGGCTAGCTAGCTAGCCTGATCCAAAATAAGCAGGAATAAACGGAAATCTCACGATGGGGTCTGGTCTAGTCGAGTTTTAGCCGTCAAATAAATAGCTACGCTTAGTCCCCCAACCCAACTACAAACTCTTTGAGTGGGATTTGATTAGCTACCTAGGTAGGTTTCTATAGATTGTAGCGCTGCGCTACGAGAAAGCGAACTAAAACGGTCGTCTTATTTACGTAGGTCAGCAAAGCACACTTACCTCCCGGGTTATAGAGGTTCTCGTATCTTGAGCAGGCTTTAACATTCAGGTACCTATATTCATTACACACGATTCCAAAAAGAAGCTTGCCTCGATTAATTCCAGCGGCCATCTTACGCCCCATAGTACTCGATTCTTATAGAAGGCACGCCAAGGAAGAGGACAGTTAAGTCAAGTGTATTTATTAGCAGACTTACACGTAGTGTAAGTTCGGCCTTATCTCCTTCAAGTCGTAATCGATATGATACCTTTCAACTTCTGAGCGGACGAGGATCTTGAATCAAGTCAAAGTTATAGGACGAGCCTGAAGACCAATGCTCCCATTCCATAGGCCAATTCATACCAGTCACACAACTCAAAATATAGATTGGGTCAGCTAATCTGTTCCGAAGAAAAGTGCTTGCCAATGATCTATTCATCAGCCCTGTCAAGAGCATCTTGTCTGAATCAAGACCTATCGAATTTACATCACTCCAACCCTTCTTCCACACAACCAGAAACGTCTCGGGAAATAGTGTCGTCTCCCTGACCCTTTCACCCTCCCCTCCCGCCTCTTGCACTTTTCTCATCTTCACCTTCGTGTCTCCCGTCTTTTTCGGTCTTCCCTCTTCCCTCCTTTTCCGCCTTCTCCACCTTTCATAAATACACGCCAGTGTCGTCCTCTCACATAAGTCGGATCGGGGTTATCCGGCGGCCGAAAGGGAAAGAGCTGCTTCCGTCGTAGACGTGATGAAAAAGGAATGAAAAAGAAACAAATTTCGCAATGCTCTCAAGGATATCATTAAATTTCCTACCGTGAATGACAGAAAGAAAAGTAAGAAGAGCCACCGTTACATCTCCTCGGGGAGAAGGGAAAGAAAAGCCGAAACAAAATCCAATGCCGAGCCAAGAAGAGTCGCATGTCAGCGCTCCCAGCCGATCATATGGTCGTAACCCCTACAAAAAAACAACTCCGGGCTTAGACGTGAATGCTGTTGACTTCCGTGTGGTTCGACTGCCAAGCTGGCAAGCCATGCTTGTCCTTCGGTCTAGTATGTACAGATGCCGACCAGGTTTGTGAATGCATAAATAGTAGAGAATCTCAACGGGTTAAGTGAAAATATTGTGCGTATTCTCGATAATAAATTGCACGGCAAGATTCTTAGCGTGCATGTCTGTCATTTCTCGCTCGATATTGTGGTCTCGCATGATGGTAGGTGCGAAGACCACAGCAAGATTCTTAGGGGTCATCTACAGAGACGTTAGCCAAGCCGGCTCGAAAACAACCCAATGCTCTTTATGTACTTACAAGGTTCTCTCGTTCTCGCTCAGCGACACGATGAAGATGGAACATCAAAAACTCAAGACAGTCCTTATGCTGAGGTGGGAGCTGCTGAAATACACTTTGCAGATGCGTGCATTTCTCCTCGTCACTCGCAAGTGCTAAACCAAATTAGCCCCATCTAATGCACAAACGTTTCTGCGGCTTATACTTACAATTCGTCTCAAGTATGCGGTCATAAACATCAAATGTAAGCAATGGTGTCGGTAGCTTCCTAAAATACTGTTTCAATACGCTTGTTACAGCTGTGATGTCTATGTCCGGGTCCGAAATGTCGTAATTCTCGTTCTTATCGAATCCTTCTTGAATGGCCTTGGTCTGGGAATTTCCACCAGTCTTGCGGTAGATACCTTCCATATCCATTCCCCTGAGCTCAACCTCTTCGATGCAACGTGTCACGACGCACGGGATTTGACGGCGCTCATAATCAGCTCTCTCTGCTAGTTCAGAGCCAAAAAGAACCGTTGGGGCCTCTGCGATAGCCGGGGATGATACGTTCACCGCTGTCATGGTTCTTGGGAGGGTATTTCCCTTCTTGAATCCAAAGAAACCTTGACGCCCACCGTCTGCAGGTTGGCGATTTTGGCCATTAACAGGTGTATGAGTAACCGGTGACTCAACAGGTACAACTGTCATATTGTAAGGGAGACCAATGTTCTCGCCTTGCATACCTAGCTGGTGACGCTCACGTTCAGGTTGTTGGAAGGCAACGACGGTACGGTTCACACCCTTGGCGATGTTCTGAGCCATGGCCTTTGATCCCTTCTTCCAGTTAAACTTCTTGACTTGACCCTTTCCTATCTTTACCACAGTGGGTCCGGATTCAAGGATCGGTTCTTCTTGGTCTCCGGCAAGGACCGTCGTACCGGTCTGGATGCTGGAGCTGTCTAAGCTGACCGAGTGGTTCGATGAACCCTTGTGCTGGTTATAAATTCCGAGTCCGTTTGGAGGCGACTTAGGATCCGAATGGTTCTTGAACCGTCCCTGGATCTGGTTTGTAAGATCGTTATTCAAGTCGGCCAACTGTGCATTCTTAGACACGAGTTGTTCAAATTCCGCTCGAGCACGATCTCTTTCGGCGATTGCCCTGTTCTTCTCTTCAACAAGTTCATCTCGCTCGGTGTGGAGCTGCTCGAGGCTAGCTGACATGGACTGCTTGAGCTTCTCGAGCTTTTGTACAAAGTCCTTCAGTGCAGATTCCTCTAACTCGCGCGGGTCAATAGGTCGCTTAGTATCCTTAGCCCTTTCCACGTATCCAGCCAGCACTTCCAACTGACGAATCATTATTTCGGTTTGTGTATCCAATACAGAAACCGTTTTCCGTTTCTCCTCGAGCTTCTGGTTAAGATTCTTCAGATCTTTCTCGTTATTAAACTGGCGTTCCAATTCTGCGACTCTCTGCTCCGAGTTTCGTAGTCGTCGTTTCAACAGGGCAGTGTCATCATTCGAGGTTACTGACAAGGGACTCGTAAGATCGTGTATGTTACCATTCAGGGCGTCCTCGGCTATGGGGGTCTTAGGCCAACGAGGCGATGTAGTCGTGCGTGTTGTTTCACTGGCGCTCCTTGTATGGCCAACTCGAGGAAGGTTAGTAGTGCTTGACTCAGTGCTATTAGTCCGTCCATGCCGCACCGCGTTCGAAACACGGCGCAGAATGGAGGAAGAACCCTCATCCGTACCTAAAATCCGAGCCATGTCTTCATCCATACTGAAGTCACCACCTGCGCTCCATCTAGGCAACTTAGGCGACGTTTTTGTTTCACCATTCGAGTTCACCGACTCCTGGCCCGCAGTCGACACTGGTGGAGCAGGCGGTGCCCTGGGGGTCATATACGCATCGGAAAGTTTTTGTTCGGTAGGTCGAGACGCTGCACCGTTTACTAAAAGACTATTAGTTAAAGCGGGAGTGCCTTGTTTCCAAGACTTACCGTTTCTAGGCGCGGGAGGGGGGAGTTCTTTTCTAGTAACTGGCTTCCCATTGTTGCTAACTGACGTGGGCACAGAATCATTAGATCGCACCTCGTCGTCTTCTTTGGGGCGAGAGTCTTGTGAACTACGAGGGGTGCCTGTTTTATCACCTGCGTTTAAATGTTGAGGTGAACTGTCCTTTCGGCTAGAAATGCTGCTACCCCTGGAAAGAGTAGACTCCTGAACCACATTTGATTGCGAATCCGAGCGCGAGTTGGTCTTCTTACTCTTAGGTGCTTCTTGCAACTTGAAATCGTCTGAAGGGTGAGACTTTCCATTCGGCGTCTTCTGAGACCGGTCTTCGGGAGGAGTTGATCTTGGTGCTGCGTTCTTATCGCTTCTAGAAGATTTGGAAAGCTTCCTACCTAAGTCTCTGGGAGGTGGAGTCTCGTGGTCAAGAGAAGATTGCCTTCCCTTCTCTTGGAAAGCAATATGCGGTGTGGAAGTTTGCGAAGTATCCCTTCGGTCTGAACCAGTAGCTGGCTTTGGGAGACTGAAGTAATCTTTTTCTTTCGGCTTCCTGTTGGGGTCGGCTAGAGCCTCTGAGGTCGATCGAGGAGTTGTGGACGGCACTGGGCTCGGGTCCAAAGCCACGGGAATGAAGAAACTTTGATCGTCTGCGGCGTTATTACCTCCGGCCTCGCTACCTGAAAAGACAGTTGAGTTCCGATTATTGCGGTAAGCCCGCGAAGGAAGAGGCAGACCATCATCTCTTCCGTGATCGACCGAACGCTCAGGGGATCTGGACGGTCTTGAATTGCTTCTCGACGAATCGTTTCGAGGATATGCCGGCCGTGGTCGCGGCGAAAGCTCCGTAGGCGTATCGGAATCGGGATCAACTCTATCGTTGGAAAATGCATTGGGCGGTATTGCATTGGGAGGAAGTGCCGGAAGAGATTTGTCGACAATCATTGGTGATGCATCTTTTTCGCGTGCCTTTGCCTGGGCGGCAGCTTTGGATTTCTTTCTACGCCTAGCCATTAGGGACTCGTGACAGTTCATGCAAAAGATTCCTTGTGATGTTCTCGCATATCGCAGGTTTTCAATTTTCCTCTTGCAGTTTCTGCATCGGAAGCAGGCGGCACAAAAAGCCTGGTCACCAGTAAGTATCGCAAGGTCCTCAATCTTTTCGCCACAAGCGCTACAACTGTAAGTGCAGTTATTGCAAATAAGTGAGCCGTCTCCTAGCAACAGAAGGTTTGCGTCGGAGTCGAGTAGGGTGCCGCAGGTGTTACACCGGAAACAATTAAGATGCCATCGGTTCCCAGCTATAGGGTAGTTAGAAAGAATTGTACATTAAATATGGTTTTGGGGGCCGGTGTAGTAGATTTATTGACCACAAGTTAAGATGATATTAGGGAAGAGGTAATGAACCTACCTAATTCAAATGCTTTACCCTCCTCAAGTATCTGAGTTCACAATACAACTTTAGCAATGATATCCCTCAAAAAGATAAACGGCCTTTTCGTACCTCACCACACCCTTTACAGGGAAAGACATCGTCGCTCTCCATTGGAGCCTCCGTATATTCGTCCATTATGTCCAGATATATTATGTGTTCAATCCGAATTTATGTCCAAGGCAAGACGATGTAGCCAAACTGGCGGGTTACTTGATAGTACGGTTTAACTAATAGGAAAGTATCGACCTAGGCTCGGAGCGTCATGAAAGGCGATTAAGACGGGAGCTATCGCAGCATGGAGCCTATTACTTGGTAGCCTCGAAAGGGAATGGCTCGGATGTACAGGACGGTGGAATATAAAGGTACGTCAAGTGCGTGGACGAACCGTTAGTAAAGTTGGTATAAGGAGGTGGATAGGATCTACGTCGTCGGAACTGATAATCGGGCGGTTTCTCGGAGACTTGATCAGTAGGACAATGTCGGAATAAAACGAGAAAGGAAGTAAAGAGAGCCGATGTGATAGGTATCGAGGCCTAGCAAAAGGCAGGACCGTGTACTGGGCGCGGCGAATTGATATGGTATGGTATGTTGATTACAAAAGGCAAAGAAATTTGAGGCGTTGAGTGTTGAATGATAGTAACGAGCCAAAAGGCGAGACAGGAGAGGCGGACAGGTGAAACCAGCCCACTTAGAAAAATATGGCCACGGGCCGTCTAGCGAACAGTATTTCAGGAACAGGAAAATACCTAAGAACAGGGGAGAAGAATCTAGTTTGTCGATTTCATGTAAGAAAGGGAAACGTGACAAACGTGACAAGCGTGTGAAATGGGTTCTGTATATTTTCGTGGGATATTTCATGCAAATCCAATTCAATGATTCACGAATGTTAAAACTGATTAAGTTCGGAGAGTACAAGAAAGGGGGGGGGAATCACGGCTTTGGAGGGGATACATTTACACAAATTGTGGATGGGGAGCCCAGCTTGTACCAGTTGTTCTCCCAAGTCGTCTCAGAGATGGACCCTTATTACTCGAGTGGGACAAGTTAATGGTACTAAACTAACGGTGTACTAAGTACCCTGCACAAGTACAGTACTTGAAGAGCTACATTACCTAAAGTTACTAAGGTAGGTGAGCACCTGCACCGATTGTCCAACGAACAAACAATATGCACCTATCCGTGATGTATAATATATTACAGGTACCTATCCATATGCACGTATATAAGGTCCTTTTTTACTTACATGCGTGGACATTCATGTGAAGCAAAGTGTCTAAGAAGACACTTGTGATTTTATTATGTGATCTGCTATGATTATAAGTAGGAAGTAATATTTATATAGGTAGTTAATCGATTTTAATAGGTAGTCAGAGATCTCGAAGTATGTTAATATCACAGGTAAAGTGGCTTGCTCTATCATAAATACATATATCAGGTACTCGACTTTAGGAGGTACCTTAGGTTAGATTAGGTACTCACAAGATGGAAGTCCCAACCTGGTAACTACCTACCTAACCTTAAACCTTGACTGAACTATGACACCTAAGCTTAAAATTAGCCGGATTAGAAGTATACTTGTAACTATTGCGAGGGTAACACCTTCGATTTCAATTATAACTCAAAATGTCGACCTACAGATCAGCTGAAAATATCTTACAATTCATAAGCCAGGAACGAATGTGTTGCATGCTGACACGTTCTAGAATTTAATATTGGAGGTGACATGATCGCTTAAATAGGGCTGAAGAACAACAATTCTATACTACATAACTACCTAATATGTATGTTCTTGCCTTCGAAATGGCCTACGTCTGCTGACCGTCATTTCTAAACAGGCAGGCAAGCCAATTGAATTAACTTTGATGAACTCCCCGTTACTTACAATAAAATGTACCTAATGCATTTCATTTATCTTGGAGCCCATGTAAGTCTCAATAAGTCTTCTTGTCTCCCTCCTCCATTATTCCAACATTCAATGTAACTACCATATCCCTTCTATTTAAGTTATTTTTATACATAGGTACTCACCTAAGTTAGAACGCAAGGTGCATCAACACCTTGGAAAAAAAAAAGCTATACATAGCTATACCGTCCCTTGTGGCTATACCAAATCTGATCGCCCTTTATTGCTCGATAATTCCTCATAGGTTAACTATTGATGAATAGGAGGAGGAGGCGACCCGAAACAAGTTCGGCTAGTCTGCCCGTACGTTTGGTAAGAAAGGAATCCTTTGTGCCCTTAGCCTCATCCTAACTTCAACTGATCCTAACGATATGGTTTAGGCCTAGTTGTCACACCGATAGGCTATACTCATATAGCGGCAAGGTGGAATAAAAGATGACCTGTCTCCCCCTATGGAACGAGTCATGCATTAGAATCCGCTCTCAAGCTCTACTTTCAATCAGATTCCTCACGTCCTCGTATACAACAAGTACATTTATAATAGTACAATGCAATTGTCGGCCAGTGAGACCGCTCCAACACCACTAACATACCTAACCATGTTCTGTACATGCAGACATGAACGTGGCGGACTTGTGCTACGTACGAAGTTCTTGGTACCTGCTTAAAGGCGGTCTGGCCCAGTGTCCAAAGATCGGCACTGCAGAGAGCCCCATATTACCACTTCTCCCCAGATGGCATTCGGTGGCTTTCCTCGAAGAGTTACTATGTACAAAAGGAATCTTCTACTTCTACTTAGTACTCACACCTGCACCAACCCCGGGGGACGCCTCGTACTCCCTCATTGCCGTTATTCTGTGACACAACGCGGCAGAACAGCGACAGCTTTGAGCTTGCATCAAAGGTAGCCTCTAGGTATTCTCGGAGTTTACGTAGCTGAGTATAGGTCCCGCAAAGTCCCCTAAACACCTTCTCCTTTTTATACAACTAAGAACAACTCGTCGTCACCAAACATTAAAAACTAGATAAGTAGTTACTTAACTACCCAGTTAGTTATTCTTTCTAGCTTCTTCACTATTCGGTGGCTTCGGGTATTACACTGAAGTGGCGGATTCCTCCGTGCGCAGCCACGCAATGTAATCCCAGTGTTGATCTGGTCTAGCAGACAAGGGGGACAGCGAGTCAGGCCCATTCAAGCGCGCTAAAACGTGTTTCAAGTTGAACATGGGACGCTCTCATTCAGCCACGAAACGATTCAGACAAATTATTCGATTTCTTCATACCTCTTCAGGAAATGCGCCATGTTGATATCATTCTATCCCATCATTCTTTTCAGAAGTCTACGTAAGCCCACAAGATGTACAACATAGGCATCGAGTAATCCGCTTACGCGATACCTATGAACAAAAAAACAAGAAATTCTTGATTATGCAACAGCTTTAGCTATACCTGGGCTGCCTGGTCCCCCCCAGACTTAGGAATCCCGAATCTACCAATCCATGTCTGCGCTACTATCACCACTTGGCTCTTTTTCATTATTAATTGTCTCTCCACTAGGTCAGACGTTCACAAGCTACCATCAAATCCCCGAGATAATATTCAGAAATTACCTATCTTAGAATATGTCAAACATGGGTTCCATAACAGGTACCTCATTTTTTAACATTGGACCAAGGGAATAACTACGTGTCATTATCAAGTTTGTCGTCCCATCGTCCGTCCGATATGTCTTGGACAATAATAGAGCGCATGGTTCCAAGGCATATCCCACCCAACACGTCCCCGGATCGGTCCAGGGTCAATATCCTAATATGTAAATAAAGAACAAAAGAACAACCGATGAGATTAGCGGCGGATCGCTTACAGCCCATTGCGCCGTTTCAAGATTGATCATCCTGTACCACCACCCAACTTGAGACCACCATCCGAACCCCAGCCCCAGGTCCTTGATGACCCAGTAGCGCAGACCACGCTTGTAGTGTATTATCGATCCGCCCTTGCAGTGCGCATACACGCATCATCTCGGGCGCGCCTCATTAAGCATGGATGACAGCTCTTGACAACTTTCTCAATGTTACCCTTTATTATTAGTCGGTCCCGGGGAAGTGGATGCAAGCACTGCTACTCGTCAGAATGTGGAATAGCCAACCCACGGAAGGAATTATAATTTTGGGAGTTTGTTTCTCTTTCCGTTCTCACGTCAAGGCCCCTTGCCCCTTTCATTTTAAGGTCTACCTAACTCATACTATGCACGCAATTACCATCTCTAGGCTGAATCTTCGATCTATCTAACGTCGGAGGCAGCCAGTTAGGTCTCGCGGTCCGTATGTGTAAGAGTGCGGTGGGCTTACGCCTGGAGCCGATGCATGCGAATCTTCTTGCATCTTATCACGTCCCTGCTATCTATAGGACTTTGTGCTTGTAATGCAGAACTCAAGGCTTTTAGGCTTGCAGCAGAAACGAGTCGTCGAGCCACACGTATCGATCTTTAACTGGACACTTTACGTATCTACTATGGAATACTACGGCTACTGAGGATCTTGAACCAAGGCTTGATACTTGGGGTATATTATTACAACATTAACAGTCTATGACTATAGAAAGTAGTGGGCGATGCTTCTGCATCCTCCGAACGAAATTCAAATTCGAAAATATTGGAATTGGGCGAGCTCGATAACACTTAACTCAGATCTACTATTACACTTAAGCGGACCGATGCCACAACGGGTATTAACAATAACGCGATAGAGCGCACGGTTGGTGGATAATAATGCCCGATCTGGATCTTAAGACCCCAAAGTTCATCATCCATAGATCCGCAGCGCCAAGAAAAACAAAGAATGTCTTTCGTCCGTAGGTATTTACCTAGACAGATAGCAAATCCTACGGTGATAGCGAACAATACGAAACCAAATCGCGATGCGACGTGGCCAGCAACGCGGCCAGCTAAACAATATAGAGCGTTCATGCATTATGCTAGAGCTTACAGCATGTATGAACAGCTCTTAACTGCCTCAACCCCCCCAGTCCTATGATCGACCTATTACGCCTGCCGATCATACAGATTGATGTACATCATAAGGACCGGTTCAAATAGGCGCATAAATATTTCCGGTTGTTCTTAATTGCATATTGTCGATATGTAATAGGGATGTAAGCTATTCAATGGTCGACGATTAATGATCAGTACCTAAATCTCTTACTACGTATATTATGCGAATAGGCTCGATTGCATGGCTCATCTATAGTAGGCAATCTTCACGATAGCTACCGAATCAACAATCTCACGAATATAAATGGGTACGTGTCTCCTACCGAGTCCCGCCTTCGGTCAAAGATGGTGCTTGAAGAATAACTTTACATATCTGATCGACCATGTTTGCTGGGCTTGTCCAACATCTTCATTTATCTTTTACAAAGCCAAGATAAAGAAGAGGAAACAGCATAAATCAATACCGGTCACGATAGGTCCCGGGTAGCTCACATGATAAAATAATAGCCCGGAGAGGACAGTATGTACGCACGCGTATAGCCAGGACCACGTGCGCGGGCGAGTATATTATCGCCAAGCTCGTCCACCTAACCTACCTACCTTGCTTTATCTTCTTCTTGCCTCACCTGCATACGCTATATTTCCTGTTTTCATCTTTATCAGATGAACTCCTTACATATAGATATATACAAGGCAAGCATATTACGTAGGTAGGTTATCTACCTTAATGCAGAAGATCGTCACTGGGTGAACACGGCTGCAGCCAAGTGCGACCTTCCGTCGAGAAATGAGAGAAAATGGCGGGAAGAAAGCAATCGAATCAGCAGGCGCCAGCGGCTCCAGGCACCGGGAAGAAGAGTATACAACGAGGGGCGCTTTACGATGCGGCACGTAGCCTACGGTTGCGTTGGAAAAGCATGGCTTGGCTTGGGAGGAGGCGTAATGGGAAATTCCCCGACGGAGACGGCTGCCCGCTCGAACTTGTTGCGACTTTTTGTCCTACACACCATTGCCGGTGCTGGGTAAGAGGTAGGTAAGGTAAAGCGACTTAATATGTCTTCTCTCATTATTTGTCTTTTGTCTCTGTCTTCGTTCCCCTTTTCGTCTGATGCCGTCGGACACGTACAGAAGGACGGACTCTTGCGCAAAAACCGTTATTAATAACGAGGTAAGTCAGCTTGTACTTCGTGACACGGTATTATACCAAATTCAATGAACTATCATGCACGGAATATCTTTATACAATAATGTTCGTCACAGCATCATAGACGGTATGTTAAACTCCCCCATACATACCAGGTAGAACGTGGTTATCGCGTATCCGAAGCCAACTACGGTAAGTATAGAGTATTTCATATAGGCAGCCTACCTATAATCATAGCAACTGTAAAAGCTACGTAATATCAAGCTCCCCTGCCAAGGCTTCCATCCCGGAGTCAATAGCTGCATATCAGAAGTTACCTAATGTCCAATCCCATCAACACACGAGTAATTCCTGTCGACGAGCCATGGCATGCTTCCTAGACATCTCATACATACATATGCGCTCCACGGTAAAAACAAGGTCAAGCTCGGACAACGGACCAATCAGAGCGATCATGCCGACTAAGGTCCAGAAGCATGGCTTAGGCCTGCCGGTGCCATTGTTTATGTATGTATGCCGCCAAATCGGTAAACTACCAGGTACACATCTACTCACCGCTTATACCGCCGCCGACTGTGGCTCTCGCACCATAATCGTCAGCACGGCTTTCCCGTCCCTTCCCGCCTTTGTCAAGTCGTACTCTAGCCGGTCGACAGGTGTAAACCCAAGGCGCTGGTATAGCGGCACGGCGAGGGGTAAGGCCTCGAGGTATGCTGGGATATGCTCTTTGTCCGCGAGAGCGAGGACAGGCCGGATCAGGGAGGCGGCGATGCCCCGGCCGTGGTAGGCGGGGTCTGTACAGATTATGGAGAGGACTAGGGGAAGTTCCTGTTAGATGGGAAATAGGGAATGAAGTAAAGAATCGGGGGTATGAGGTAAGAGACGTGCTTCGCGACAGAGGGCGAAGATGAAGAAAGGAAAGCAGAGAAATAATAGAGAGAAAAGAAAAGGGGTAGGG